>CM060952.1:33930535-34445535 GCA_030765055.1 Mantis religiosa | reverse complement strand
CATCCTACCATTGGAAATGAAATGAGTAGTGTTTAACGCCCGCTTTTACTACATACGGCACCGCAGGCGGTGACACTGATGATACATGAGATGAAGATGGAGCACCGGTGGAATGAGATGGCGGGGGAAACCGGAGGTCCCGGAGAAATCCCGCCTCAGCGCCGTGTTGTCCACCACAAATCTCACTTTGCGGTCGCCTGGGATCGAACCCGGGCCGCATAAAGCGATACCGGTTACCCCGCATGTCTTGCGGTCATTACCGGTAACCACATGATCCCCATTCCTGCCTAAACTAAATTACAGCTATCTAAAAATTTATTCTGGAAAACTCAAAATTATACTTATCTTCTTCCAAGTTTATTAACTAATCTACCAGCGGTGCTCGCTATCTGTAGCACCCGGTTCATCATTCCCCAAGGAGCAACAAGCTATCTCCCATCTCTACACCCACTTTATTTACACCCGTCATCCTGCAACATCCACATCCCGCCACTACGTGGTAAAGCTCTTCCCAGAGCAGGTACAGGATTTGTTAACCCTTCGGGCTGTTCCAAACAGCCTGCCTGCCAGCCTGGAATTGAATTGAATTGAAACTTGGCTGGCCCCGTAGCTCAGTCGATACAGCCCCTGCCTGCCGTGCTAGGGTTTCGATTCCCAGCGGTGGGGGTGGGGATTTTTCTCCATCTAAGATAATTCCCCATCCTCTCCAGAGTCTGGAAGTATGAATGAGCATGCGAATGTGTGCGTGATCTAATGATACAACTCAACGAATACGAGTTAACACCTCCGATATGTTCCAAAGGACAACCACCGCCGATATGACCATTGAGTTTAAAGGCAGGGTACAAATGGAACAAATAAAAAATATTTAAAAACAAAATCGACTGCCGGTATTTCAAAATTCCTTACGCGATGTTTGTTTTTTAAAGTAAATAACTTTCCCAAACCATTAAATCTATCGTACCATTTAATTGTTTTAATAATTTAACTTTTGGATTTATATCATGGTTAAATAACCAAAAATGATCAGTTTGTTTATACTTAATGTTTCGAAAACGTTCTTTCGTTCTGGTTTCCAAATTACGTTTTGTCTTTCCAATATAAATTGGTTTGGGAAAAGATATTTATTTTAAAAAATAAACATCGCGCAATGAATTTTGAAATACCGGCAGTCGATTCTGTTTTTAAATTTGTTTTATTTTCAGATTTTGGTAGTACTAAGAAGAAATATCAACATCTATTGTCTAGTAACGATAGCGACAGCTGAAGATGTGTATAAATGTACATGAAATTGCAATACTGGAGAATTCATACTCATCACTTCTTATAAGATTACTGAAGTTTTAAGTTACAAATTATTATATTTGTATATATTTATCTGCTTCACTGTTAATATCTTCATATTTTACGTACACATTCATTAAGCTTGTTCTTTTTCCCTGCTTTGTTTTCTTGCATATTTGGAAGACCCTAAAGCTACGATGAAACCGAGGTTACATCTAAAATGGCGCGACCTTCACGCTTTCTTAACGTTTTAACAACTTTTTACCTCCTTTTTAACCTTCAGATCTGCAGACAGGATGGATAACTGCTGCGAAATCTTCCTGAAGGCATAACAGCAGTGAGAGGTTCTAGGTAAGTTGGTCAAACAGATATTAGCAGTGGGTTTAATTTCCTGATATCGCGTAAACTGTTTTACCCAGTTCTGCCTCTAATGAATTCTGACCTCATTCTTGCAAAGCTGCTATTTAGTGAGCACTTAGACAAAAGAAAAGCACTTGATATGTTGTATTTCACGCATAAAACACAACTATACCAGAAAAAGGCACAATATTTCAAGTAACGAGCTATTAGCACTTACAGACACAAACAATTTAGTTAATTTGTTAATGTTCTATAAGGAAATTTGTCTATATAACTGTATATAGCTCTCAGAATTCAAGTTGCTGTCATGTTATGTCAAATTGATTTTTGGTTCTCATAGTGTGTTGTAATATTATTGTATTATTACTTTCAATGTGGCCGCTATAAGACCTAGGAGTTCTGCTACCTAAAATACTCGCAAACTGTAAAAAAAGCATTTGGCAGCATCATGAAGCATAATATATATTAATTTCCATAATTTAACGTCGTAAAACAATACACCTCAAATCGCAATTCTTAAGAATAGAATTTTAGTCCAATTTTATTAAACGTTTAAACAGAGGCGGGTTATATTGGTCTTTGCTAAAAAGATTTAAAATTTTAGAATACGTTATTAAAATTGTCCTAAATCACTATTGGTTAATACATTAAATAAACAAGGAAGTACTCTTGAATTAGCCTAACACAACGAGCCATATCAAAAGAATTAAATAGATGAAATGATCCTTAAACAGAGCTTAAAGTAAACGAACCTAATATTTTCAGGACAGTGACAGTCTTGGAAATAACCTTATCCCTAGTCGAGATCCGAACTCCGGAGCTCTTGAACGTAACGCAGATACTACCCTCTGTCCCCGGAGGTGGGCGCATATACCCCTTGTGATTTATTAATGAGTGCTTCAGTCCATTTTGCTAATTATCTACTGTCAGTGGAAGACTATGGAAGCGTTTCAGTCAGAAATAATCACAACTACACATAACTTCAATTCCAACTAGATGTTCGAAGTTCCAATATGAATGACTATTTATAGAATAATTATAAAATATGTAAATATTAGATTTCTGGAATAATAAATATAACGAAATACATGAATGATTTCCACACAAAACAAGTAACGTCAAAAATAATAAGTTAGAACTCCTCCCAAATATAATACATTTAAAATTATAAATTATCACTCATGTGACGGGTAACGTCGATAATTTTCTAGAACAATTGACCTATATATAACTTTGTGATGCCCACATTATCTAAAATGTGAAGAAGTACAAATAGGAGCCATTTGGATCGTGACTTTTGTAAAATCTACTAAAAGGAATGCAAGAGAGAATGGTTTACGTAATGGTTCCAGAATTTGATTGAATTTAACAAGACACGTCACTGACTGCCAAATGAAGTTGCATAAAGAACATTTAATGTACACCCATTGCTCTTTATGAGGGTATTCTACTTTAGAATATCAATGTAACTTATACAACAGAAGAAATAGGGAGTTTAAATTCGACATGTCTATTTCAAGAACCTCCTCAAACATGATTTTCACAATTAAATTTCTTGACGGATGAGAGGACGAAGAAGGAAAACTGAGAAGAATGGAGGAGCTGTTTCTACAATGATGGACACAACAGATATATAATGCAAAACTTCTTTTGTGCATTTATAGCCACCTTTAACTTTGTAACGTATTGCAATGTCAGAAATGGGTGTTAAATCGTATACAGTTGTCATACAGAGTTCTCTTCTCTTTCATATTTTATTCCCCCCAGCTGCAGTAACCAATACAAAGAGAGTCATGCCTAGTAGTGAGAAGTCGATAATCGTGCACATCTTTAATTTCTTGTACGTAAGTACGAATGACACCGTAGTGCCGTCACTGGAACTCAGTAACCACGGGTAAGTGAGCCATTCTGTCGCAGCATGTGAAGTCGTGGATTTCTCTCTCCCCTCTCTTGTTTGAGTTGCGCACCCCTGGGGTACAAATTCATACTTCCAGTATCTGGGGAAGATAGGAGACAATGGGAGTCAAACCTGGGGCTCCTAACACATGAGAGAGGCAGGTCTACCAACTGAGCTACTCAATCAGTTCAATGTAACAGTGGGAGAAGTTTCCACGCTGTACGAATTATCTGATGAGCTGCCATCTAGCAGCAATGACGTAAAATGATAGCGACAGTAGGAAACAGGCAGGAGAATCTTTGTGTCTTATTGTATCTTTCAAGTGCGGACGACCAGCGTGGATTTGACCCATAAGGGTTCATGAATTACTTATACCAGTTGTTCATCGAAAAAGCCCTTTAAAATGTACAGTATACCACAGGAAAGAAAGTCTCCGGGGCCTAAGATGCAAGGGGATTGGAGAAGGTTCCTACACTCTCTCTGGACAGGTTTATAACACCCCATGACAGTAAGACCACTCAAAAACATTCTGACGTCTTCTACTTTTGTGAATGAATCTTCTCGGTTTTAGTGTACAGAGTGAATAAGGTGCATGTTTTTTAACGGTTCTGCTCCTTGTGTAGCACTAGTTCTCTGTCTCACACATTTGTTGTCCTTGTCCCACTGTGTAAGGGTGGCACATTCATTTCAGAGATTTACTTTGCGTTGGTGGACAGTACGCAAGTCAAGATGTACTAGCGACTCTGTTGCTAGGTTTAATCTAGTTTGGAGGAATAGTGTGGTAGTCTTAAACAACCCAGATTTTAAATTTATGTAATTACGTATTTATGTTACGTTTATAGCATTCAAAGAAAATACAACCAGAAAATATGAGGGGCAAAGGTTAGCTGCTGTTATACAGCAGTCAGAAGTGTATGTAAATACAATTTGGGAAGCATTGTACTATCGCAGTTACAGGCCTATTCCTAGGTATAAATACATGTGTATATTAAAACTACTATTTTCTCTTGTCCAGAACAAGAGCTGAAATATAATGTAGCAAACTAAATAATATGTTAAAAGAATACAATGGACATATATTACAATAAAAAAGTATTATTAATGGAAAGCAAATCAGAGCACAAAAATTGTGATAGACGGACAAACTAAATAATAATGAAGGTTTTCACGTATTTGGGATATACGTGCAATAGTAATTTTATTTAGATGGAACATATACAGAAGTAGTATAGGACAGATGGAACAGTTTGAAAATAATATGACTAAGAATGTTCCATAATGCTCTATCAATACGTGTACTGTTGTATGGTAGTAGAACACGGATCCGAAGCAAACTGTAGTAGAGTAAACGTGATGTCTAGAGAGACAGCAATAATGACACAAACAAAAGTAATGAAAAATGGGAAAAATGAAAAACAAAGAATATTAGTGATGAAATGAAGGCCTTTCAAAAGGACTGGCAGCTTCGTGTAGAAAGAGTGGACGTAGACAGACACCATGGATGGGAAAACGTGACCTGGGTCGTCCAAGAAGATGGAAGGATGCAATTAGCGTCGGATCGAGACAGCAAACTTGAAAGAAATAAAACAAGAAGTAACGTTTAACGTCCATTAACATGGTAGTTCATTTTGGGCGGTGAATGAAGGTTCAAGTGAGTCTAGTTTTCTTGCAACTTTGAGGTACACAACGCTCTCTTTCAAGGATAAGGGGTAATCCTGGAAAATAAAGGCCGAATCCAGTTAAATTACTCCAAAGGGGATTTGTAAATACCTGGTAATCTCAGGAATATGAAGAAGACGCACTGCTTCCATAATATTCATGTGATATTCCTCAAACCGTACCTTTAACTTGAGACTTCAGTAATTATTTCATGTGCAAATGTTCTGTATTTTGCAACTCAAATTAATCTATATGTTTGCTTAATGTCCTATCAAGTAACTAGTCATCTCCCCTTTCCCAGAAAGTTCTCCAATAAGATTCAGGAGACTGGTAACAATATTTGAGGGAGATAATTGAGCTGAAATTTGGATTCATGACGTGAGCTTTGGAATAAGTTGGTTGTCCTTAATGTATAATTCCACACATTGCTGGGGATTTGAAATATTAAAGGCTAATGTTTTTACGAAAATCACATTTCATGATTTTTATTTTATTTATTTATTTTATTTTAGCTAAGCTAGTACAATTGAGTGTGACTGGCTCTGTAACAGCCATACTCATTTTTATAGTAGATACTTATTTCTAAACAATTAATTATAATAATGCAGGTTCATTATTTGTTCTGTTCATTGTCCATAACCATTGTTGAAACTTTGTCCAAGAGTTTCCCGATCTTCTTACTATCTTTAACAAACATTTCAACTATAGATATATTCCTATCTAACTTAAACCATTTCTTGTTAATACACTCTGTCCTCCAAATTTCTGTCCCTTTACACTCAAAAAATACATGTTCTATGTTCTCATTTCCCCTACATATGGGACAGTAATTTTGTGGAATACCCTTCTTTATACCTTTTAGTCGCCATATACGAAAACTAAAGACCTCTTCTCAGCTATTTCACTAAATAATTTCTGCACATCTATGTATTCGAATCTTTTTATTAGCTTTGACTTCTTTGATATTATTTGCCATCTTTTCCAGTTGTTGCCCTATTGAAATGGAGGGACAGGAAATTCGGGGAAGGTAATTAACCTACCCAGCATTCGCCTAAGGAACCCCCCCCCCGAAAAAAACCCATGAGTGAGGTAGGTCGGCCACGGGAATCAAAACTGGGCTTCCCGAGTGCGGGCCACAGACGAAACCGCCTAGGACATCCCGCTCGGTGTCGTCGTATTAAGGAAAGTTATTTTAAACCGCCAATCACTATCAGATCTCCGTAGGGGAGGGGATCCGTCCCCTTCAGCTGCCATGGTGCGGGCGCTGCGGACTCCCAACACTCGTGGTACCTCTGACGTTACTACAGGAACCTCGGGCCGAACATTCAAGCCCCTCCCTCTGGGATTTGTTCGGATTGGGTTGGACTCGAGGGGGCAGTGGTTTCCGATACTCGTGGGAAATCGGGTACGTCTCCGTACGGGGTTGAGGGAAGCCATCATATTTCCGTGTACTAGCCAACATAGCTAGTAGAAGGTGTGATAGATCACCAGGCGACCAGCCTTCCCATTTTGAAGTAGGCGCGCGTAAGTGGCGTATCCACTTCCATCCCGTCTTGAGTCCACAGGACCAGATGGGGGGCTTGTTAGTCTCTAGGTCTTGCCCTATGGAAATCTCCGGGCGCCCTTTTGGGACAGCTTGGTAACTCCCTGGTCATTAGAGGGCAGGTCAGTCTTCACTCTATGAGGATCTGCCCTGGTAGATACCCTTAGTTACAGTTTCTACTACTAATATTAAAAAGGGGGAAAAGCTTTAAATTCTTAAGCCCTAAACCATCGACAATCCCTTTAAATACCTCATTTATTAGCGTCCGTTAAATTTATCATCCAGTTTACCTGATATCTATTCTCATGCATATCCTGAAAGAAAGATCGCATTGTTCACCACTCTAGCAGCTGGCGGTAGTTTTATCAAAGAAGGAGATATGGAGAGCCTTCAAAAGTATCCCACACCGGGAGAAATGTTATGAAATTTAAGTGTTTTGATGCATAGATCCGTGGATGTACTACAACATGAACCCAACTGAAGTATGACTTAAATATAAGAGTCAAAATGAACTGTATACAGAATAAGACGAACGTTCTGTATCACCGTACCATCCGGTAGACCTCACGTCAGGCGAGTACTGTACAAGAGTGTGTTTTATTTGACATCTGACACGCCAAAAACAGGTTATACAGTAAGAGACTCCAGCATGATGGATTTAATGTTGTTGTAGTAGCGAAGTAAAAACCTTTGGCGATCCCTTGCACTTAATCTCAAAATGTTTGTTTTTGTCATGCCTTTTCACTGTACAATTTTCTGTACGCCCTCCTTCTGTACCCAGTAGAAGTGTTTTCGTGCTCCCCTAAGTTACACTACTGGTTACTGTTGCTATAAATTAGCTATGAGTTATTCTTTTCTTTAATTTTAAGCCAGTCCGATGAAAATCCTATAGCCACAAATAGATTTACTAAAAACAATTAGAATTTGTCGTGTTAAAATTGTTTTACAATGAAACACATTTTAGATTTCATCACTGTGTTCATATCTTTATCCAGCTATCGCTTATTTAATAAATGAATAGGCCCAATCAGTATGAGATGGGTTTGCAGCAGATAATGTAACATAAATCCCCGATTTTACCAACAGATGTTAAGACTTAGCACTATTTAGCAATAATTATAACAACAACTGTATTTCACCAACAAGTGTTAGCTTAACACTCAGGTTAAATCTCTTGTTAAACTAACAAACCATATTTCTGTTGTTAAATACGTAACAATTGTAAATAGTCAAGATGGCGGGCGTGAACGCAGCTTTTGATGTCGATTTACTATATGTAAGACCGTCTAAATGGCATTCATAATAGAGTACGGCCTATGAGGAGAAATGGTTTTGAGGAGCTATCAGAAGAAAATTTTCTATAGCAAAACAAGTTGCTGCGAAGTTTACTGCGAAAGTACAAGAGAGGTTAGAATATGCATTGGAAGGAATATGTCGATATCGCCTTTGCTTCAAGTATTAATAACTTTGTCATTTTATAATTCACTAAATTATGTGGATGTACATTGTACACCTCCCGTCTTGAAACGTTCAAGTCACTCGTCACATTTCCTTCTTCGCATCTCGTTTTATATTTACGTAATACTGAGTTAGAATATGCATCGAAAGGAATATGTCGATCTTGCCTTTGCTTCAAGTATTAATAACTTTGCGATTTTATAATTCACTGAATTATGTGAATATACACTGTACACCTCCCGTCTACGAGTTCAAGTCACTCGTCATTTCTGTCCTTCGCACCTCGTTTTTAATATACGCAATACTATCGTTAGAACACGCATCGAAAGGAATATGTCGATCTCGCCTTTGCTTCAAGTATTAATAACTTTGCGATTTTATAATTCACTGAATTATGTGAATATACACTGTACACCTCCCGTCTACGAGTTCAAGTCACTCGTCATTTCTGTCCTTCGCTCCTCGTTTTAAATTTACGTAATACTGAGTTAGAACATGCTTCGAAAGGAATATGTCGATCTCGCCCTTGCTTCAAGTATTAATAACTTTGCGATTTTATAATTCACTGAATTATGTGGATAATACACTGTCCACCTCCCGTCTTGAAACGTTCAAGTTAGTCGTCAGCTCTGTCCTTCTTCGCACATCGTTTTAAACGTACTCCACCCACATCCTCCCTGGACAGGTTTATGACACACCATGTCAGTACAGTTACAGACCATTCAAAAACATTCTGACAGCTTCTACTTTTGTGAATGAATCTTCTAGGTTTTAATGTACAGAGTGATTAGGGTGCATGTTTTTTAACGGTCTGCTCATTGTATAGCAGGCGTTCTCTGCCACACACATTCGCTGTCCTTGTCCCACAGCACATTCCTTACAGGGATTTTCTTTGCGTTGCTATACTATACATAATAGTGACGAAGTTCCTTCGTGCTTCTAGTAGTGACACATGGATTTGAATTAAATTCGTTTCCAATTTTTTCCCACGTGACATATTCCTCTTTTACATATACCACATCCGTCCTCTTATTTTCCCCGATATCCTTATACTTATTCATCAATTCAATTAACAATTCGTTCTCCATGGATGAGCAATTTGTCTCACGGCTCTTTTGTTTACCCACCAGTTTTTCAGCTGTGTGCAGACGAAAATGAAAACAAAAGCACATCGCAGTACGTTCAGAAAATAATATGACTCATCCATAGCCTTCTATAGCTGTAATATTTACAACTCTCTTGGCGTTAACACGTGTTTGTTAACATTTTCAGAAAACAGGTTGGTGAAATGCATAAAATTTAACAGCTTTGTTAGCGCTGTGACAATTGTTACGTTACGTTTATTAACGTCGATTTTAACATCTGTTGGTGAAATCGGGCATTAATTAATTTTTCATAGTTAATCTTGTTTTACCTTTTAACACAAATATGTCACTTTTAAGGAATAATAGATTTTTGGAGCAAAATGTGTTGTTAGTAATTTATATACTATTTGGAAAACTAGCGTACGCAATCTGCCTCTCCTTCAAATAGAAATTCAGTTGATACTGCTGGTACCTAATTTACGAGATATGACTATAAAGTAACAGACTGACTCTTTTTTCTAGCTCTCTGTGCTCTGACTTCTGGCAGGTGAGTAGAATTAGACTTTGTTTAAGCTAATTGATGAAATTGAGTCATTGCTTCACATTAGCTGTGTACAGGCTAAGGTTTTGGATAAATAGAGTCAAACTGAAAAATTCAATGCCATGGTCGGGATTTGAACCACGGGTCTCCTGGATTCTCTCCAGTCACTCTTACCCATTGAGCTACCATGACCAACATACTGTCATGATATTAAATTCTCCAATTCATGATGAAGCCTGGGACTCCAGTACTTATAATAAATAGTATGTCGCCACAAACGGTGTCTCGAAAAATATATATGAGTTAATTGGAGAAATTAATGTCATGACAACACGTTGGCCACGGTATCTCAATGGGTAAGAGCGACTGGACGGAAACCAGGAGATCCGTGGTTCAAATCCCGTCCATGGCATTGAAATGAATTGAAATGTGTAGTGTTTAACGCCCGCTTTTACTACATACGGCACCGCAGGCGATGACACTGATGATACATGAGATGAAGATGGAGCACCGGTGGAATGAGATGACGGGGGAAACCGGAGGTCCCGGAGAAAACCTGCCCCAGCGCCGTGATGTCCATCACAAATCTCACTTTGCGGTCGCCTGGGATCGAACCTGGGCCGCCTTGGTGAGAGCCAAGCGGTCTAATCACTGAGCCACGGCGTGGCCCATGGCATTGAATGTTTCAGATTGACTCTATTAGATTTTGCGTACTAGATACTCTAAAACTTAAAATACTAAAATTATATTAATGAAATATTTTCTTCTACTTAGTCATAAAATGAAAATAAGAATAACTAATGAGACATTTGAACAAAAGATCTGGGATCATAAGCACTGTCTCTTTAACCTCTGGGCCACCGTAACCTGTACCGTACTCTGTTTTCAGTAGCTTATAAGGTGACCATTGCTTACACAGGTACAACTAGAGGACTCATTTGGTTAGGCGCTTGCCTGCTGATCACATCATCATGAGATCGAACCCCGACCCTATAGATTTTAAATGTCCTTAAAAGCGATAGCTTTACTGACATGTTAAAAAACTTCTACAGGACAAAATTTCGACAAACCGGCGGCCAGATATGATCCTGGTAATTAACAGCGTCGTTAACAAAGTGTTTATTTTACATTACCGATCATTCTACAGTTCCTTTATGTGCGTTGTGAACTCAATGATATTGATAACTATGAATGTCTTGCACTGTGATATCTTAGAGCGTAATACTTTATTTATATCAGACATGTAAAGTGGTGCTCTTGAATCATTTAGTCTCGAAAGTGCCACTCCCTCTCTAGATGTTGGTCCATTTATTTTTCACGTGCTGCTGAGTGGCAGAAGCCGCGCTGCATACTTTAGTTTCGAAAAGGAAGACATTTTCGTGACGGCTGAGTGACGGTTTGAATTTTTTCAAATTAGTGTTCGCGAGGTCTGCCGTGAGAAGCTAGCACCCGCTCAAGGAATGCTGACATCAGGAGGTGAGTTGTAAAATTATTACGCAACAGAACTGCCGCGACTATAATTCGAGAGGCTTCCAATTTCAGAAACACCTACCGCACCGGCAGGTATATAAAGCCTATGCGAGGCCTGGAGGAGAGAGTACAGTAGTATAAAGTAGTAAGAGCAGTGTGTATGGTGTTTAGAACTTCGAGTTAAGTGCGGCTCCATGGAGGAAGATTCGGCGCGTGGACCAGTTCACGGATCAGTCCGTCAGTCGAGCAGTGTTACGTTCCAGGATCCTGTTGAGGAGTCGGCAGGCCGTGGAACGGTGCAGAGAGCAGTGCGGCTGCGTGGTAAGGAATCGGAAGGCTGTGGAACTGGCAGCAAAACAGGCTACGTGCGAATATCGGCGTTGGGTTCACAATCGTCATGTAGCTCCGTGTAAGAAGTAGAACTATATGTAATTTAAAGTGATAATTAGCAGCACAAGTTGGTGGGTGCTAAAGAGACATAAAGAAACACGTATAGATGTCTCAAAATGTTGTTTTTAGGTAAAAGAGAAGCCGACTGTATATTAGTATTGAGCTAATGATTTAGTGAACAAATGAAGGAGTTTGTGGAGAACTGTGTCCGTCTTTTGTCACAATATGTTTTGGTCCACCTAAGCGAGGAGCTCTTAGAACAAGAGCATAATGAATGCGTAAGGCTGTTTTAATATAATTTCACGTCCTCCAACGTTAAGTCATATCGGACGGTGGACGAAATGGGTAAGATGATGCTCAAATGTGTTCAGGGTCCATGGAGCTTAGAGATACCCGACACTCGTCTTTAAGGATAAGGGAAAAACTTGGAAAAACCTTATCCAGGTAGCTCACACTGAAGGAAATTCGGACTCAGGAACTCTTGACTATGAGGCAGACACGCTACCATCTACGCTACCGAGGCGGGCGCGTAAGACTGTTATAGACCCTTTTGTGCACTCTTATAAATTGGAGAGTTTCCTTTTATTTAGTATATACCGTCATTGTGGAAAAATACTTATTTTTAAAAGTTTATAGCACATCTGCCATTTTTACTCTGAATTCTGCATCACTTCACAGAAACAAACATATCCTGCTTGGGTGGATGATACGAAACGGGGGTGTAAGAAATGAGAGGAAAGGTGACTATGCAGTAACTGGTTGAATGAATGGCGGGAATGAACCGAAGAACTTGGAGGAAACATGTGCAGATGCCGAATTGCCCACTACAAATCACACATATGATCCCCTGGAAAAAACTTTGGGACCCAAGCGCTCCACTCGGCCAGGAAGTTCCATTTTGTGTTTAAACTTGAGACAATTTTCCTCAAAATCAACTGTCAAAACTGTATATCAATTAAAACTAATGTTGAGCTTTCACTTCATCAGCCATCTAGAGCGGCTGACAAAACGTCTTAATTTCAGCTGCTGCTATGAAGAAATGTGCAAGATGTAAACACGAGATATAGCAGTGCTAAGCCAGTATACAAGAGTGCACTTAAAGAGTGTGTAAATGCCTTGGTGATGTTGATGCAATTTAAAGGAAGGGCATCTGGCAAAATGAAGTAGGCACTACGACGGAGAGATGAAGATGGAGTGCAGAGTCAGAGGAAGAAATTCGGCAGTGTGAAGAAACCATTTGAAATAGATATGATCGTCCATGAGGTACATTCAAAAACCTGTTAACCTTACCTTAAAGTTAATAAAACCTAAAATCTGAATCTATTAGCAGTGAAGCAAACAAATATATGCAAATATAATAATTTGGAAGATAAAACTTCAATTAGCTTATAAGAAATGATGAAAGTTTTCTTATTAACTGGCTAGGATCGTGATTTCGTGAAACACTTATTCATAACTTCAGCCAAAGCCTTAAACCGCCTTGTTGTCAAGGTCACCCTCTCTAGAAATTACCATGTTTTTGTCAGTATTACCAAAATCTGAAAATGAAACAAATATAAAAACAGAATCGCGTAATGTATTTTAAAATAACGATAGTCGATTCTGTTTTAAAACTTGTTCCATTTTCTGATTTTGGTAGTACAGACAAAACATGGTAATTCCTAGTGCAGGTGACCTTGACAACAAGGCTGTTTAAGGCTTTGGCTGAAGTTGTGAATAAGTGTTTCACGAAATCGCTACCCTAATCAATTAATTACAAACCTTTCATCATTTCTTATAAGATAAGTGAAGTTTCATGTTACAAATTATTATATTTGTATAGATTTACCTGAAAGTTATTAAGAGAAATCACTTAGTCCCAACAAATACGAGGGCTGCTCAATAAAGAATGATCCTAATTTTTTTACGGTCAAAATTTTTCGCACTAAAATTCAAACTTATTATATTCTGTTGGCCTAATATGAAACAAACACGCCATAGTAGTTTCATTGTTGGTACTCCTGGTTCCCGCCTGTGAGAACCAGGAAAGTTCAGACATATTCAGTATCGCCTACCGCTGCAATGGAGTTAACATGGAGTTAAAGTTGATGTTAGAGGAAGATCCGGAGTTTCTTTCAAACGTAATCACTGCTGATGAAACTTGGCTACATCATTTTGATCCTGAGAGCAAACAGCAAAGCTCAGTGTGGAGATATCCTTCATCACCAACCCCCAAAGAGCAAAAGTGGTTGCTTCTGCTGGAAAAGTTATGGTCATCTCATTATTTGATATTCATGGAATGGTTTATGAGCATGTTGTACCTGCACACACATCAGTAACTGGACAAAACTACAGGGATGTCCTGAAAACATTGCAAGTCCATATCAGGCGCAAAAGACCACATTTCCGTGAAGCAAGCTGGATGCTGCACCTCGATAATGCGCGGCCGCATATTGCCAATGTTGTTGCTGAATATCTTGCAAAAATCAACGTGAAGTGCATCCCTCACCCTCCCTATAGTCCGCATTTAGCCCCATATGACTTTTTTCTATTTCCTAACTTGAAGAAACGTCTTCGTGGGAGGCATTATCCATCATCAGAAGCAGTGGTGAAGGCTGCGGAGGCGATTTTGAAGAATATCTCAAAAATGGTTTCCAGCATGTCTTTGAAGACTGGCAGAAACGCTGGAACAAGTGTATCGCATTCAGGAGAGACTATTTTGAGAAGGACCATCAAAATAATGAGGATCAGTAAAGGTACGTAGTCAAAAACAGTGTGATCATTTTTTATTGAACAGCCCTCGTAGCTACGCATTTAGATCTGAAGGTACTTGGCTAGTTCAAAGTAATATGCCGTTTGTTATCAAATGTTTGTGACGCATTACCTCCCATATTTTATATCGAACAGTATTTTCTTTGAATGACATTTTGTGATAAACGAGCCTGACTTTTCCAGAAAATATTTAAGAGAGTTAAATGAATTTTAGGTATAAAACACGCCGATATACTGTTATTTATGTACTTTGTGTAAATAAGTTGGTTGCCGATTAATTTCAATAAAATGTGTGTAATTAAGAAGAACATTTCCTTAATAAGTTTTCAAAAGTAGATAGTAAACTTGGAAGACGTGCATACACACTCTGTAACATTTCAATCTGGAATCTTCAATACGAGGTACTTCAAGTTATAACACCCCCTATTTTCTTTTCGGACGTTTTCATTGGAAGAACAACGTGTAATCATTCGTTTTATCCATTTTCGTGGTGTAACATCTACTGAAATTCATGGCCAGTTGAGTGAGGCATGTGGTGATGGTACCATGGATGTGTCTAATGTACGTTCCTGGGTGCGACAGTTCAATGACGACAGAACATCGTGTGACAACAAACCAAGACAGTCACTGCGTCGCACCAGCCTGTCTGAGGACATGATCCAGCGATTGGACAACGTTGTTTTGGAGGATAGCCAATTGAGCATTTCAGATCTTCATGTAGGATTGTGTGCACAGATCCCACGGAAATGTCAATTTTTAAGGTGATATCAAAACTGTCCTGGTTTGTTGTCACACGATGACTCCATTGAACTGTCGCACACAGGAATGCACACTAGACACATTCATGGTACCATCACCACATGCCTCACTCACACCACGAAAATGGGGAAACCGAATGATTACACGTTGTTTTTGCAATTAATACGTCGCCATTTATGTATCAAAAACAGTCCTAACTCTTATCGCTGCCACTAGAGTTTTCTGCACTGTACAGTGCTGCCATCTCTGTCACGCATTCACAAAGAGTCCATGTGTATTTTAAAAAAAACACAGTAGTTCCCATCCAGTCCCAATCCTTAAAGTTAGATGTTATAACTTGAACGCATCTAGCAGTTTCTGAGTTTTTTGGCTATAGAATTTTTAATCTCCCTTTAAGGGTTACAGCCCAAAGTATGGAGATCAATACAAACAGGTCAGTTGAATGACCACGATAATTAACAGAACAGCTGTTAGGCACAAACATTATGGAGACTTTGGACACTGATACATGAAGTTGTACGTCTAAAGGTAGCAAATTTAATTCCTGCAAATACTTAATGTGATGTAAAATAATTAAACAAGACTATACCATTTATCTTCGAGAGAACGATAGATATGTCGTAGCCTTCTGCTGAAATCCATCATTTTGTGAAGATTCTAAGCAGATGAAGAACAAGTGCTGTTTAGTGAAACTTCCTTCCCTACACGAAATGTATGGAAGTTCTGAACACCGGTATGTAGTCAAAGGCTAGGTTAGGTTAGGTTAGTTTAGCTTCAGTAGAGTTAAGTTAAAGTTCCATTATGTTCCTTCGAACGAATTGCCTCTATGGTAACGTGTGAGATTTGCGTTCTGGAAGTCACGAGTTTGATTTCCGACGTTCGTTCAGTCAAATCTTGGAGGTTTCGTTATTTTCTATAGTAGAATGGCGAATACTGGAGTTGTTTGCCATTTAACAAGATTTTCTTTTCCTTATTCCCCACACATTTCGTTTACTTTTCATCTTTGAGATGTGTTTCTCGGTTTTGCGGTGTGAGGCTGTGCCCGACATATAACGCGGATGTTTGCTCCAAGGCGTCACTCTACGTGTAGGTCCAGACGAGTCTTTGAACTGACAATTGAGGGACTTTTGTCTGCCTGCTCGGGGCATATAGCCTCCTGTAATTCTTTCAATTCAACACCTCCTCCTGGTAGAACAGAGCGGGATGGCTCAGACGGTTTCGTCTGTGGCCCGCATTTGGGAGGCCTGGGTTCGAATCCCGTGACCGACCTACCTGGACCATGGGTTTTTTCGGGGGTTTCCCGGGTGGCTAGGCAAATGCTGGGTAGGTTAATTACATCCCCTGAATTTCCTATTCCTCCATTTCATCTCCAATATCATTTCATATCATCTCTCATCTGGTGGTCCCCTAGTGGCCACGCCGTGGCTCAGTGGTTAGACCGCTTGGCTCTCACCAAGGCGGCACGGGTTCGATCCCAGGCGACCGCAAAGTGAGATTTGTGGTGGACAACACGGCACTGGGGCGGGTTTTCTCCGGGATCTCCGGTTTTCCCCGCCATCTCATTCCACCGGTGCTCCATCTTCATCTCATGTATCATCAGTGTCATCACCTGCGGTGCCGTATGTAGTAAAAGCGGGCGTTAAACACTACACATTCCATTTCATTAGTGGTCTCTTTCAGGGTAGCAGTGTCGGCGGATGTCTTGGCGGTACATGGCAGGATGATATGTTCTGAGGAAAACTACTTCCTCCTCCGGTACGTCGGTTCTCGGTCTTAGCTTCTCTGCTGCGACCATTTCGGGACCGGGCTCGGCTGCTGGGATCGTTGCCATCCCGCTGCAGGGGAGTGTGTTCGTTGTCCTGGCCTGTCGGGGGAGATCTCTATCCAAGTAAAATATAGGAACCCTGCCCTTTGTACTGTAGTGCCTCCTTGAGTCAGCGCCCTCTGTCTCCTTCACTTCATCCTTCCTCCCGGGGGTTCCCCCACTCGGGGCATAGGAACAATGAGCCCAGCATGGTAGCCTAGGTAGCGAATCCCCTCCGTCATGAAATCCCAATCCGAATCCGAATCCTCCTGGTAGGAGGCAGCCGCAATAGACTTCACTTAGGTCGCAGTACACGAGGTGTTCCCCTTGGTTGTGTACCCCTATCCTATACATTATATGGCTAATACGCTTCGTTGTTAAGAACGTATACTTTCGTGTTTTCAGCATATACAAATTGTTTCAAATGATAGATTTCAGTAAAAGCCTACGACATATAGCGTATTCACTTTCTTTTTATGTCCTCGAGCGTTAAGTGATATTGGACGATGAACAAAATGAGTGAAAGGATACTCAAATGAGTACAGGGTCCATAGAGTTTAGGGTTACCTGACATTCATCTTTCAGGAAAACAGAAAACTCCGGAAAAATCTTCATCCAGATAACTCGCCCTGACCGAGATTCGAACTCGGGACCTCTTGAACGTGAGGCAGACACGCTACCACCTACGCTACAGAGGCGGGCAGCGTATTCACTGGAAAACCGGATAGAAAGGAACCTGAGTCTGGTTTGCCCATTAGAAATGACATATCAGCTGGTGAAGGTGTGTAAATGGCATACCTGCTGGGAGAGCTTGGTCATATCCACGGGCTTGATCCGTTTGAGAGCTGAGAGCCGCTCAAGGCGCTCACGAGCCTGCTGCTCCACTGCAATGACGAATGCATCTTGCACATTGCTGTTCTGCGCAAGGTCCAGAGCTAGAACAAAGACAAATGTTACGATTACTGTCTCACCTAACTCCTAGTAGCGTTTACCATTTACATAGGTCGTTTGATAAGTGTGGTAAATTTCGATGAAGGGATGAACAGTTTTTATGTTGCAACTTTGTGGGTAGTAGGCGTGATTATTCAAAAGACTGCACAGAAAATTTGAATGTGCTACAATATACACTTCATTGTTGACAGTCATCTGAACTGGCCAGTGTGATAGCTGCGACCAAAAATGAAAAAAAAATGAAAAAAAAAAATCACAGCTTCGGGCTGCTATTAAACATTTTCATTTGAAGGGCTGGACTACCGCACAAGTCAAAAGTGAATTGGATGAAGATTACGTGGACTCTGCACCAACATTTAATACCATTTACTTTTGGGTCAAAGAATTTAAACGCGGTCGTAGAAGCACCGAAGGTGAATCACGCTCTGGTCCTACAAATGAGGTCATTACACAGCATACCATTGAAAAAATCCAAGATCTATTTATGCAAGACCGCCGAATCAAAATGTGTGAGATTACTGAGGCTGTAGGCATCTCAACTAAGCAGGTGCACAATATCCTGCATGAAAAATTGACAATGAAAAATATGCGTGCAAGATGGGTGCCGCAGTCGACCAAAAGCACATTCGGACACTGCTACCGAGTGCCTGGCGATGTTTAATCACAATTCGCAAGATTTCTTGCGCCGATTTGTCACCGTAGATGAAACTTGGATCAATCATGAGAAACGTACAACGAGGTCTACCTGAAAATCCGAGGACTCCGGCCTCTACATACCTGGGAGTGATGGATAGCTCCGGGGCTCTTTCCTTGGGGCAATACCATGAGTTTAAAAGACCCCCCCATTCAAGACGGGTGGAAGTGGATACGCCACTTACGCACGTCAACTCCGCAGGGAAGACTACCGAATAACCTCGGTGGGGCCACCTGGTGATCTAACACACGTTTTACTAGCTCTGCAGGCTAGTACCCGGGACTTCTTAGACAACCCTCTGCCCCCTTCGGGCGGCCGAAGCCTGGCCGGAGGTACCCAATCTCCCGCGAGTGTCGGGAACACACTGCCCCATCGAGTCCAACCCAATCTCAACAACTCCCATACGAGAGGGACTCGGCAGTTCGGCCTGAGGCTCCTTTAGTAACGTTAGAGATACCACGAGTTCTAAGGGTCCGCAGCGCTCGCACCACAGCCACCAGGGTCTCAAAACAATGGACAAAGGCTGAGAAAGTGCACCAAATAAGTCAAGGACCATTTTGTCAGCTGGTAAGGTGATGACCACTGTTTTTTGGGGGGGATTCTCTAGGAATAATCTTCATAGACTACTTGGTAAAAGGCAGAACTATAACTGAAGATTATTATACTTCATTGTTGGATCGTTTGCAACTAGAGTTGACTGAAAAGAGACCGACATTGAAATGCATTAATGTGCTTTTTCACAAGGACAATGCACAATCGCACACCTGCAATCGCAACGGCGAAAGTGCATGAGTTGAGCTTTGAATTCGTTCCTACTCCACCTTATTTACCAGACTTAGCCCCAAGTGACTTCTTACTGTTCCCAAACCTCAAAATTTGGCTTGGCGGTAAGAACTTTTCATTAAATAAAGAAGTGATAGTCACTTGCTTGACGGAGCCTATTCTTCCGACGGGATGAAAAAGCAGGATCATCGCTGGATGAAATATATAGCCATCAGAGGAGACTATGTCGAGAAATTAGATGAAATGTTCACAAAAAGCGTTGGCTTTTCATCATACTTATCAAACGACCTTCATATGGAATAACCTCTTTATCATACCTGTATTGGTGTAAGAAACACAAGATTTTTTCTATCCACATTCTCTACTTTTGTATTCCTTCAACAAATTATTTAAAGCTATTATCCTTCCTGATGATCAAGAAAACCGTTCACCAAAACTTCATTGCAAAGTTCTAGCTACACAGAAGTATAAGAATCGTTGATATGATGATAAAGTATTTAAAAGTGTGATATGTTATTCACATAACTTTTTCTACCCACTAACTATTAATTTTATGAAACCGTCTATTGAAAATAAATATTTATTTATGTAGCTACTTCGTGTTAATGGAGAAAAATGCTCAGCAAAAATATTTTAGCTATAGATATTGAAGCGCAGACTGCCCCAAGATCTTCTCCTGAGTGACGTCTCCAGCACAGACGACTCAGACACGTGATTACTACCATCAGACTTTAAGTTCTCAATTTGTGTTACAGTTATCCTCCATATTTAGTTAGAGGAGTCGTTCATGGCTACCTCCATTGTTATGTGTCCTGTTCCTATGTATCTTATAACAAACATCTGTAAAGCATAATTGCTGATCGATGGATAAAATAAAATAAAAAAAAAAAGCAAAAAAAAAAAAAAGCTATAGATATTGTCGTAGACACAAGGAACAAACAGGAAACCAAAGAGTTAGTCAGGTAGTTAAAACCGGGACGGCATATCCTAAATTTAAAATCCCAGTTTTTTGCAGAAACAATTACAAACTATTCACTAAAACAAATAACAATAGATACTCCAGAAATGGCTGATGCTAAAAAGGGTTACTTGAGACAAATTGTGTGCTCTAAAGAGATCTACATTTGTGGTTTAGCGGATATGAAAACTTCCTTTTGAATGATGAGTAGTTACGGGTTATTCCCACAAATTACAAGATACGTATTACATATGGCAGATATCTGAATCTTTTCATTCCAATGAGTAAGGAATATGATACAATTTTCCCACTAATTACACTGGGTAACAAGAATGTAATTTTTGAATGTTTCGAGCACTTCATGAGGCAATTCGTACTAATTTTTGGTTGAGAAAAACAAATTGACAGTGACAAAATTTTATTAGCTCTAGTTTCTATGATATACACAAGGTGGAAGTATTACAAATTAACGGATTGAGAGAAAAGAATACATTTTAATTACATACATGCTAACAACAATGAAAGTGCATTTGAATTTTTGAAATGGTAATTACATGCTAAGAGTTCTAAATTGCTGGAAAAATATTTCGCAGATAGTCGTGTCTGAAGATAATCGTGTGGTACCCTGTTGACTTCGTCGTCATTTAGCTTGCCTCTTGTGATGGAGTTCCGCAGAATCCCTATACAAAGACCAACAGTAATCCGCAAGCATTACTTCATTCAAACGGCCCTGATATCTTTGTTCCATAACAGAAATGTCCTGATGGAATCTCTCCCCATGTTCATCACTAACAGCTCCACAACTAGGAGGGAAAAAGTCTAGGTGGGAGTGGAGAAAATGGATCTTAAGGGACATGTTGCATCCAAGGTTACGGTATTTTTGCAGGAGCATTGTACCCTTGAAGGCTTCCTAAGCTTCCTTTTCTTTCTCCTCCAAAATTTGGTCAAATGCAGGATCCTTTACACGTTCTTTTATTTGTGGTCCGAGGAAAATGCCTTCCTTAACTTTTGTATCACTTAATTTCCAAAATTTCTCTCTGATTGTATTTAGTTATCTGACAGGTGTGCCAACTCCCCAAAAATTCCCCCAAATTTAAAATCTTGACTCTAAAAGACGAAATGTTACTTTATCTTCAAAACAAGAGCTAATCAATCATTTTATGGTGATTTTTCAATTCAGCAAATGGAAATACATGTAAGTTTAAGCCGGAAACATTTTCATTGTTGCCCAGTGTTTCAAACATGGTCTAGATATGTGGATGACATTTGGGCAAGAGTAAATGAGAAACAAGTGGATGATGCTTTAAAACTACTTAATTTACATACTCCTGCAATAAAATTTTCCATAGAAAAAGAGACAAAGAATGAAATTCCTTTCTTAGATTTGAAAGTAATCAGAAAACATACAAAACTTGACATTTGGCATACATAGGAAGGAAACACACAGAGTAAATTTCATAAAATCAGATGGATATAACCCAAGACAGTTTAACTTACCGGCTGGTTAATGTACCTTTAAACAAGATGGAATATATCACAGAGTACAATACAATGGATTCAGTGCTGAATTGGTCAAATAGAAAACTGATAAATTCAAAAGACAACAAAGATACAAACAAGTAACTACTCTTTCCCCAATCAGCAATAAAACTCCTCACAGAAAATTTACATATCATCCCATAGCTACACAGCTCTTCCAAAAAGTCTTCAAAATGCACATTACTTTGGCCCCAGAGAACAAATTCGGTGTACAAAAAGCAGCTTTTGAAATCACATGATACAAAGGGGATACCCACAGACCAAAAGTCAGTTGTGTACCAGATACACTGCAACTGTGACAACTTGTACATTGAAAAAACTAAAAGGAACTTGAACATTAGGCTTAAAGAGCATTTTAGGAACATCAGGAACAAAGAAATAGATAAATCGGCGGTAGCGTACCATTTTTGGAAGGAAAATCACGATATAGAACGACAAATCTATTTATTAAAAGGTATCCAAGTTCCAGCTGCATTAACCACGTGGGGAAAAAAAATTCAGAAAGAAATATGAAAGAAAATTGTTCAATTTGGACACTAGCTTTCAAGAGAATCCCAACTTCAAATTCATCAAAATACCAACAGAGATGCCCCTATCACCTCCACGGAGTTCACCAAACCAACGTCCATTGGTCGACAACAGCTGATGATGTTAGGAAGGTCCTAACGAAACGCATTCTAGGTAAATACTAGCAATAAATGGAGCATTGAGTACTAGTTCGACTCAAAATTATATTAATTCTTTTCATGTTTGTCGGTCTATCTGTGGCTGTGTGTGTGTGTGTGTGTGTGTGTGTGTGTGTGTGTGTGTGTGTGTGTGTGTGTGTGTGTGTGTGTGTGTGTGTGTGTGTGTGTGTGTGTGTGTGTTTTCCTTCATGCTTCCCAAGATTTTCAAAAGCTACAACAGAATCATAATTTTTACATTAACAGTGCTAGTAAAGAGTTTGGAGATGTTCCAACTCCATTCTGGTGAGGATGAATCATGTTCTGGGATAAGTCAGAATGTAGCAACAGATCTTCTTGGTAAGTGAGGAAATATTGATGAATTATATTTCAGGAAGATTCAAAAGACGGATACAATTTCAAATTGCTACATTTTCTGGACTATAAATTCTACATGGCTTCTGTAAATTACATGTTGTTGAATATAGATGGAAGTTTACAGATGTTCAATAAGCCCTGCTCCGGCTGTAAGGATAACATGTATAGGGTAGCCCAATTCATACCACACTCGAAGACGGATGTCCTGCGTCACTGGGTTCACCGCTGCTATGATACAGTTTGATTGGCCATTCAAATCTGTGAGAAGAGGTAGTAAGTAAACAGCCCCTTTCACGAATCCTCACAAGAACAAATTGCAGGGTGTGAGATCGGAGGACCTTATTGGCTAAAACTGAAATACCAACTCATTATTTGCCATGTCACCTATCCATCGTTCTGGAGCACCCCAGCGGTAGTATTCAAAACGTTACAGCATCCTCTTTCAAACACATCTTGCAGCATTCAAGTATAACAAACAATGCAATAAATATAGCAAGTTGAAAGTGTGTCCATCTTTATGAATCGCCCTGTATACTGATTACTTTTATTCTTATTATTCTTTAATTGGTTCATACGAGGTGCGTTCAAGTTACACCTCATATATTTTTTCTGGAATGGGACAAGATAGGAACTTCTGTTTTGTTTTAAATGCACGCCGACTCTTTGTGAATCCGTGACAGAGATGGCAGCACTGTACGTGCATAAAACTCTAGTGGCAGCGACGAGAGTTAGGACTGTTTTTGATCTTTTTTTAGATTAGATTATTTACTGTGCATATTCCAAAATTTTACAATTTACAACTTTTGGCTACATTTATTTGTCTTTACCTTGTTGCTACCTTGGCTTGCATGACACCCTGGTCTTCTGCTCTGTCAGGTAGCTCTTAACCTCCATATCTTCTTGTTACTTAATTAGTCCCTTTCTTCCCCCTCATCTTCCTTTCTTATATTCTTTACATTTCTGGCCCATATTTATTTTACTTTCTCCAAGAACTCACCAATACTTCTTACCTTCTTTTCCTCCCTTCCCGTTAACAATTTTACTGTTATTTTCTTCTCTGCTTTCTTCCAGTTTCCCTCCCAAACCTTTTTTCTCCACATTGCAACCTCCTCGCATTCTGTTACATAGTGTTCTATGCTTTCTTTTCCCCCCACACAATTTACAAATTCCGTTTTCCTTGCTCTTATCCCTCCTAGAAATATTGTTTCTGTTCTCATCCAAGCTAACCCTTCTCTCTCTTGTCTATTGCAGTAATCTACATATGCTTCTCGTCCCCGATTTCTTTTTATTTGCTTGTAAAATTGTAACGATTTCATATTTTCTAGACTTCCCCACATTTCCTGTGAAACCAATGTTCATCAGCTGGTAGTGTTTAATTTGACTTTCACTTATTCATATATTCGAGAAGAGATACAGTGTACCTCGTATTTTCAAACGTTTTCAGTTTCTTCATTTATACGCAAATGCTGGTTATACAGCTCCCTGCCCGGGTTCAATCCACCCTTGGGGCAGGGTGCGGATTTAAAGTTCCGGGTATAGGACTCTGTGTCCACTCAACATCGTGATGGATTTGAGGGAGCTACGTTAGGTTGTGAATCTCCGTCGTTGAATACCAACCCTAGCTGGAGGTTCGAGATGCTGAGCACATCTCCTTCGCGTAACGGTTCGAATTCTGCCTTGCGTATGTGGCGGTGATGTTGGCAGTCGGGTTGACAGGCCCAGGCCCGTTTGGGCTGTTCTGCCGTGGATTATTATTGTCACCGAGGCATTATTGTGCCGCTACCACAAGCTGCAGCTGGCGCGTGGGCAAGTGCTGAAAGCTTGCCGAGAGAGAGAAAGAGACAAAGAGAGAAGAAGGCAGAGAAATGTCTGGATAGTTCCGTCTATGTCTCGCTGTGTCGCGAGCGATCTACTGCATTCCAGAACAATGACTGTAGGTACTGTCCAGCAACGCAAATAAAATCCCTGAAAGGAATGTACCAACCTTACACAGTGGGACAAGGACAGCGAATGTGTGTGACAGAGAATGCAGCTACACAAGGAGCAGAACAGTGCATCGGAGACTTTCTCTCCTGTGGAGGACAGTATAAAAGCCTGCAATGAGTTAGAGCGGAGTGAGTTGCTAGTGAGTTGTTAATTGTGTGTGCAGCTGTGCAGTAATTGTGAGTGTACGGACATTTGAACTCTACCGCAGTGAATTCTTTTGTTTGTTTACGTGTGGCAGTGGAACAAGACGACCTTGAAGACTGTTGTGTATGTCACGTCATTTTACTGCTGCAAGGGGTGTACAAAGTTACTTTTTACTGAAATAAGAGCATTTTAAATTTCTGCAAACAAGACTTAATTCTACCTACCCACAAAGTCACCTTATATTACTAGTTATATAACAAAATAGGCACTATTTTTCTGGATCGAATGCAACATACATCTTTGATCCTGTATGTTCATATGCATAAGCTTATGATTCTAGAAAGCTGATGGCTGGGAATTATATGCTCTTTTAAAAAAGTTCGTTAAATCTAAACTTTAATAGCCCAATATAGGTATTATATTCTGCGTCTTTTTGTCAACTGGGCATTGTAGGAGGTTATTAAATGATATATCATAAGTGAATAAATTTTATTTTCTCGTATTGCAGCTCATTTTGCTTGTTGAATAAACGCAATGATGGTCAGGGAACTAGCGAGGAGAGGCGTATGAAAATATGTCCTTTGTCGTATGTCATTTGTTTCCTTTTGGAACTGTGACAACTGAGAGAAAAGTGCCTTAGGCAGAGTCCGCCTCCATAACAAGAAAGATTCCCGTTTCTTTACTGATGAACATCACGTCCCTTTTTGCTAGCTAGTTCCCTTCATCTTTGTTTAGTGACGCAAATGCGCCATTATATTGCTTTTTCTCGTTCTGACTTACGCCCTATGTCTGTCAGATAGCATGCATTCACCCTCGGGGCAGGCCTAAAACCGCAGTTCCAGGGTCTAGTAACTGCTTTTTTAAATTATTTGTTCATAAACTTCTTATTATGAATGAAATTATGAAGGGAGTTAAGCCTATGAAGGATTATGGAATGGACGATAACAATATCAATATTTTATGTTATGCAGATGATGCATTGTTGGCTAATACAGAAGATGATTTACAAAGACTGTTATACGGATTCTCTATCGATTTTAAAAAATATAATATGAGAATCTCAAGGTCCAAAACGAAAGTAATGTTAATAAATATCTTGTAAGGTGTAAGTTGAAAATAGAAAAATTGTACAACAAGTAATGACAATAAAATACTTGGAAGCAGAATTAAATATGAGGGTCGTGATTTTTGTTGTTGTTGCAATTTTACATCCTCCAACGTTAAGTCATATCGGACGGTGAATGAGATGGGTGAAATGATGCTCAAATGTGCCCAGGATGTATGGAGCTTAGGGCTACCCACATTCGTCTTTAAGGATAAGGGAAAACCCCGGAAAAAACTATCAAAGCAGCTCACCCTGAGCGAGATTCAAACTCGGGACCTCTTGAACTTGAGGCAGACACGCTACCATCTACGCTACCGAGGTGGGCCGAGGGTGCGCTGATAAGTCCCAAGCCTCACACAGAGATGGTGCCACTGGGTAAGTTTGACAGATAGCATCATGTAGTTTAACTCTAAACTAGCTTGTATCCATAGTTACAGGTCAATAGCTTGTTTAGTTTTTGAATGATAACATTTTAAACAAGATAAGTGTACATGTTCTATGAAAATGGAGGATAGGGAATTAAATATTTGCATTTGAAAGGCTTTGCCCAAAGAAATCAAGAAGGAAATGCACAGTACACTGAAATACTCTGTCTCTTCATATAAAATAATTAAAATTTGGGTTGCAGAGTTTAAAATGGGACATACGAGCACCAGTGATGAACTTTGCTCTGGACGTCCTGTGGAAGTCACAACTCCAGAGATCATTGAAAAAATATCATAGTTTAGTACTAGAAGACAGCATATAAACGTTGTTTGGGATGGCAGAGGCTGTAAACATATCAAAAAAACTTGCAGATAATATTTTAAAGTAATGTTTTGAGCTTCCACAAGGTTCAAGTGCCTTGTTGACACCTGATCAAAAGTTGCTAAGAAAAACTGTTTCTGTTAAGAATTTGGAGCTCTACAGTAAAAATCCCAGTGAATATTTGAGAGGCTTATTACCTTGGATAAAACTTGTATATATCACTACACTCCAGAAGGTAAATCACAGTCAGAACAGTGAGCTACCCCAGGTGAACCAAAGGAGTCTCGCATGTTTGGTGCAGCTGTATGAGTCGTGTAACAAAAGACACGGGAAAACAGAATTCTAAGGGATAGCACTTGACTTTGTGAATAGGGCCTTCTTCGGTCCCTTAATAATGGCATGACAAAATAGTCACAAAGGGAATCTTTGTGTGTATAAAGGGCTTCGAGAAAGTGAAAGCTATACACTCACGCACAGCTGGGAGTACAGTTCGTGGATGGGAGCCGATTAGGGCAGTCCACTTCTTCTGTCTTGGTCGAGGGCAGACCAGAAGCGATGAGAGAAGATATTTGTCGGTTCATGTGTACGTGAAGAACGAATTAAGTTTATCGAGTAATAAACATTCCACCTTCAGTCTCTCTGAAGAGTGATATATTGGTAATCCTTGGTCGGTAACTTCAAGTTCGATGTTCTGATAAAAAGAAGCAGTCAATAAACCAGTTTGAAACGGACATTCTAGTGTCATTAAAACTATCTTTCTCATCCATACTCACGCATACCTTGGGAGAAACCTCATTGCTTTACCCTGAGCCACACATTATATTGCTTCAAACTGTAGCCCCAACGTAGAACTCTTTGCTCACCAATATATTTGCTTCACTATGAATGAATCTATGACATGAGACTATAAATTTGTTTTAATTATATCACCTGTTAATATGTAATGTATTTTAGTTCTACTTGATCTGTGACAATCGTGCCTGTGTGTTCATTGTTCCTATTTTCAACTTATGCAGATTTACCTGCAATTCATTTTGTGATGGTTAATGTGAAAAGTTTGGCAACACCTGGATTAAGTCATCCATCTCGACAGCAGAATCAAATGTGATTCAGATTGGAACATGGGGGCTAGAATTAATAAAAGTAACAAGTCACGCCAACCCATCTTCATTAAAGCCTTATCTGCAGATAAATCAATAGCACCATTCGTCAACTAGGAAGATATTAGAAATCCTAATAGGAGTAGATTAGCATCCAATTTATGCCAATCCACTCATATTTTCACTATCGAAAATCAGCATATTTATTCAACTTGATGTAATACTATGCTCTTCATCAATGCACATTCAGACAGTGCCTATTTCAAGATGATTTTTCTGAAGACAGCAAATAAGCACTGTTACACATTTATTTCTTCGTTTAGTATATCGTGATTTGACAGCTTGACATGATGGAGGTTTTATATTGAACAGAAAATATTTATTTGTGATACAATAATTAAAAGTAAAATTTTATTTTGTAAGTGTGATGCTAAACGAGACCGCAGGCCGAGACCTGCAAACAAAATAAAATCCGTGGAAATTAATTGTTCTTTCGCACTAGCCGTGTGTAGGACGCACTATGAAAGGGTAGAGCCAGACTGAAAAATTCAATACCATAGCCGGGATTTGAACCACGGATCTTCTGGTTTCCGTCCAACCGCTCTAACCATTTGAGCTACTATAGCCAACATGCCAACATGACATTAAATTCTCCAACTGACTCGTGTTTCTTCCTGTAAAACCACTTAGGAGTTCTCATAAACACATTACCTTAATGGCGACTTACTACATGTAAGTACTTTAAGGCCCGGGCTGTATAGTTAACCACTATTAGGTACAACAACTAATTTCCATTAATTGTACCTAATTGTGGTCCGAACTATAAAGCCCGGGCCTTAAAGTACTTACAACATAGTAAGTCGTCATTAAGGTAGTTGTCTCATGTGTTTATGAGAACTCCTAAGTGGTTTACTATAAAGCCCGGGTCTTAGAGTACTTATAGCATAGTAAGTCGCCATTAAGGTAGTTGTCTCATGTGTTTATGAGAACTCCTAGTGGTTTACCGGGAAAAACACGAGTCAATTGGAGAATTTAATGTCATGTCGGCATGTTGGCCATAGTAGCTCAAATGGTTAGAGCGGCTGGACGGAAACCAGAAGATCCGTGGTTCAAATCCCGGCTATAGCATTGAATTTTTCAGTCTGGCTCTACCTTTTCAAAATAAAATCCGTTTAGCCCGTACATCATACACTAGTTTTTAGACAGTCCTGAATATTTACATATACAGGGTGAGTCACCTAAAACTTGCACCGTAAATATTTCTGAAATGGTATGTGCTATTGATATGCGGTTTTCACGGAATTGAACTATAGGCAGGGGCTCGCATTTTCAAATGATACACAGATTTTTATAATTTTTAGAAAGTGTATTTATGTACAAAAGTTACATTTTTTTAAATGGAACAATGCGTATTGACATTAAGAAAATAAAAGTAGAATAAATTGGAATGTCAATGGTGTTTTTTGCACGATTCTAATGTAAGTAGTTTACGAGAAATCGTCATTTGAAAATTGAACGCACCGGCAGTTGTTTGTTCCATTCAATTGCTTAGTTGCTAGGCTAGGATGTTGTTATGTTTGTTTACAATGTGGTTTGTCTACACTGGCAGTTATTTTGTGATAGTTGAAGCAGTAGGACGTGCTTGGAAGATGGTATTTACCAATGCAGAAAAAGCAGATATGCTCATAGTTTATGGTGAATGTAGAAAAAATGCAGTTCTTTCTTGTACAGTGTACTTGGAAACATATCCGAATAGACGTCAACCATCTCGTCAATTATTTGTGAACCTCTTCAACCAATTACGTGAAAGTGGTAGTATAACGTCTAGAAAACGCACCAGAAACAAACGAGCAACTGGAGAGCAAGGAGAAATTAATGTTCTAGCTGCTGTTGCAGTAGATCCCCACATTAGTTCTCGTGCAATCGCACGAGGAAGCGGCATCAGTCAAAGAAGTGTAATCCGCATCCTCCATCGTCATAAGTTCCATCCGTATCACATCTCTCTCCATCAAGTGCTGCATGGCAATGATTTTGAGAATCGTGTGAACTTTTGTACATGGGCATTGAGACATGATACTCCAAATTTGTCATGTATCTTGTTCACTGATGAAGCAACATTTACTAATCATGGCCAAGTAAATCTAAAAAATATGCACTATTGGTCTGTTGACAATCCTCGTTGGCTGCATCAGGTAGAACGTCAGCATCCATGGAGTGTGAACGTGTGGTGTGGAATAGTGAACCATCACATCATTGGCCCTTTTTTCATAGAAGGAACACTGAATTCACAGAAGTATCTCAACCTCCTAACAGACGATCTTCCACAGATGTTAGAAGACGTTCCCCTTCAGACTAGGAGGAATCTGTGGTATCAACATGATGGCTGTCCGGCCCATAGTGCACGAATTACTACAGCTTATCTTCAAGGATTGTTTCAAAATCGGTGGATTGGACGAAGGGGACCTGTACCTTGGCCGGCCCGTTCACCAGATTTGACTCCTTTAGATTTTTTTCTGTGGGGGAAGCTGAAAGACACTGTCTACAAGGACATACCCACTACACCAGAAGATATGAAACGGCGTATTACTGCTGCCTGCGCTGAAATTTCCACTGAAATGCTAGAACGTGTACAGCAATCTTTACATACTAGACTGGAAGCTTGTATTGAAGCTGGTGGTGCTCATTTTGAACACAGGCTTTGAGGGTACAGTTTTGTTTACTTGTCAGAATCCTCATTTTTCTTCATTCACTTGTTTTTCTTTAGTTTGTCCTAGCCATTGTCCCGTTTTGTACAAATGACGATTTCTCGTAAACTACTTACATTAGAATCGTGCAAAAAACACCATTGACATTCTAATTTATCCTACTTTTATTTTCTTAATGTCAATACGCATTGTTCCATTTAAAAAAATGTAACTTTTGTACATAAATACACTTTCTAAAAATTATAAAAATCTGTGTATCATTTGAAAATGCGAGCCCCTGCCTATAGTTCAATTCCGTGAAAACCGCATATCAATAGCACATACCATTTCAGAAATATTTACGGTGCAAGTTTTAGGTGACTCACCCTGTATATCATAGGTATGGCATTGTTTTACCTTTCCCATGGACATGATATTCATTTGCCTCCCATAGCACCAGTGTAATGCCACCCATAGCAACCTGACTTTTAGAAAACCACAACATTCCACATAAGGGAGACAGTAGAAATAATAAAACGTAAAATAGCGTAACAAACATTTAATTAATTAACAAATAACAACTTTTTCCAAACCTATTTATAATTTAAGAAAACCCGCCATTTTATACAAATATTACGAGGTGAATTCAAGCTATAACATCTATTTTTTCAGGCCTGGGATCAGATAGAAACTTCTGGTTCTTTTTAAATACACGTGGACTTTTGGTGAATGCGTGACAGAGATGGCAGCACTGTGTAATGCATAGAACTCTTGTGGAAGCGACGAGAGTTAGGACTGTTCTGATACTTACAATGGAGTCGTTTTCATTGCAAGAACAGCATGTAGTCACTTGTTTTCTCCATTTTCGTGGTGTGATAGCTATTAAAATTCATCGCCAGTTGAATGAGGCATGTGGTGATGATACTATGGCTGTGTCTAATGTGCGTTCCTGAGTGCGATATTTCAATGAAGGCAGAACTTCGTGTGCCAACAAACCAAGACAGTCACGGCCTCACACCAGCCGGTCTAACGACATGATCCAGCGAGAGGAGAACTAGGTTTTGGAGGATTGCTGACTGAGCGTTGCAGACATCGCCTCCAAAATTGGCATTTCCGTGGGATCTGTGCACACAATCCTGCATGAAGATCTGAAAATGCGAAACGTGTTCTGCTTTTATTGTACTGTGGCACCCAGGAACGCACATTAGACACATCCATCACCACATGCCTCACTCAACTGGCGATGAATTTCATTAGGTGTCACACACCACGAAAATGGAGAAAACGTATGATTACACGCTGTTCTTGCAATGAAAATGTCGCCAGTTTAAGTATCAAAAACAGTCCTAACTCTCGTCACTGCCACTATAATTCTATGCTTACTACAGTGCTGCCATCTCTTTCACGCATTCAGAAAGAGTCTACGCGCATTAAAATACCAGAAGTTGCTATCTGGTCCCAGTCCTGAAAAAGAAATTGGAGGTGTTATAACTTAAACGCACCTGGTATTTAACTCGGATTCAGGGTCTTCTTGAATAAGGCAATTGTCACATTTCGGAAGAAACCAAAGTTGGCATTACAGGCGTGTTTAAAAGCTTTTGAGTCAAAGCGAAATAATTTTCTACTTTTAGTACAGTCTTGAAGTACTAAAAGACCCACTTTTACTGTCCACCGTCTAAAATAGTTATTACTTATATGATCTGTTACATCATGGTATTTGTGAAATAGTTTGCAGTAATGTCATAATGTTTGCCACGACTTGTTCCAAATGAGTAGTGATAAATTGTAAACTAAAGTGGTATTTTCTAAGACTGTAATGCATTTTTATTTGCATTGTAAGGAAAGTTGTTTCCTAAACAATATAGTATCGTTTTGCTGTTCTTTTATCTCTGTAGTACAACATTTAATAGAACTTAATGGGCACGTTTACAGCAAAAAGGCTGATGTATAATAAAATGACACATTCGTTTGATTTTCTCATATGGATACTCATATCTTTTCAGTATCTTGGCAGTGAGTCAACGCCACGTGATACTCAACCTGTTGAAAGTGTTAATAAAGCCATAAGGTGTCTTTATCGTCCACAGAAGAGGGTGACAAAGAGATTGCAAAAGTTACTCAGAACGTGACTGCTTAAAAACTAACAATCTTTAATCGTTATTGGTAATAGTCTCCTGTATGGACTTGAGAGATATAGTCTTAGTGAATCACTCCAGGATATGAGTTTCATCACATCAAATCGCCACCTCACTTGGCATTACCTGCAATAAAATGGCATTTCTTAATCCAGAACAATCTAAAAGGTGATTTATGCTTTCGACGAGCCGTTAAAACGATATTGGCCATTAACAATACAAACCAGCAATATCCTGGAGAGTAAAAATGAAGAGAGGGAAGTCACATTACTTTCGTTACCATTTATCGTTTATTAATAGGCGCAGTTACTCTCACCAAATGTAAGATTATAAACACAAAAGAAAACGATATTAATTATTTAATAAATTTTAGCTATAACCTGCCATCAGAGTTACCACACTCTTTCCATGTGATCTTTAAAACAACTGAATGTCGACACGAGTTTAGAATATGGGTGAAATACAGTGCGATCCATATAAACCTGAACCATTTCAATAGGTCATAACTTTTAAATCTTAAACAAAATGTTCAAATGTGAGGTGTAGAAAGAAGTTGGGTGATAACGGACTTCTTCGAAGTTCTCTGAGTTCGATCTAGCCGTTCCTCGGCTCCTCTGGTATCTGCATGAAATCTTTCTTTTCAGGGGTGGTCGCGGATATGGAAGGGTAATGTTGTTTTAAATAAAAGATTATTTATAATTTCCCCAACGAATCTCCAAGCTTTGAGATTTATTAAGAATGAAACTTTTTTTAACATAAATCAATCGATATCAATATTCTCTGGTGCAATCCTTTTAACTGTTCACCAATAATCTCTTTTCTGTTGCACCAAGTAAAATATACTGATACATATATTGTTACATACACAAATTGCCTTTGCACATGAGCGTCTACTTGTGGACCTGGTCACACGTCCTTTCACCATGGAAGTCAAATGAAGAAGAAGGAATCATTTAAATCGTTTCAAATCAATAATAGGACACACGTGTAACGTTGGTAGAATATAATACACAATTGGGAGATTACATTACACTATTTACATCTCAGAGAAAATGCTGGAGGTGTCCCCGACCTCTCTGAAGTTTTACGGAGAGTATCCTCGCCAATGTTACTTATTTCAGTTCGAATGGAATCCTTGAGAACATCAATTGTCCGTGGCCTATTCTTGTACAATCTATTTTTGGATACCCCCACAAGAAAAAGTTCAGTGAGGTTAAGTCAGGAGATCTGGGGGGCCACAGACTTTTTGAGATTATTCGATTATCAAAGAAACTGGTTACAAGTGTATGGTACGTTGCTCCATCTTGCTGGAAATAACCTTCTCTTAATTCGATATCATCTCCGTAAAACTTCAGAGAATATGGTGAGACGAGTACAAACATGTATAGATGCTGGTGAAGGACACTTCCAGCATTTTCTCTGAGATGTAAATAGTGGAATGTAATCTCCAAGTTGTGTATTATATTCTCCCAAAGTTGCACGTGTTTCCTATTATTAGTTAAAAAGTTATGGCTTATTGAAATGGTTCAGATTTATATGGATCACACTACGTTATATAACTTAAATCATTACTAAGGTATTTCTCGAAAATGTCTCCATTTATTTTTGTGCAGTATTTTACTGTTTGATATTTGTCGCTTATACAAAATTATATAAAAGGACTTCAAAATGAATAGGACTTCACAGGTTATTTCCCAAGAAGTTAAATAAAATGTTAAGTTGTCTCAATCACGTAAATGTATTTAATAAATATAATTAAAATCAAAATGAGAGCTATTTTTCAGAAAATCGAAAGTGTTGAAACATATTTCATATAAAGGGTAGTTGGAAATGGAGAGGTTTTCATGAAAACTAGTCATGTTGAATCTTTGGAAGAAGTTTAGCCGGTATTTATCGGACTTTCATTTTTGAGTTATGCCGTTTGCAGACATAAATACGAAATTTTTCCAAAAGTTCTTGATTAGGATTCAGAGGTACTCAAGTCAAACATTTTCGGTGAAATTTCACCATCGACTTTTTCGTGTGATACCTTTTAAACATTCTATGCAGACGGTGCAGAAAGTAAACATATTGATTCATGATAAAGTTGTTAGTGGTGCTACTAGATACTAATGAATAATGATAATAATGGTTGACCAGAATAAATAGATGATTCTTCAGTTATTCAACGTATTTTCTGTGTCGACCAAAACTGATAATTGGGCTGACCCCATATCTCACTCGGTAGAGCACCTGCCTGCTGTGCAAGGGTCCCGGGTTCCATTCCCCGTAGTGGGGGTGGAGATTTTTATCCAACCAAGATTATTTCCCATCTTCACCAGAGTCTGGGATTATGAATGAGAGTGCGAATGTGTGCGTGATCTAATGAATAAAATACAACGAATACGAGTTAACAGGTTCGATATGCTCCAAAGGAGAACAGCTGAAGGTAAAACCTGATAAAGAATATAGCAATGACTAATGAATGCTTTTACAGAGAAAATCGCAACAGCAAGGAAAGAAAAATGCAAGTTTTTGTGTTCTTGGATTAGAAGGTTTAGTGTAAAAGTGAATACTTGTAGCCATTTAGGTTGTTATAGGATTACTAAAACAATATGTGCCAAGCACAATTTAAATCTAATCGAAAATTTAACATAAAATACAAACTGGTCTTGTCATGCGTTCTAAACTGACCAACACTTGCATAAATGTCATTTGGTGTCAATTTTAATTCTACGAGCATTGGAATTTTGAAGCTTGGTTAATTCTTTAAATTTACTGTTTTTCTGTGTTTATTAGTGTCTGTAACATTCAAATTGAAGTAACTACCTAACTTAAGTTTGCAAGTAAATAATAATAAGGAAAAAAAAAAACATACACACAAATGAGAAAATGTTCATGATTATTCTTTAATTTAAGAAATTTCTAACGATATATCAAAACAAACTTTTAGACAGCAAATAGAAACATTAGTGGCAGCAGCAGAGGCATACATTTTCTTGTAGCTAATTTTAACATCGTCCTTTAATTTACATTCCTCCACCTACATTGAAAATTCAATGCCACAGCCGGAATTTGAACCACGGATCTCCCGGTCTCCGTCCTGTCGCTCGAACCACTGAGCTGCCATGGCTAACATGCCAGCATACTATTAGATTCTCCAACTGACTCGCATTTTTTCTGGTAATCAGCTAGGAGTTGCCATATATATACGTGAGACAACTACCTCAATGGCGACTTACACTGCGGTAAGTAGTTTAAAGTATCAGGCTTTCTACTTTACACAGTTAAGTCAATTAATATAAATTAACTGCTTCTTTTTATGCTAGTCGTTTTAGTAGTGCAAACTTTCTTCCTAATCATAACGTAAACATTTTATTCAAAGAAAACCCACTGACTTTTGAACCAATTAATATTCAATCAGATTCAGAAGAGATAGTTACAAAATCTGAAACTTCCAAACCTGTACCAAAAGCACTAGCATTAGAAACTGTGAACAACAGATACCCACCCAAAGAATGGTTGCATATCTACACATTTAGATCTAACCATGGACAACAACTCAGGAGCAGGAATTAAGTGTGCACTGTTCTCACTCTATCAACCAGCAAGATACCACACAACAAATTTTGATGCAGAAGTAACGGCTATTCATATTTCACTCTAACACCTTCTATACAGAATAGATACATTCAAAAATGCTGTCATACATTCTAATTCTAATTCTAAGGCAGCATTATGTGCAATAAGTTAATATAAAATGAGGTCAATCCAAATTAAAGAATGTCACAAAATGGCTTAAAAAATTACAGAAAAGAATTAAATTACAGTGCACATTGTGAAACTGCTGGAAATGAATCAGCTGATTTTCTTGCCAAAAAGGTGCAAATTTAAATCAGAACAAATATAAGAACTTATGCTTTACATCCATAAAAGGTTTAATTAAAAACAAATTAAAAACAAACAAAACCAATCAATATCTAACAAAGTCAAAGATAAAAACTGGAAAATTTTAATTAAAAATCCAGAAATTATTAAAAAAATCCGACGTAAAGCTGCAGTAGCAAAATTTAGATTATTTGCTGAACATGAGTATTTGGTCAAACACTTACACAGAATAGGAATTTATACAAGTCCAAATTGTGCTCTGTGTATCAAAGAAGAGGAAATGACTGAACAACATCTTTTAACCTGTGAAGCCCTACCTGCCGGAGCCACTACACAGAAATATTGGAGAGCAAGAGAGCTAATGACTTCATTGCCAAAGCCTAGCATTTGAAAACAACAGCAACAACAACAACTTTTAGACACTTATATCTTTTTACTTTACACAGGTTTTGATGCAAAAAATAACGTATATATTCCGTATGCTGCAGTCTAAATAACTTTTGTTGTAAGTGAACTATATGAATACTGACCATTTGCAGCAACATCCTTTATATGTATCTTAAGTTTGAATGCAAGAAGCAGATAGTACAAGCAACGTTCGAGAAAGTAAGTTCCTACAAATGATTATGGCAGACTAAATCAGTTTTATTAGAAGTCACAGCACGTTACAATGTGATACAAATACTAAACTGTTTTTGAACATAGTCACAGAGTGTGTGTAAACAACAATCTAAAGCCATGGAGCTATCAGATAACCATTTTATGAGCTTGTTCATAGCTGTTACGTGTAAAGCTCCGGATGTGTGTTGGGTGCTTCTATACCTCCCATTCTAAAACATGATGCAAACCCTCTGTTGTACTATCGTGAATTAGAACAATGGGTTTGCCGTACTTTGCACGCTGTTTACGGCGTTGCGTAGCGACATTAGTGTTTCACTATATGGTAATGGTCGGTCATCAGGAAGCGGAGAAGGATTTCGGCAATTAATGCCACATAAGCCTATTGTGCTTCTGGAGTTCTCCAGGAGGAAGAGGTGAAGTGAAGAACACAAAGGGTGACCATATTTGGAGTGGCATCGCCACATCCTACATCCTGAAGCCCACATACCCAGCTCTTTCTATTTGAGGTTCCGTTGTAGGGGGACATTACCACAAAGCAAACTCAACCATCATATGCCTCACCAGCAATCCACTAGTCTAATCCTTCGACCCTGCAACATGCTAAGTAAGTGATATGATAGGAAAATTGGCGGCGTTATAAGCCTACGGACCATGGAAATCTACGGTCAAATTCAAGGAATCGATTTGTTTCCCACACAGGGCAGAATGCGTGACTGGACTTCAGTGCTGCTCTGTTTGTTTCAGGTATGAAATGATACAGACATATCTTACCATTCAGAGAGCAGAGTAATGCTGAAGGAAGTTAAAGAGAAGCCGCATTGCATCTTTGTGTTTACCCGTGATTGTGGAACGCAAAAGCAACACAATTTCAGATACTGTGCACGATCTTGGACAATGGAATGAAGAATGTCTATTGGGATGCTCAGATCTTGTACCATTTCTGTGACACGTAAGTGTGCAACCGGTGGCTTTTGTGAGAATTGTCCTCTGTGGTCAATGTAGATGGCTTTCCTTTACGATTAACATCACCCATGAATGTTTGGACTTGGTCAAATTGATCGGCACCATTTAGAACGCGATGTTGCATTTGATGTATACAGTACAACACTTCATAGAGAATCTCTGTGTAATTTAAGCAGTGTGTGCACAAAAATCGTGGTGCTCCACGAACTTCAAATTTAAAGTAAGCTTCTAGTTGATATAAGAGTTTCTCTCGTACTAAAGCAGGTGCAAAACTTAGTCATATGGAAGCTGGCCAGTGGTCACACCAGAGCGCTGTTGCCAAGTGTAGTAGGCGGGTACCGGCGGTAACTCTATACATCAGAACACATTCAAGTCTTACCTGAATGTGTTAACCCACGTCACACGTTGAATGGGAGAGGTTGTTAAAAAATACATACCTCAAAATATAGTCTTTCTGCAATGAAGAGAAACCATTTCACTCTTGTAAACAGAAAGATCACTTGTCTCAGCTTCAATAAATATATTCACACACTAGTATCACAAACACAAGGGAAAAGAGAAATATAATAATTTTATTTATATATCAACATTAGTTCAGATCAAGTTAGAAACATGACTATTATATGTGGATAATTTAATAATAAAATATAACCCACCACTATTTAAAAACGAATTGAAAATTAATCCATTCTTCTTCAAGCTGCATGATTTATATGTTCACAATATACGTTATACGTTATTTATATTGAAGATAGTGTTGTAAGTAATGTTCAAGGCTTGGTTATGTTTTCTCCAGGCTTTTTAATGTTGGATGAATGTCGAGTGATGGCCACTATGTGAAAATAAAAGATGTATGAAGTAGTGTGACAGGATTTTTGTACAGCAATGATCAGAAAACTAAATTATGTTTAATTACAACACTAAAATATACCTTTTTAATTTTTTCATGCAAAATTAATAAAGATGTATTCTAAGTTCAATCGTTTAAGATGTGTGTATTGCATTCGGCAGCGCTAGAAGGACGGGTAGGCACATGATTGGTTGGAATCTTCAACAAGCCCGTCTGAACTTCTGCACTTACTTTCGTATGCATTTATCAGTGACATAGCACCTCAGAACTGCCTCTAAGAAAGACAAGAACGTACGTCACCCTTGTTGCAGAATGCTACGAACGAGGAACGAAACGTGTCAAACTTACATTTCGAACATTCCTTGTACATGTACTACAGATATTTGAAAGTCTTTTCATATTTCTACCTATCCAGCTGAGTGATGCGAATAAACTGAAGCCATATAAAATTCTTCCTGTGAAGGATTTACTTCATTTCGTATGAATAAAGCTCAGAAAATTGGAGTTTGCTTCGCTCTTGAAGAAGAAGTCACCTATCTTGACAAGTCACGTTAGGGTATGAATAAACCAGGGCTTGCCTTCTTACTCTGGAAAATGGCTTTGAAAAGAACTGAGGCACCGCAGTAGCTGTGTCGAGCTTGTAGAGAAATGCGATTGGTCGCAATGGTAATACTGATGAACACATAAAAGTATCAATAAATATACCTACATCCATCCATACAAAATAAATGTAAATGGCTCTACCTTTAAGCATAGTACCATATAAACCATCTGCCACCCTCGAAGGGCTCGGCTTCCGTGCTCGAAAAAGGTATAACTGAAGTTTGACCTTTTTTTTCTTAAACTGTGCATTGTCAAGATGCAGCTGATGGAAGGTTCATTTTCGGGGATTTCCAAACTTTCTTTTTCCTAGACATATTTTTTGGAACATAAAAATAGCAGGGAAAATTACAGAAAAATAAGAAAATGACCCAGTTTTAGTTTAGAAAATATCCTACATTTCTTGCTATAAAAACATAATTCTCACAAGTACGCTTATACAATTTTCGCAATCTTTATATTTAACTCGACAAATCGTTAAACATTCGAATATTTCAGAATGCATACAGGTAGTTGCAGATGATTAACTGCTATATGGTTCTAAAACCATTTCTGATATGTTAGACATGGGCGAGTTCGTCATTTAGGTACACATACAAACGTCTTGTTTACACATACAAGCCAGAGAAATAAACACTTAGGTATATACGCAGTAACAACGTTTTTGTGGTCGCTAGTTCCTAACCCAAATATGCTTAATTTGGTATTGGCAGGGACGTATTTAACGGGGGGGGGGATCCAGGGGGTCCGGACCCCCCAAATAAATCATAATTTCAAACTTTTAACAAATATTTGAAATAAAACTTAGTTTAAAATAAATCGTAAAAGTTTATTCAAGCTTCTCATCTTAATGTCTCTATTCACTGTCAGGCAGACATGAAGTTATTTAAGAGATAATCGAAAAGTTACTGCACAGCAGCTGTAGAACTCATTAAAATACACAAATAATGTCAATTACAATAATGTATTGCGGAGTTAACCAATTCCGATATATTATAGCTTGTTGATTAGAATTCCCAGATACTTAAAGGTATGTAATTTTTAACTTCCAAGTTCCTATTATCTTTTTCATTCTAATGCATCTAATACTTCAAATGCATCAATCAGTGGTTCGCTTTTTAAATATCTGATTACTGCTTATACCACTTTATCCCAGGTATAAGAACAAAAAATGTGCAATGTGCAAGGCCTTTCTACAGACTTTATCCAAAGAAACAAGACAAAAACAAAATTTTGTAAGAACAATTTGTAGAAGCTTGTGTGGAGAAAGTCTTCTGAATATAATATATTACATGTGCTTTTGTTTTTTACTGACATGATAATAATAACACATCCCTGATTACTTATTTATTAAAAGTAAATAATTCAACGTAGATTGTTTGGACTCCCCCCCCCGGAAATTGACTTCTAAATACGTGCCTGGGTACTGGGTTTCTACTCTACACTTTTCTGCACAATATTTTTCCTCAGCATCCAGTAAGGAATACATGTGAATCTGTCAATAATAGAGAATATTGTGTGAAGACATAGGGCTTTTATTGTGCTTTGTTATAAGGATAGTTTTCTACATACTGTGTTATGATAAACCAGATTGGTTAAAAGATAGCTTATAACAAGTTTATATCATCATTTTATGGTGTTAAAAGTATACGAATATAATCCCAGATATATTGCTGTTATAAGTAATGTTACTTTTAAGAAAAACAAGTATTTGAAAAGTGTTCTGATAGGCAATTAGCTAATTTTCAAGTATAGACCAATAGAACCTATGCTCTTGAGCCATCGTTCAGTGAGGTTTATTATCCCACGATGGTACCGGTCTCTGGTTTTTGGTGCGAACAATTCGGCGACACCCACTTGCACTGCTTCAACGTTGTCAACATTTCTTCCACATACAAAATGGGCTATGGATCGAAAAACATTATAATCTGCTGGTGCCAGATCAGGGCTGTATGCTGGGTGTGATAGCACAACGATTCCTTCCAATTCCTGAAGTATTTCCATAGTTGTTCTTGTAGTATGTGTTGCTGCTTTGTCCTGTTGCAATAGAACACTATTTCAGTTAACTAATGCTGGATATCTTGGCCTCAAAATTTCATGAACTCGTTCCAGTTGTTGAGAATAAAGAGCCGTATCAATCACCTACCTGTTTGGAAGAAACTCTCAGTGAATCACACTTTCAAAATTCCACCAGACACACAACATTACTTTGTGACCAAACTGATTTTTTTTAGCGATGATTTTGACAGGTTGGCGAGATCAAGTCACTGTTTCGAGGCATCAGGATTTCGGTAATATGAGCATTTTTCATCACAGGTGATAATATTCCCGAAAAATCTATCACCCATTGGATTACTAATAAGCTGACGAAAGGTATCCACTCTACGTTCAGCCTGTTGAAACGTTAGTTCATGAGGTGCAGATCTACAGCTTCTCTATGATTTTCTAATTTTTTAGGTATTAATTGTTTAGGTTTCCGCTTTAGATATTAATGATACTTTCTCTACTTATACTTGGTTCGGTTACACTTTTAGTGATGTCTTTTTCTCAATTTAAACTGCAATAATAACATATAAACGTAGGCTTTCACGGCCGGCGTCTTGCTCAGTAAAAGATTCCGGGCTGTAAGGCCGTGGTCCACTGGCTTTCTTCATCTCTCTCCCAGACATTTCGCTTGCCGCAGCTACAAGTTGTATATTTGCTTTTCATAACGATTGGTGAGGACCCGTGGAGCAACAAGGAGCCCGGTTCCTGGGGGCTTAAATACTGGGACACCCTATCTCCAGGGGATATAAATATGGAGGTCCCATACCCGGGATAACTGGGTGAAGACCTCAACGACATTCATGGCGGCGGAAGGGGCAGCCCTTCATTTGGGGATGGTACATATGATAGACGTGTGGCAACCCCAGCAACAGTCTTACTCTGCTTCACGTTGGTACCGTGTCCAGAGGACCATTAACTCTACTCAATCTCTTCAAGGACTATCTCACAACAGAAGAAAGTGGAGGCTGCTGAGATGAAATTTCTGAGACAGGTGGCAGGTTATAGACTCATAGACAAGAAAAGAAACAAGGATATTAGAAGAAAATTGGAAATTCAGAGTCTAAGTGAAAAAATCATTGCATACAGGCAAAAATGACAAGATCATGTGCAGAGAATTACCGAAGACCGTACACCACAAATAGTATACAAGTATAAACCTGTAGGTAGAAGAAATGTTGGCAGGCCTCGAATGAGATGGTCCCATCAATTTCCTTGAAGTCGGAACGGACCACAAGGCTTATATCGTGATGAATGTGATGATGATGATGATGATGACGATTGGTATAATGTTGTTGACACGTAAAAAATAAAAATTGTATTTGTTATTTGTACCCATTAAATCTACAATTATAAAAATGTTTGCAAAGTATTTTATCCTTTTTTTCAGTTACAGGTCTTTTTTTAGGGTATATTCTAATTTACGTCCTCCAACATTAAGTCACATTGGACGATGAATGAGATGTTGCTCAAATGAGTGAGGGTTCATACAGCTTAGAGTTACCTGACATTCGTCTTTAAGGTTAAGGAGAGAAACCCCGTAAAACCTTATCCAGATAACCCACACTAAACGAGATTCGAGCTTGAAACCTCTTGAACACGAGGCACACACACTCTCCCGATCCCCCCTCTACGCTACAGAGGCGGGCATTCTTGGGCGAAAGATGTACATTCTCTTTAAATAACAATTGAGTAACGTTGTTGATACCTAAATAACAAACATTGTATTTGTTATTTGTACGCAATTAAATCTACAATTATAAACATTGTGGATAAAATTGTAGGATATTCTTAAGTATTTTATAGTTAATTCAAGGAATTCATAGACCTTCAACTTACATCTCTAGTTGCTCCTTAAACTGAAACTCAATTTGTACGATTGTTAAAGAGGAATGATCTAGACTCTCAGAATTGCAGAAAGAGAGAAAGAAAGAGCGAGAACGATTTAGCATTCAGCGCAACCGAACTGGGCTTTGCGCCAGAAGTGATTGCTTGATCGAGCATGTTATAAATATCTGGATAACGCTGTTGGAATATGCACTGCAACGAACAGATGGTGTTTCTCTGTATGTGACACAAGTACCTACTTCATTGGAGAACGCGGAACAGTCTGAAAATAGAGACCAAGCCAAATTACTATACAACATGCTACCTTTTATAAGAAATATGTTTCGCTACTTTTCATTTTTCCGAAAAGAGCTAACTGTATAATTTCATTCTTTTTTAATTTACTTCTCCAAACCTTAAGTCATGTCGGAACGATGAATGAAATGATGTTCAAATGAACCCAGTATACATAGAGCTTATAGTTACCAGACATTCATCTTTAAGATAAGGGAAAACCTCCAACGTTAAGTCATATCGGATGAATGAAATGATGTTCAAATGAACCCAGTATACATAGAGCTTATAGTTACCAGACATTCATCTTTAAGATAAGGGAAAACCTCCAACGTTAAGTCATATCAGACGATAAATGAAATGATGTTCCAATGAACCCAGAGTCCATAGAGCTTAGAGTTATCTAACATTCATATTTCAGGATAAGAGAAAACCCCCAACTTTAAGTTATATCGGATGAATGAAATGATGTTGAAATGAATCCAGGTTTCATAGAGCTTACAGTTCCCAGACATTCATCTTTTAGGATAAGGCAAACCTCTAACGTTAACACATATCGGACGATGAATGAAATGTTGTTCAAATGAACCCAGGGTGTATAGAGTTTAGAGTTACCAGACATTCATCTTTCAGGATAAGGGAAAACCTCCAACGTTAAGCCATATCGGAGGATGAATGAAATGATGTTCAAATGAACCCAGGGTGTATAGAGTTTACAATTACCAGACATTCATCTTTCAGAATAAGGGAAAACCTCCAACGTTAAATCATATCGGACTATGAATGAAATGACGTTGAAATGAACCGAGGTTCCATAGAGCTTAGATTTACCAGACATTCTTCTTCCAGGATGATAAAAAACCTCCAGCGTTAAGTCATATCCGACGATAAATGAAATGATGTTTAAAAGAACCCAGGGTCCATAGAGCTTAGAGTTCCCTGACATTCATTTTTCAGTATAAGGGAAAGCCTCGTTAAATCCTTATTCAGGTAACTCACCCTGACCGATATTCGAACTCGGAACTTCTTTAACGTGAGGTAGACACACTACCACCACGCTATAAAGGCTAGCATAATTTGAAATCTGTAGGAATAGCCTTTGAGTGCCCTTTATTATGAATAATTTTATACTCCAATTTACAATTAAAGCCGTCATTGTAACTAAGCTGTAATGTAAAGCAGAACCAACTCCTATTACGTGATTTTCGTTACGTGAAAGGTATTCTGATGTCTCTGATGGATTTAATTTAGACATGAACTGATTTCTAGTGGATGGAAACAGGGTAACAGTGAATCGACGACAACCTTCATTGGCCTGGCACCTTCCGTAGAATTCGATTCATATCTATAACTTTAGCCAATCAGTGACATCAGAGTATCTTTCCCACGTGCGGTGAATTAAGTTATAGGAGCTGGTTCAACTTTACTGCTATGAACACTTTAGTTGCGATTTAAGGCTAATTATAAAATGGACTATACCACTGGTGTATCCTAAGATTTAGACAAGATCTACAAAAACCATAGATTTCTTTTATGCGAAAATAAATGTCCAATTTTTATGGTGCTAATATTGTGACCGCGCCGCTAACCAGTGGTTAGATGATGATCTTCATCATCATTACCATCATCATTATTATCATCATTATCATTATCATTTGTCCAAATATACAATCAATGAATGAATATGAATTTATTAAACTTCATTATAAATATAAATGCTTATATATTTACAATTTAATATTTTGTCTTATATACACCCCCACATATGTCAAGTCACATATCAAATTACAACTCTTTATTGGATTGCTGAATTTGCTTGAGCCCATCGACTCTAACGCAATGGTTTTTGAGCTATTGGACCCTATTTACCACTTTTGGTCCTCAATCTACATTTTCCTGATTATCCTTATTTATAATTTTTCTTAACCATTTATTTCTCACTAAAAGTAAGTACTTTCCTATTTCCAATAGATTGTTGCTTGATTTAACACTCAATAACTTTTTAAGTAATATTTCCAATTCTTTTTGGGTACTTTTCCTCGCCAATTCTTTGTTTCCTCACATTCTATCAATAAATGACAAAAACATTTATTTTCATATTACACAGTATACACTTTCCTTGTTCTTCTCTCTATCCCCTTAGCCTTTTAACCTTATCACTCCTGTTCTGGCCCATGCAAAGCCTTCTCTTGTCATTTTGTCACCAATATCAACATATTTTTCTCTTTCCCAATTCATTTTTAGCTCTCTATAGGTACATAGTGAGGTTTTGGAATTTAAATTACCCGTTATACCCTGCCTTTCATATCTTCTATCTTCATTTTTACTCTTTTCCAGAAATCTTTCTCTACTCTATTACTGTCCCTCCACATATTCCCATATCCTATTTCACTCAGAATTTCTTGTATACTCTTGTACCAGGTATCTTCTTTAATATATTTTTGCTGCATTTCTAAACACTGTTTCAAAATATTAGTTTCCAATTCTTTTATTCTGAACCAGTATTTTAGTGCTCCGTCCATAATTTTAGCTTTGCTACCATATCTTCCTAACTGCATTTGTGCAGCCCCATTTGGTGATGCTCTTGGTAAGCCCAAAATTAGTTTGCAAAAACTCCTATGTACCTTGTTTACATTATCCCATCCTTCCTCTACGCCCCAAATTTCAGCTCCATATAACATTTTCGTCTCGATTACTGCCCCATATATTCTCTCCAACCATTTTATTTGTACCCCTGGATAATGGCTTTCATTGCCAGTTTCCCTTTAGCTAATACTCCAAATATACAAAGCTCTGTTAAAATTACAATACTCCTCTCTATTTCTTCCTAATCTAAGTACAAATATTGCTGGCTACCCAATTTTATGGGCTATTTAGTTGTTGAGGTCCCTGGCCATTTATCCCTAATTTTAGCCCATATTACTTCTTAATTTCTTTACCCTTCTTAACCATTTTTCCTTTAGTCTCTTCGCAAACTTCACTAACTCCTCATTTTTTTCATGTTTTACTGTTCCTTTAGTATTCCTATGAATACACTTCTATTCTCTCATTTTTCTTCCTAGATTCCTTTTCTCCAATTTGCTAACGATTGCATTGTTCTACACTTAGTTCTTCTCCATATAGTACACAATTGTTGATTAACCAACCTCTCAACATAGCCCCAGTCCTCAACCAAGCTAAACCCTCTCTACCCTACCTTCCCAAAGTTTTCTTCATTCTTAAATACGTAACTAATGATCTTTTGTCAAACAGATTATCCCACAGCTCTTCTGCTGTTCTGCTTTTAACCAACAAAAAGTCTTGCAAATTTCGTTAGTTAAAGTAAGAACTAAGTGGTATGGAATGTAAGACTCTGGTTCAAACCCAGTGGAGGGTAATGTATTTTTTCAGGCAAAAATCCTTAGCATGGCTTGCTTCGGAAGGAAAGTAAAGCCGGTGCTCCCAGGTCATATATTTACGGCCCGTCAAGGAACCTCAAGTCTGATAAAGAGGCTTCAGCAAAATCAGGCGATCCTTTAAGGCAAATATAAAAGGGACTCTGAGAAAGACTGCATCTATACATAAAAACTCAATTTCAATTTCTATGGAATGCTTAAATTAATTAAAAACGTTTCAGTTGCCCAGATATTACATAATTATTCTAGGCTTGCGGTCTCATTCACCAGATGGACCTAGTACTGGCAAAGACAGCTTCAGGGAACGGGGCCAACGGGAATGAAAGAAGATAAATCTTTGAAGGAGCAGGAAGATGTTGCTGGAACATGTGAATGAAACGGAAGTGTGCGGTAGTCGCCTGGCAGTTTGCCTCTTCCAACCTTTTTTTACACCCTTGTATTTCTCACTGTACTACAAAATTCCTCAGGAGTTTATAGTTTATTATAACAAAGTCAATGGTTTATCATACGGAATTGGCTAAGAGCATAAAGGCTTCATTATCTATATGATAAGTTGTAACGACTTCTGCTGTAATAACAGCTATATTAACATATAAATTAAAGTAACTGTTACTCTAGAAGCAACTTTAATGTCAACCAATCACGACTGAGTCAGTGAAAACTGACCAGCGGTGATTATGACGCCTTATGCATAACTTGTTATGAAATACCGCATCTGGTTTTTAATTGTTTACATCTGATCAGTCAATGAAGGATTTGAAACGTAGGTATTTTGACTATATAATAATATAAGTGTCAATACTACATATTATTTAGCGCAGCATTTTATTAAAATAGGATCATGAAACTTTCAGGATTTATTTATGTTGTACTGATGCAAATTCTGATGCAATTAAGATTAAGGACCAGCGCAAATTAGACAATTAAAAATTAAGTTAAAATTTATTGATACAGAAACCTTATGAAATAAAACGGCGAAAAAGAAACTAATAGCATAACATATATTGTCCACACAAGTACTGTAAAAGCCACATGTCTATCTTTCTTGTTTTCTGAGAAAGTATACATTATACACACATTTTACATTTCAGAATTGGGATGTTTCTATATGCTGAAGTCTACGATCAGCACATTCTCGTTATGAATGTTTTTGTATCTAAATTGGTATAAACAGACATATAAGCTCAGGTATAAACCGCTGTTGTAAGCTAGGCTTTGTTCAGAGAACTTGAAATCACTATTAATACAACTATTATTAATACTATTGAACTTACGTACTTTCTAACATAGCATAATTTTATATGGGATATTAAGTAATGCTTTTAGGCAGAACAGAACGTCTTAGAAAGTAAAGCTTTTATAAATAACAATAAAAATGGTTTTTCATATTTAGTAATCCTCCTATAATGATTACTCTATATCCATTTGGTTCAAGAGCACAATTCCAGAATTTTGGAGTATTAAACTTAAGTGTGAGTAGGATTTAATTACCGTTACAATCTGAAGTAAATGCACATTGTTTATTACATTTAGATAACTTTCTTCAATAATGTTAATTTCTGTATAGCTGCTCAGCCATCCTTACACAAGTTTGTTGTTCTATCTACATCATGTTAGTGGGATAAATGTTTTCAAAATTATTAGTTTCACAGTGAACTGTGCTACATTTGTGTTTAATTATTTACACATCCTCTTATTTATTTGTGGTTATCTATACTACTTGGCTGTAGCTACAAGGGAGTTGCTGAGGGTTAAAGAATAATGCAGTGTTTAAATGCGAGTCATTTCCCTTAACATCGCGAGTAACAGATGAATGACGAAACGAGTATAAACATTCAAACCTATAACAGTAAAGGCTATTTAAAATAAAACGTATTTTTAAGAGATTTACATTATTTGGGAAGCATGATTTTTTTATATTTCTTTCGGTTACAGTTACGAAAAATTATGCAACTTCTATTTTAAATGAAATGAAAAAAGTTTACAGGCGATTCCAATACACTTGAAGATTTACGTTGTATTTAAAATGCAAATATGTTGGATATGTGGTATTTTAATCAACACTGATAGAGCCAGTTTTGATAAAATGAACAATTCCTAAAAGTGGTCCATGTAAAGAGTTGTTTATGGTGGAAAATATTTTGAAAATCTTCGTATCATAAGTTTTGGAAAATGCTCAACTTAAAAACAAGAAGTCCGAATTACAGTTACGCAGTTCTGTGTTACATATAGAGTTAGGATACATACAAACACAAGCGTGCGTGATTTTTTTCTAATATTGTCTTTCTACTGGAAGGGCCTGAAAACATGTATTTCCGATTAGATATTTATATGTGCAGTTTTGGGGTGGATTGCAGTATATTTTCCATGATAGAAGAGGTACAAATTAACATATGTGTATATACACAAATATAACAATTTGTAACTTAATACTCCAATTATCTTATAACAAATGATTTTTTCTTATAAACTGTCCGGGATCACGATTTCATGTAAAACTTTTACACATCTTCAGCCGGAAACAATAAAGCTGTCGTCATCATTACAAACACTAGATGTTAATATGTTCTTGTTAGTACTACCTAAATCTGAAAATAAAACAAATTTAAAAACAAAATCGACTGCCAGTATTTCAAAATTCATTACGCGACGTTTGTTTTTTAAAATAAATATCTTTTTCCAAATCATTAAATCTAATTGATTTAATAATTTAACTTCTAGATTTATTTCATGCTTAAATGACCAAAAATGATCTGCTACGGCCAATTTATCAGTTTGTTTACACTTAATGTTACGAAAATGTTCTTTCGTTCCGGTTTCCAAATTACGTTTCGTCTTTCCAATATAAACTTTATCACAATGGAAACAATTAAACTGATAAATACCAGATTTTTTATTATTAGGAGTTTTATCTGTTTTAGAGAAATGCAATACATTTTTAATACTATATTTATTTTGAGGAACTAAAGTTACACCAAACTCTTTAATTTTTTTTAATATGTTTATTAACCCAAGCATGTTAAGTAAACTTTTTAAAATTATAATCGTATTTTATTTTTCTAAGGGTAGAAATATCATTAACAGTTTTTTTATATTATAATTTTTCAAATTTTTATTTATAAAATCTTTATTAATTATATTCTTTATTAAATTCATCTTTATTCAGGGGCATATTTATTAATCTATAAATCAAACTATTTAAAACAGCAAGTTTATGTGAAAAAGGCTTAAAACTTTTATTTTTATGTAATTATCAATATCAGTAGACTTCCTATAAATACTAAAGTTTAATTTATTATTTTTTATTATATTTAGATTTAGAAGAGGAAGAAATCCATTAATTTCAGTTTCTAGTGTAAATTTTATAGGTTTACCTTGCAAATGTAATTTTAAAGCATCGTTTATGAGTTTATTAGAAACAATTGCAAAAATAGCATTGACAGTTTATAAGAGAAATATCATTATTTCTTGTAAGTGGAGTTTTAAGTTACAAATTGTTATATTTGTATATATTAACATGTTATGTTGCAGCTCGAAGATATTTATTTACGTCCGTATTTAACGTAACTGCTAAACGTTAAAATTCTGCATTTGCAAACATAGTAATGGCTACGAAACATAACCATGATATGGTTCTATAAATCTGAAAATGGCATTAAACAAATTCAAATTTGAGTTAAAGAAATAAAGTCTCGAATATCTCAAATGGGCAACGTGGTTGGAATGTTGACACAGAATCTACGTTTGGATTGTTTACAACACAAAATAAGTTAATGGTCAATATTAGAGGAACACATCTAGTAGTACTTGTTCTTTTACGCACCTTGAGTTTCTGGAGAAATGGTGGTGACCTTGAAACGACCTGTCTTGAACTCCCGAACGCTATCTTCGCTGCTTGTACAGGGTTCTTTGTCTGGAACTTTGTCGCCTTTCTTCCTCTTAGAGGAGTCTTTCCTTTTACTGCTTTTCCGTTTTGTCTTCGCATGGACTTCAGCAGGTGCTGCGTCATTGCTCGTGGTATCACAACCTGTCACTATTTTGTCACACATACTCGTGCACTCAGGTACTGTTTCAGAAGTATTCTTTAGTAATGCATTCTCCTTAGACAAATCAGTAACTGCATCCTTGTTTGGTACTGTTTCCTCAAGTACCAGAAGAACGCCTTCATTTGTGGTTTCTTTTACGGAATCTCCATGTTTATCTGTGTATTTTTGTTCCTCCGTAACGCCATTTCTAGCACATTCAGTATTAACATTACCAACTACTTTTATTTCTTCTTCCATAAATTTCTTTTCAAGAATGTCGTTTTTATAAAGCTCGGTGTGGACCAACTCGCCTTTCAGCCACTCTTTCACAATGACCGGTTTGGTGTGTTGATGCATCACTTCATTTTCTTCTTCCACATACATTCTATCCCATTCGAGCAGGCTTTCTTCATCATCTTCCTCTCCGTTTCCTATGAGTAGGTCCTCAAGTTCCTGACTAGTGATGCTTCGAGTGTCGTCACGGTCGTTTTCCCAGAACATGTCAGAACTGGAGTCGTCATCTGTGTCTTCATCGTACTGGATCAAGTTCAAGGATGAGGCCGTCGTGATGGAGGACGACGAAGAGAGATCTCTTTCTGTGGAGGAGCCGTCACGACGAGCATTTGTGCTAGAACAATGCGATATTCGGTCGCCATACAGTTTAGCCTCTTCCTGCTCGCAGATGCTCAGCAATGTCCTCTCGACCTCGTCAATGTCGGACTCGCTGTCAGATTCTGTAGACAAATCGTCGCCCTTCTGACTGTTACTGGCGCGATCATCATTTGCTGGGGTTAGTGTAATTTCGGGAAGTGGATACGGTTTCTGAACTTCTGCTGATTTTCTGTCTTCATAGTCTTCAAGATCCGATGGCACCTGTGGCAAGGGACCTACACCCTCTGGAAACTTGCGTTTTACTCTTGGTGTAAGCGCAGCTGCAGGTGCAGGAGGTACGCCACCTTCTGACAGCTTCCGATGGTTACCATAGCAGTACTCGAAACTATCCTCATCAAGTCGAGGTTTGCGTGTACAGGAGCACAAGAAACTCATTGCATTATCAAGCCATTAAAACAAATTAAAAATAAAATAGCTGATACTGATTTATCAACAAACTCGTAACTGTCAAATAACCTACAAAAGAAATTATTTCCCCTTTTCCCTCACTGACTTGACGTATTTCACGTTAACACTAGGTTCACTTGGCACTTTAAACACAGCTCGAAGTAAACACTAAGTATTTTTGTGTACGTATGTAAGTTTTGCGAGAGCTATATGAAACACTTCGCGAACCCAGCTCTTCGTCACTATGCTCCCCTCTCTCTGAGACATCTACACTCGCACAAGCTGTGAAGGAGGAACAGAGAAAAAACACACATTGCTCTTAACCAGGTTAGGTTCATCCTCAAAATAGCCAGGGCGGCAGTCATCTCCTCTCACCGTTTACGTCGGAATTAAAAGAAAACTGGGCCTGCGCCAGTACCTCTCTGGAGTCGAACCTCGTGTGGCGTCCTTGTTATTGTCTGTCTTTTGGCAAATGGTTGTGGGTATTTTAGGACTTCAACAGACAATCACCTGATGTAATACAAAGGACGCTTTGATGTTAGCCAAGCAGTAAAACGGAAGTCCTCTGTTTGCTTTGATGTGCAATACAATTTGGTTTAAGAAACAAAAGTAACGATATTGTGCAAAGCACACAAGTGTGAGACAGAATTATGTCGTACCAGTTACAACCAACATTTAGGTTATTTCAATTTATGATCAAAACAATTACATTTAACATGGGCTAGATGTCTCCACTGAATTAGCTGCTAAGCGCAAGTCGTCATTTGTTTTGGTAAGATATTTGAGGTTACTCTGTGTAGTGGTAAATTATTTATGTTGGCAGTGAATTTTTACAAACATCTACTATTATAAAAAGATCCTAGACTGCTTTATGTTATACTTTGGAAAAATGAAGAGCAGCCTTTTACTTTTCATCATTTCCGGTAAATAAATTTGATAAATATTTGATTACATTATATAAAACCTTACCCAGAAAAACTTGAGCAAAAAGTATGCTTGCAGTAGTTTAAACTGCAGGATTTTTTTCACCACTTTATTAGGTAAGCTAAGCAAATAAATAAGCTGATATGAACATAATGATTAACGACAACCGTTACGTACTTTTTCAAGTCCGACGAAAAAAAAAAAAAAAACATTCTAACGATATGTTTTAGTTAGAAATTTTTATATGAATATTGTTTTCTGATATGACTTAGTAAGCCATGAAATGACAATATTGAAAACAAATATATGTGTAATTTTGTAATTGGCCGTGGTAATAACTGTATTACGTAATACGGTGACGTAGCAGTACATCGGCCAATCACAAAATTAATAGAGGAGTAACGATAGTTACGGAAAATCAATAATCTTGAGAGAGATATAGGTTCTTCGGTCTTGTTTCATGACGAGGGGAAAATGTTGCGGTGAATATAATTGTAAGGGAAAGTTAATAACCTTCAAAAAGAGTTATTCGGTATTCGTAATAGTAACGAGTGGACGTTAGATTATACAATCAAATCATATATTTAATCAAACTCAATCATCAATGGCCTGCATATATGTCGCCCAAAATTGGGGCTCGATTAAGATGGAGAGAGACTAAGCTGGAAAAGATCGCCACAACATAAACAATTTAATGTAAAAGTCATTACAGTACCATGATGTTACCTTTCCGTTCACATTCCAGCGCTTCTGGGGCAATAATAACTTCATGTTTGCTTTTCAACCAATATTTCTTTCATACAAAAATCGTCTTATAATGTCAACAAACTTGTCATTACTACCAACCCAAACGCAGGAAATGAAACCCGCTAAAATGACTGTTTTCTCCGGCTTCTTCTTCTTGTTCTTATTCTCGTCCTCTTTTCAGTTTTCATTCTAGTTACACCAAAGTCCCTGTGTTTCCTTAACGAGCATAATCATGGCCCCCTGGTTCTTTTACTGAACATTTCACCCAATCACAAACACTACAGATCGCTGAGATAGCGCATCCTTTTTAATAATAGTTTGGCAACTTCCGATTAACATCAGATTGCTGTCCATCAGACTCGCACATTTAGTCTCATTATTAGATAAGTTATTTAACCAATACATTATTTTATACCCAATATATCATAATGTACATACTTTATAATTCAAATTAGTTATATGTAGACAACAACAAGTGTTATTATGTTGATAAACTTTACATTAGATTAGATTGATTTGCGTTCAGTAGGTTCACTTGCAGCCAGAAAAAGCTGTGAACATTGAACATGTCCAGAGGTATAAAGTTTAATAGCATATATATGTACAAAAGTTAACATAAGACACATATTATAGTATACAGGCAATATGAACAACAATATGGAAAACAAAGCAGGGATAATTATATATGATACAAAATGAAACACTTTTTAAATCAGCTTTCACTTGGCTTATGCCAGTACCTCTCAACCTTTTAGCAATGGATACCATTCTTGTTATTTATTAAATACATATACATTAAAAATAAACTTTCAACATGCATCAAAGATTTATTGGTAATGATTTGTCATTGGAATAGTTAGATAATACTTACAGAGCTACAGAAGCATTATCAGGATAATTTGCCATTCCGATAATCTTGTACAGAATATAAAGATTTTGAGCAAAGGTACTCTCTAACAGCATTTTTAAAAGCACCGAAATTATCAACTTTTTCTTTAAGAACATTAGGAAGTGCGCCAAATATTTTGATAGTTTCATAATGCACACCTTTCTGGAAGTAAGAAAGTTTAGCACTGGGATAATGGATATTATACTTTTGTCTAGTGTTTATTCTGTGAATTACATTATTTGTTGCAATTAAGGTACGATTGCATACAAAGAATTTTAGGACCGAGAATATATACATGCAAGGAAGCGTTTTATATCTTCAATCTTCTAAAAAGATCTTTACAGGAACATCTGTTGTGGGTGTTAGTAATGATTCTTATAACCCTCTTTTGCATAAGAAATACTTTTTTACTTTATACTGAGTTGCTCCAAAATAATTTTCCGAATTCCATAATTTAGTTTAAGCACAATATACTAATTTAAGCAATTATGGGCATATGAGCATAAATTTTGCAATTTTTAGTCAGAACAATAAACTTTCCAATTTTGGGCAAAAATGATTACTTGAAATCTACTCTATATATTCGCGAGCTTCAAGGCATTATAAAATTTGGAACTTGAAGGAATTGTGTATATATTATAATCCACAGGAACAAAAAATCTATAAAAATTGAAGTGTTTTAGACTAAGTTTAGAGTGATTTGATGCACACGGAATATTCCCGGTCTTCCAAAATAAATTCTTTGAACTTGTAATTTTATAATATAATGAATATTATAAGAAGATATAAAGGTTGTTTCAAAACGATACCGAACGATTATAGCCGTTGCGTAGTTTATAATTTAACTAGTCCGAATTTTGGTGTCGCAGCTTCGAAATCCTGTTAGGTCTAATTTTATACAGCATTAAATATTACCTGATTTTGTGATTAGGCAGTGCAGGAACCTCAGAAGTTCTGTGAACATCAAAAGTTGTTATTGGGACGCACCAGCCACGAAAACAAAAGCATTACTCCTTGCTCTTTAACAGTAATCCTAGCCTACCTTTCAGGTAATAGGGCAAAGGACAGTTATTTGTGCAAAAGTCGACTAATAACGCTGACAATTGCAAAGTTGCTCTTCAGTGTAAAACTACACATTCCGTCCTAACAGAGAGGATTTTGCGTGTACTTAGATAGCAAATCCAAGCAATATGGAGCGCTATACGAACGTCGAAATGACGGATATGGTTTTGGTGGATTCATGAGCTGAAGGGAGTTCAACGAGCGCACGATTAATTTAGTTTTATTAAAAATATGAATTGTAAAAATAGTTACATCAATAATCATATTTATTTGTTTAACTTCAGAGCATTTTGTTATGATCTTAACTGTTCAATACTTTCAACCACTTACTGTAAATATCAACAGCTTCCTTTTCATCAGCTACAAATGCTTTATTCAGTATTATCAAACACGTGAAGTAAAATGCTCGTCTCTCTAAATAAGGCATTTAGTTTTGGTTAATTTATCTACAATTCTTTAATATTGTTTTCTGTTCTGTTTACCATTTAATGCTTCCATCCTCAAACTCACTAACATTAACTTTCCTCTTAAAGGTATAAGTTGCATATGTCCACCATATTATTATTTGCCACCATGGACTGCTATAACGGAATATTGGAACACGTTAAACACTCATAAGCAATAATTAAGCAATAGCTTCTTTATTGCGGTTGCATAACCCAAAGAAATTCTTAATAGTAGCAAGCTACTGCGGAGTATGTCGGTATGTTTACAAACAGCAACAGCACGCGGCACGGCGCGTGACTTATATCTGCATTTTTATGCGGCTCTATTGGCGGTAATAGCTATCCATATGTGTCTCATAGAAGCTGAGTAACTACCATATGTTCGCTCGGTGTCGTTTCGGGACATTCTATATATTAATGCCCGATTTTACCAACAGATGTTAAAATCGACGTTAACAAATGTAACGTAACAATTGTCACAGCGCTAAAACTAATGCTAAATTTCTTGCATTTCACCAACCTGTTTTCTTAAAATGTTAACAAACCTATGTTAACGCCAAGAAACTTGTAAATATCACAGCTATAGAAGGCTATGGATGATTTTCTGAACCTACTCCGATGCGCTTTTGTTTTCACTTTCGTCTGCACAAATGGTGAATGAACAAAATCATAAATAAAGTCGTGAGACAAATTTCTCATCGACGAATTAATTGAAATGGTGACGAAGTGTAAGGATATCGTGGAAAATAAGAGGACGGATGCAGTGAATGTAAAAGAGAAAGATGTCGCGGGGAAAATATTGGAAACGAATTTAATTCAAATGCATGTGTCACTACTACAAGCAGCAAACAACTTGTCAGTATTACGTAAATTTAAAACGAGGTGCGAAGAAGGACAAGTGACTTGAACGTTTCAAGACGGGAGGTGAACAATGTATTATCCACATAATTCAGTGAATTATAAAATCGCAAAGTTATTAATACTTGAAGCAAAGGCGAGATCGGCGTATTTCTTTCGATGTATATTCTAACTCATTATTACGTAAATTCAAAACGAGGTGCGAAGAAGGACAAGTGACTTGAACGTTTCAAGACGGGAGGTGGACAATGTATTATCCACATAATCCAGTGAATTATAAAATCGCAAGGTTACTAATACTTGAAGCAAAGGCGAGATCGCCATATTCATTTCGATATATGGTCTAACCTCTCTTGTACTTCCGCAGTGACCTTCATAGCAACATGTTTCGACAGTCTATACCTCCGTAAAACAATTTTCTTCGGATATTTCCTCAAAATCATTTCTCCTCATAGGCCGTACTCTATTATGAATGCCATTTAGACGGTCTTAAATATAGCAAATCGACATCAACAGCTGAGTTCGTGTTCGCCATCTTGACTATTTACAATTGTTAAGGACTTAACATTAGAAATTCGGCGTGTTAGTTTAACATGAGATTTAACACTTGTGTTACACTAACACTTGGTGAAATGCAATTTTTGATTTAACTATTACTAAACTCGTGTTAATTCTTATTATAAGACAAACATGGCATTGAGATGATGCAATATCCACCATATTCACTGGATCTAGACCGTGTGACTTCCACCTATTTCCTGAAGTGACAATAAAGCATCGGGATTGTTATTTGTCAGAATGATCGTGAGTTAAACAATAAATGTTCGGGTATACTCAACAGACTATCAAGAAGGCGCTTCAGGAAGTATGATTTTGAGTATTGGACTGAACGCTGGAATCGTATTGTGTCCCAGGGAGATTACTTCAAAGGTCTGCAATGGAATTTGAATAAAGGGGTGACAGTACTTTAGAATAAAATATATTTCAGTATATTTTTGACACCCATATACATATATGTTGCTCTTAGAAGAAAGTACATTTAAAAACATAAAAATAAGATATTGTTTATAGCATCTGCTTTTAAATATTTCAGAAACATACGATGAATGAATATAATATTTTATGAATAAATGAATAAACGGTGGGTTACTAGTGGTGCTACGTTGATTATCCACTAACACGAAATACACAGAGAAGAGATGAAAAGGCAAGAAAACTAAATTGGTTAAGCGTGACGCGTACCTTTATCCGGAACAATTAAGGTTCGTAGGTATTTCCATTTCCAATCAACATCTCGTGCGCAGCCAGACACGAGCTTGTTTGGATGTGGAATTTTACTCTTGTAAACATCGCCCACACAGTTTATGCTTGGAGGTTTCCTCGTAAAAAGTAGTTTCAACAGGATCGCGGAGAGAACTTCTTGCCAACATCACCTTAATACAAACAACTAATTTCGGAATGTTTTCAAAACAGTATATCTAACGTAGAATTAGTTCTGCGGCAAAATACACAGCTTATCTCTTTATATACTCTATCGCAGTCGAGGACGTTGGACGAATAAATAGATAGCATTTGTTTACTTTCACTATTACGTACCCACTTACAGTATGTAAGAAAAGTATTGCATTCCACACATATATTCCAGATCGAAATTTCAGTGCAAATATAGTCCGTGTACGTATATGTGTATGTGTGTTAGTGTCTGATTACCACACATCGGAGCCCGTACACCTTTAAAGGGATATGAAGTTTACGAGTCTCGCATTATATAACTGCTGACTTCAGTCCCGGGGACAACACACAGGGATAGTCTGGTTCACAACGCGTAGCTTTAGTTTCATTAAAGTCTGTTTAGTTAACGCGTGTGCACATCGGCTTCTGCCTTTGACGAACCCTTATAATCGTTTTACAACACCCGACCCTCCTTCTCCCAGATCTTTCTGCAAGGTTGCCACCTTTCTCGATACGTCATGGGTATCGTACAAGCTTTCGTCTAAATAAATTATCTTATGTCAATTGCTGCGAAACTTCCTTAGTTTTGACATGTGTGTGTATGTGTGTGTGTGTGTGTGTGTGTGTGTGTGTGTGTGTGTGTGTGTGTGTGTGTGTGTGTGCAACCAATTCGTCTAAGGTGGGCGCTCTCCCTTTTGCATAGAATCTATAAATTTCTCGACGAATTAAATCGCATGTGAAATTATCTACTTTAGAGAAACGTTTCCTTTTGTTTTCACACTTGATCGGCGTCTTTGGTATTCCTTTCGTCACAATATTTCTTACTGTATTTCTGTGAATACCCAGAATATATCATCAGGTTCATTGCATGACCCTTTACCAAGATTATTTGTCAGCACATATTTATATGTGTTCAAAACAAGCGTTTGAATTTGCTTAGAAAAAGTTTCCGTTATAACTTTGTTCTTCGAGGCTTTTACAGTAATATAACTGGGCCCAGTTATTTACACTATTGTCATAACATTTATTATTTTCACTTGACTGAAAGTTATTTACTACTTCATTTGCATTTACCACTGCATTTCCCTCCCATGGTCTCCACATCGTGATACACAACGAATTTCTGCACGTAATGAAACAGATCAACTGGAAGTTGGAACTTTGGCAACTGAGACTCTACGTGGAGTGGACATGCGACTGTCACGTCGAGAAAATCAGGGTTGCTATTGGTCCGCAATGACAGTGTTACATTTCTGAAGTGTGGAGATAGATTTATGACGGTCATTAGTGGGCGGGAGTGTCGGGTTTCTTTGACTCCGAACTGTACATGCGTTAACTGAACAGACTTTACAACTACTGCTCACCACGCAGGTAGATCTGTCTTCCAGGGAGTGCAAGGTGTTTGACATATTGTGTTAATAGCATTACTTTCACAACAATTATTGGACAATCTCCATTTCATAAATCAAAAGTTTTGGGTATTATCAACAACCATTAAACAGCTTGAAGAATGTAACTTCGAGCTGTGTAAAAGCAGTCGAGGAGGTGTCTGCAAAAATTAACAATATACAGATTGCATCACCTACCAAACGAACAAAAAATAAATTGTCAAGTATTCTAACACACAAAAATACTGGATTTTCAGTGCTGCATAATGTAAGAAATAAACTTAGTCTCGGACAAACATATGAATATGATTTGTACTATTCATATGCACCATTAACGTCATGTGACATTGAACTAACTTTCTCCCAATATTTTTATATTGTTTCAGTGAGGGGCGCAGAAAGTTCACATTCAACAATTTACGAATGAACATGGCTGTTCACTGTAATTCCCGCAACGAAAGCAATGAGAATGGCACAGCGTTTACGTATACTTGTTGACATGGACGTTTGTTGATGTCTCGCTTGGCCTTGTATAGTACCTGTGCGCATACATTGATTGTACGGGATCCAATATCTGCTAATTATTGAAAAACGAGAAGTTGCTTAAGTACCAAACTTGATATTTTATTTTCAGCATTTTCAAGAATATTACCCTAAGATTTTAAAGAAAGTCCTTCCACCGCAGAACTACTTTTTAGAAACGAAAAATTACAAAACTTTTGATTTTTCCCAAAAATAGTTCTAATATTTTCGGTTTATATATCATGCCGGCCTCTATAACGTAAGTGGTAGCGTGTCTGTCTCACATTCAAGAAGTCCGGAGTTTAAATCTTGGTCAGGTGAGTTATCTGGATAATGCTTTTTCGGGGTTCTCCCTTATCTTGCAAGATAAATGTCGGAAAACTCTAAGCTCTATGAATCTGAGCTCATTCGAGCATCATCTCACTCGTCGTCCGATATAACTTAACGTTGGAAGACGTTAACGCATTTTTTGTGTTGGAGCCTTGACAAGCCAGTGCTGGTCACGCGTGGGCAGGAAAGAAAGAGACAGATAGTGGCGCGAGCGCCGAACGCTTGCCGAGAGAGACAGAAAGAAACAAAGAGAGAAAGACGGAGCGATGTCTGGATAATTCCGTATTTCTCTCACCGCCACGATCTTTCTCGGGAACTCCACTCCATTCTAGAACAATGATTGGAGGTATAAAATCCCCGCAAAGTGTTAGAGTGGGGTCAGTTGTTAATTGAGTTGTTAGTTGTGTAGTTGTGTGAGTTGGTGATGGTTATTGCGTGAGTAGACATTTGAAGTGTACAGCAGTGATTTCTTTCGTTTGTTTACGTGCAGCTGAGAACGAGACGACCTTGAAGACTGCTGTGGTGTATGTCACGTCTTTTTATTGCTGCAATGGGTGTACAAAGTTACTGTTTACTGCAATACAGAGCACTTTAAATTTCTGCAAACAAGACTTTTAATTTCACGAACCCACAAAGTTACAATTTTATATGTTTAAGTTATTTTTATGGCTAATGAAATATATATCTTGAAGTTTCTAGAAATAGCCTCAGAAGTCTATATTCTGTATTACTTTTGCATAATGGCAAACCGTAAGGGGTAGGCACAGTCTAAATTCAGAAAATTGAGGATATTGTTGAAACATACAACTTCGTGTCTGACAAGGTGGAGTAAACCATTTCGGGTATACTCCATGTTATTTGTCTGCATTTTCCACAGCCCGTCACCGTAGCGTAGATTGTAACGTGTCTGCCTCACGTTCAAGAGCCCCCGAGCTCGAATCTCGGTTAGGATAAGGTTTCTCGGGGGTTTCCCTTACCCTGAAAGACGAATGTCGGGTAACTCTGAGATCTATGGACCCTGGGCTCATTTGAAAATCATTTCACCCACTCCATTCATAGTTCGATATGACTTAACGTTGGAGGACGTAAATTACAGAAAAATATCCAGTACTTACACACAGAGGAATAAGAATTTGTAAGAATACTTCTTTTCTTTCTTCAAACAAGTTTTACATGGGTCAAAATAATTCTTTCTGAGATACATCCGGAAATATTTGAGTTTGCTGCAAGAGTATTTCATGCACAGACATATTCGCCATAACACTTCTGGTCCATTTTCGTTATAACATTTACAAGAAATGGAGTTACAAAATGCATTATCATGTGTGACAAAGACTCAACTTTTCTTCAAGGCTAATTCACATCTGCATAGGAAAGTATGCCCATAACGGTAAACTGCAGTAAAATGAAATGTCCCGCTATAGAAATACAGCTACCGTTTGTAGTTACGTTACGTGCTAAGCTTAAGAGCACAAAGCCATTTAAGGTAACCATAACCATTGCATGCATTTCGTCTGGTATACCTATTGATACGTCAAGATCAAACGTCTTTGCTACGATAAAAGGTACGCATGAGTTTATCTATTAAGGAACGTTATAAATAAGACATCTAAATGACATAAAGCAGGTTTACTTCGCCTACTTTGAAATTATCATTAGATATGACCTTATATTCTAAGGGAATGGCAGTAAAAAAAAAATACAATAAAAATCTGCCTAATCCTGGCACCTAATTCCTTAATACAAGGCTAATATGCCAGACTTTTTTAACAGTTATTCATTCTACATTCATACATATAACATAACTTACAGACAAATGTTTACACATAAGTATTTACAATTATTAAACAAATTATTCTAAAAAAACAATTATTATACATTCTAAAAAGAAATAAAAAATAAAATATATAAAATAAATACACAAACTTTTTATCAAAACTAATCTAAATAAAAATATAATATAACATTTGTCATATCAACACCACTCACACGAAACAAAAAATACAAAGGGGAATGGCACTGGCTTAAAACAGGTATTACTATTACAAAAGAAAGAAGGAAAGAAAGATAAGAAAGAAAGAAGGAGAGAAAGAAAGAAAGAAGGAGAGAAAGAAAGAAAGAAAGAAAGAAAGAAAGGAGAGAACGAAAGAAGGAGAGAAAGAAAGAAGGAGAGAAAGAAAGAAAGAAAGAAAGAAAGAAAGAAAGAAAGAAAGAAAGAAAGAAGGAGAGAAAGAAAGAAGGAGAGAAAGAAAGAAAGAAGGAGAGAAAGAAAGAAGGAGAGAAAGAGAGAAAGAAAGAAGGAGAGAAAGAAAGAAAGAAAGAAAGAAAGAAAGAAGGAGAGAAAGAAAGAAAGAAAGGAGAGAAAGAAAGAAAGAAAGAAAGAAGGAGAGAAAGAAAGAAGGAGAGAAAGAAAGGAAGGAAGGATGGAAGGATGGAAGGACGGAAGGACGGAAGGAAGGACGGAAGGAAGGAAGGAAGGAAGGCAGGCAGGCAGGCAGGCAGGCAGGCAGGAAGGAAGGAAGGAAGGAAGAAAGGAAGGAAGGAAGAAAGAAAGAAAGAAAGAAAGAAAGAAAGAAAGAAAGAAAGAAAGAAAGAAAGAAAGAGAAATATTCAGAATAATTACAGGCAGTTTGCCTGATCCTACTGGTTTCAGGCCTTTGTTTATAAGTGAAGGAATTTTAACTGTGTACAGTTCATATGTTCTTGATTTATTAATGCTTTCAAAGAAAAATATTAGAGATTGTGATTTCAGAAGCAACTACCTAATCCACATTGTAAGATAATTACACGTGCCATTTTCTATATTAAATAAAATAACAATTCTCATGTATTTAATGCTGTTAATATATACAGTAAGCTTCCAGAGAGAGAGAGAGAGAGAGAGAGAGAGAGAGAGAGAGAGAGAGAGAGAGAGAGAGAGAGAGGGAGAGAGAGAGATCTATAACTTTAAAGCATATTAAGACTGATGTAAGTTCAATGAAGGAAACACTTTTTTATAATATGCAGAAATGTTTTAATACTATCCCTAAGTTTTAACTATACTTATTTTATGTGGAGGATATTATGTTATGACATATATATATATATATATATATATATATATATATAGTAATGTTACGTGCTTCAACGTTAAGCCATTTCGGAAGATGGATGGAATGAGTGAAATACCGCTCAAATAAGCCTAGGGTCCATAGAGCTCAGAGTTACCTGACATTCGTCTTTCAGGATAAGGGAAAACCCCAGAAGAAACTTTATCCAGGTAACTCACCCTGACCGAGATTCGAACTCGGGACCTCTTGAACGTGAGGCAGACACGCTACCATCTACGCTATCGAGGAGTGTTTATTTTTCAGTTTTAGGCAAAATGACAGCCAATTGTATTCTATACCTAAAGCCTCAAATAAATTTTGTATCATCATCATCATCATCATCATCATCATCATCATCATCATCATCATCATCATCATCATCATCATCATCATCATCATCATCATCATCATCATCATCATCATCATCATCATCATCATCATCATCATCATCATCATCATCATCATCATCATCATCATTATTATTATTATTATTATTATTATTATTATTATTATTATTATTATTATTATTATTATTATTATTATTGCTTCGCTGTACCAACTGTTTGGTAATGTAGGTAATTTCAAACTACAGAAAATATTGACTACTTAGCTATTCGATTATAAACTGTTTGACGAAAATAATGTTTACAAATTTCTTTATAGATACAATGAGAGTAACAGAATTCCTTGGGAGATAGTCGTTATCTGATGACTTTGACATTTTAATCTGTGTACACTGACAGATTTTGCATTATAAAATGCAAACCAGTAACAAGGAATATTTCGATAACGGCTATTTCTACGATAACTTTATTTGACGAATTGTGTGCTTTAACGAGTTCTGCATTTTCTGTGTAATACGACTTTTTCTGGCCCTTACGATTTACCAAGTACATAAATGTTATTTAAACTAAAGAAAACTTAAGAAGATACTATTCTCAGAAAATTTAAGATATTCCTTTCATGTAAATAGCTTAGAAGTGCCATATTTTAATACTTTAATCATAATTGTTAGAGTTATTTTTGAACAAATTCAAAATCGGAAAAAATATCCCAGGTAAAGTGTAATGAGGGAAATCTTTTTAAAATCTTGCTAACATCTTCGAAAGATTCTGAACTTAAATACCAAATTTAGTTTATAAAATTATTTGTAGTCACTTTTTATCACTTACGTTTAATTTTTTGAGGGACTAATTTCGGGAGCTGTTATTAAAAGATATGATAAGCAACAAACTGACAACGTGGGAGAACATCTTAATAGGAAAATATAAGGGCTGAATAATAGACTTTGAAATTACACAGTGGACAATTTGACAAATTAGTTCTTAATTCCACCATCAGAAAGAAGACCGCAGAAAATAACAGAAGACAGTCGGACCATCAAGCACAGAACATCCTTTGAGGTTGAAATTGGAAGGAATCCTCCCGAAACTGGTCCCTCAAAAAATCAAATGTAAGCGAACATTATGTTCAAAATCGACTAAAATAGTTTTATCAATTTGGACTCCACTGTTAATAAATTCCTCCCTAAACAGGCGAAATAAAATTTTGTGTTTCTTTTTCTTTTCTTTTAATTTACGTCCTCCAACGTTCTCATATCTGACGACGAATGAAACCTGTGAAATGATACTAAAATGAGTCCAGGGTCCATAGAGCTTACAGTTACCAGATATTCCTCTTTCACAATAAAGGAAAATCCGAGAAATACCTTATCCAGATAACTCAAGTGTTCGAGATTAGGAACTAGGAACCCTTTGCATGGATAATTGTTAAAGAGTTCTGGACAATAAAGGGAATGTAATTAATATATCTTGCATTGGTTTAGTGTATTGTTATCTCCATAAAGGAATGGTTCTCGTATTTTCTTGGATGAGTAATTGCATAATATTGTCACCATGCGGCATTGTTGTGCTGGTACCACGGGCCGGAGCCGGGCGCTTGCTAGGAGAGGAAAGACAGTGAGAGGCTCCGGAACGTTCTGCCCTTTGCTGTTGCCGCGAAAGTTCTCGAAAGGTTTGTGGCTTTCTAGAAACAATGGCTGTGGAGGTATAAATAGGGGCAGTTGTTTGTTGGTTATTGCGACATTCGACGATTGAAGTGTACCGCAGGGATTTCTTTCATTTGTTTTCGTGCAGCAAAACACCAAGTCAGCCTTAAAGACAGCTTATTGTCAAGTTCACGTCTTTTTCCTGCAGTAAAAGTTGATCTAAACTTCTGCAAACCGGATTTCCGAATCTACGAAGCCCTCCTAGTCACAATACTATGTGCATTAATAATAGTTATTAAAATGTTTTCCTCTTCCAGTCAAATGTTACGTATGCTATATGTTTGGTGGCAGTGATAAAAAGTAGAATAAAAACATTAGGGGGAAAAATACCTGTTTAGATGTATGATGGCCGTAGTTAAAATGATTTATGTTGATTTGGTGAGGGTTGTTTTGTGTACGACATATTCAGTGATCTAGAGCGCTGCTGAGTGATAGGACCAAACGAAGAAAACAAACAAATAAACAAACAAACAAACGTGAGGCAGACATGCTGTGTCTACGCTACCACGGCGGGTCCGTCCGATATGACTTAACGTTGGAGGACGTAAAATTACTACAAAAAAATAAATAAGTAAATAAAAATAAATAAATAAAAATAAATAAATTTTGCGGCGGGCAAGTTTTGTGTTTAAACGACAATTTCGTTTTGTTTATAATGTTTCTGCATTCACACACAAGATGCACATACGGACATTTTTTTTTTTTTTTTTTTTTAGATTTATTGTAGGGGGAGGGAGTTCCAGAAGCCATAAAACACATGTCCCCGGTAAAATCTCGATATCAAATTTTTAGGTGCAATGCAATGCATACCTTCCTGTCTACGATGTACGTGGTACAAAAAGTAAAAAAAAAAAAAAAAAAATGTCCGTAATTGATTTAATTTCGATTTCAAACTCGTGTTTCTTGTTATTTCACCATCTGCGATCTTCAACTATCAGCGTTAACAAGAGACATTCGTATTGCTCAATTAAATTACTGAAAGCTACCAGCACTCGGGATATGATTGATGATCCTTAAGGAAAACAGCAAGATTTTACTTGATGACCTTGATAATGCACATGTTACGTAATTTCAATATCATCAAAGTGACCTTCCATACAGTTGCATCACCATCATCATTTGCGCTTTAGAAAACTAGTTTCGATATGTACAGCGTGACCCACAATTCATGCCACATTCATCTTCGGGTGATTTGTTGTACGAGAATGTGCAGTGGCAACAGAAAACCACTAGAGACGCCAGTATCGCTACAGAGTCAGATTTATACAGGTTTCTGAGTTGGAATCTGGTGTTTGTAATAAAGTGACATTATGGAAGATAAGAAGAAAGCAGTAGTGCATCCAGCATGTAGCTGCAAATTGCAATTATCATAATGAATGAAACAGGCATGGATACAGCAGGCTGGCAAACCGGAAGGAGTCTCTCTCTCTCTCTCTCTCTCTCTCTCTCTCTCTCTCTCTCTCTCTCTCTCTCTCTCTCTCTCTCTCTCTCTCTCTCTCTCTCTCTCTCTACGCAGCGACCTGCCCACCTTCATGCTCCTTACTCTAGCACATAAAAGATGTTATATGTTATACCAAAACAACTTACTTTACTCTTATGCAAACCATTCTTACAAATACTTTCTTCCTCTGTCTACTTCATGTTAATCGAAAATATGCTGAAATTAGTTCATTTCTAATTTTTTTGTAGGTGCTAGGATATTAGGGGAATACAAGAACATTTATTCAATATTCAAATGTTTATAGATCAGCCCGCCATGTGAGCCTTGAAATTCCGTTATCGCTTTGCATGGCCAAAAATTTAAAAAGTGAACAACGACTTCCCATTTGAGTAATCTATAAGCATCTATAGGATAGGATAGATTAAGGAGCGGATTCCGCACTACAACCAGGCTTGATCTATTCAACACCAACTCCAATACTCAGACCACAATACGAGAATCGATTGTAGGAAAAATGGCGGCGCTCGTGGCCCAGCATGTTATGTTATGGTTAAATCCACCGAGTGAAGCTTGTGTTTCTTTACTTTGATTGTGTGTTTGCAGAATTAAGGTAATTTACATTAAAGTAGCAACTAGTGACCAACGAGTTAGTTTTTAACATAACATTAAGTTATAAAGTTTCTGTAAATATATAGTAGTGTGAAATATTATCGAAATGGGTCGTTCTTGTTCTGTTCCCGACTGTAAATCTAATTATGGTAGTGAACCTCATACGACAATATTTAAATTTCCTAAAGAAAAATTATGGGATAAGTGGTACAGGAACATACATCGTAAAAATTTTGAAGTAAATGACAAAACTGTAGTGTGTGTTCCAAATTTTGAACAGACTTTGTGGTTAAGGAAGACATTTTTCCAGCAAATGATGGTGAACCAATTCGTGTCCCTCGAAAAGTATCAAAATTAGCTGATGATGTCTATCCTACGATTTTTAAGAATCAGCCATCCTATCACACAGTAAAGCTCAACCAGAAAATACGAAATCCTGAAGAACATATGCAAGACATTTTGCTGAGAGTGAAGAGAATTTCAATAATTGGTGTGCACAAGATGTTATTGGCAGTTTTGAGTCCTTAAAAACCGAAGTGGTGAGGAAAGATTTTAACACATTCATAGTCATTATTAAAGATAATTAAGTTCTTTTCAATAACATTCAAGATACCAGCTTCACTGATGTTCCTACACTTAATGTGAGTTTCAAAGTATTTCATAACCTAGAAGTGTGTTTTGCAAGAATATGAACCTACCAGTGAAAAATTTTAGATGGATCTTGCAATGTGAGGGAACTGCCACCTTCAAATTTGACAGATGGAGTAAACTGGACAATCTGGTGAGTTCTCTTAAATATTATAGAATAAGCAGTATGTCCTTACCAGAAAAGGTAACTATGTAAACAATATAAAAGAAACTTTATTACTTGCTACAGATGATGATACAGTACAGTACGATAAAGTTTGCTGGATCTAGCCTGTGCTAGTCGGATTAAATGCTCTCCAGATGTTTTGATATGGGTTGCAAACATTTCATATGCACATCCAGGAGCATATGAAACAATAAGAAAAACTAATGTATTGATATTACCACATCATGAGTATCTAAGGCAATTTTTACCAAAGATATACAAGTACCCCTGGCTTAGGACACTCACAAAAATAAATAATATAAATGAGCCCTTACTTGTCAAAGTGAAGAAGTGTGTGAAAGTGCTGGCAAACATATCCACGAACAATTACACAAAATGTTAAATGAAAACAAAAAATGTGTCTGAACACTTATCCAAGAAAGTGCAAAATAGAGAAACCAGAACAAAAGCCAGTGATGAACTTGGTGACAAGGTGAAGAGGCGGAAGGAGCTCACACTTAGCAGCCAGTAAATATTTCAGGTTAGCTTTTTCGTTTTCTTTTTCTTTCTTTTCTTGTATAGTGTTCTTGATTTTAACATTTCTGTTCTGTTCAAGAAAACTTAACTTTTGTTTCATTTAATCATGTTTTCCTCTATGCTTTTACTGTGCAAAGTGTTAAATGATTATGAGTTGTCATGCCTTATAAGTTAAATTTTGATTGGAAGTATAAGGTGGAAAATGCAGAGTACTGGTCGTGCTTACTATATGTGATGAACGCTTAAGATTTGTCATGGTGCTTTTTATTTATGTTATTACACGTTTTGGTTGAAAGTATAAAATGATAAATGCTTAGGAGTTATCTTACTGCTTCTTAATGTGAATTATATTATGTCCATTGTGTATAGTTTGCTATTTTGCGCAACCAGAGTCGCTGGGCTTCGACGGGCGCCATCTTGGAATCTGTATTATGGTCTGAGTATTGGAGTTGGTGTTGATCTATTGTACTTACAGTCTGATTTTTAAAAGAAGATACGTGAAGGTCATCAAGCAAGGGACGCCAAGGGTAAGAAGGGAAGATCGTTGCTATAACAACATAAACAAAGTTTGCCAGATTGCTTAAATTGGTGAATCACGTACTCCTCACGTCAGCTATCGCTAGTTGTATGCGGGAAACAGAGTTTGCTTGAATACTAAGTTGCGCTGGGTATTGTTAGCCTACTTTTTTAAAACACTGTTACAAAACGTGTTTAGGGAAGCAAGACGTTGTAGCGGTAAGATTAGAGGTAGGCCGAGACAAAGATCAGCTTACGGTCGGGTTGTTACACTGCATAGTCAAGCTAGAGAATTTGTCTGTTCTCTTTGAGAATTCTTCCAACAGGAAGACGAGAGATTGCTCCTTATCAATGAACAGCTTATTCCTTTTACCAAAAGCGACAGTCCCATGTCAGTAGATATGCTTGCACGGAAAAGAATTCCGGTGGGTGAAAATTACGGCATATCGGTGGCTTTGATATGAACATGGCAATTGAAAAGGTCGTTAATAATAGTATATTGCGAGAGTAATGTGGCAAACACTTGATACGGAACGAGGAAGGGTTTGAAAAAACGAGGTGCTTGCACCGAGCTTTTCAATTCTCGAGATACCATTATGTGCTTACCACATGTGTACTGCACATTATTTTTGGCACAATGTGTATTTATATCAATCTTAATTTTAGTAATTAAGATATTAGCTGCAACATTAATAAATATAATTGAAGATAAATGTTTGATTTTAGAACGTGCATCACCTACATGTTTCTATGGAGAAACTGTGCAGGAATGTCAACTTACGATGCAAAGCAACAATAACGGTATGTATGAAATATTAGTTACATAGTGCACAAATTATTTAAAAGAACTCATATGTGAAGACTACATCACAGGGAATGTGTGAACAACTTATTTCTGTTTTTAAAATACGCTAACACAGATTAACTGTGCATATATTTGCTGAGGAGAAATAACTCGAACCCTTTATGTTTCGAGTGTTGAGAGGCTCATGGAGAAAGGGAATCTGCTGGGCAACATTGCAGCACCCTCGTGGAGAAACAGATGACCTTCCGTATCTTCATTTAAAAATCTGACTGTATGCCCCCAGTGGGGCATCCCCGAGAGGAAAGATGGGGCGAGAGGGGAGAGGGAAGAGAGAGAGAGTCGACCAAGGATTCACGACAGTTATGTTAAGCTCAGAGGTTCTACTCCCATTAGTCCAGGACACGTAGGACCAAGGACCCGGGCCTTCTTCTACCCGGGAGCGATGGAAACTCCGGGGCTCTTTCCATAGGGCAATATCTGGAGTCTAAAAAGCCCCCCACCCGCCGAGCACAACGTCAAGACGGAATGGAAGTGGATACGCCACTTACGCGCGTCAATCCCGCAGGGAAGACTACCGATAACCCCGGTGGGGCCGATCACACCTACTACTAGCTCTCCAGGCTAGTACCCGGGACTTATGAGGCAACCCTCTACCCCCTCCGGGCGGCCGTAGCCTGGCCGGAAGTACCCATTTAGCCGTGGATGTCGGGAACACACTGCCCCCTCGAGTCCAACCCAATCCGAACAACTCCCCTACGGGAGGGGTTCGGTATGTTCGGCCCGAGGTTCCTCTAGTAACGTCAGAGGTACCACGAGTGCTAAGGGTCCGCAGCGCCCGCACTTCGGCAGCTGAAGGGGACGGATCCCCTCCCCTTTTATGTTTCCTCTCATTTGGTCCAACATGTGATCAGAATTTAAACTTACCTATCCAGCATAAAAGAAATGTTGCCTTCAGATAAATATCTCTGAGAAGTATAATTTCTGAATTTATTTTCTATTTATTATTTAAATAACTTATCCTATTATTCGCCGTCTTTCTGGCCTCTCGATGCCAACTAAGCTTGGCAATGTTTCAATTGCATTGTGAATTATCGGAAGGTAGGCTTGCTAGTATATAGCACGGAGCATCTCTTTGTTTTGCCCATTTAAAACTGTTGAGAGTTTACTTGAAACTGCAGGCTTTTCAGTAGTTAACTTGAGGGTTACTTACTTAGGGAAACCTCGTTGGCGAAACTCGTTAGTAGTTGGTGACCACAACATTCGAGTGGAAGTTTCGTCTTGAAAAGCGTGCAATTTTAATGCTTTTGTTGTAGTTTAAGGGTACCTAACGAGGTCATCCTCTGAATTACTATCCACAACATCTAGCAGGCTGAGAGACAATATAAAACTCAGAAAAGAGTTGGACCCATCTCATTACTGGAATATCGAGTTAACAATGTGCAATTGTTTATGACTAAATATTTCTCGGACCTTGAGGTGTCTTGCTCAGGGACAATACACAGTCTAGTGCTACACCACTATTATATATAATTATTATAACCGATAATTAGTTTTTCTCAACAGTATCTGTTTCTTTAAGGCTGACACGGACACACCGCACCCTTCATGCCAAAACCCAACTTAAGACTTTGCTGTCAAAAGTCACATTTCATAAAAATGTTACATGCAAAATTGTAGCTGCCAGTTTTTACTGCAAGGCTTACAAACACTTGAGTGGCTTAACTGACAGTGAAGAACTGTCGCAGGATAAAGAATGGTCCACACGTCATACATTTAGTCTGTTTATGCATCCGACGTTTCTGTTATTGAAAAATCTGACGAGGAGCACTCCATGACTTTCTTTACTGTTGAACAAACTATTCTTATAAACACTTATTCCTCTATTTGTTGCTAATTAACATAAACATTATATTATTGCCAATTCCTTTATGGTTTCAAGGAGAAAATACGAATACAGTAAGCGATGTTCAAGTATTTTAAAAGCACGGCTAGTGCCTATGTGAAATTGCATATCCAGGATATATATGAAAAACAAATGGCTTCTTCTTTTTTGTGAAAAGTATAAATGCTGGAAAATTCAATTAGCAAGAAATATCAGTGAGCTATTGCTTCACTCTATAAAATAGCTGGAATTTTGACATAAAGTGTGTTTTAACAGATCTATACTTTCTGCTCAGCCAAAACGTGCGAGATGGTTCAGGCAGTTTCGTCTGGAGCCCACATTTGGCAGTTCTGGGTTCAATTCTGGTGGTCAACCTATCTAACCCATGGGTTTTTCAGGGGTTTTCCGGGGTCGTCAGATGAATGTTGTACACGCCATCACTCATCTGGTGGTCTCTTTCAGGATAGAAGTGTCAGCGGGAGCTTCGACGCTGCATGGCAGAATGCCATTCCTGGTAAATATTACTTCCGGTAAAACGGCTTCTGGTCTCCGACCAGCTGGGTGGTTTCCAGACCACGGTGGATGATTTTTTTTTTTTACTTTTTCTAACAACCCGGGAGCGATGGAAAACTAGAGCTTTTTCCATGGATCAATACCTGGAGGCTAAAAAGCCCCCCCACCATTCAAGACGGGTAGAAGTGGATACGCCACTTACGCGCGTCAACCTCGCAGGGAAGACTACCGAATAACCTCGGTGGGGCCATCTGGTGATCTAGGACGCCTTCTACTGGCTCTGCAGTGCCAGTGCCCGGGGCTTTTCAGGCAACCCTCTGACCTCTCCGAAGCCTGCCCGGAGATACGCGATCTCCCGCGGGTGTCGGGAACACTGTGCCTCCTCGTGCCCAACCCAATTTGAACAACACCCAATCGGGAGGGACTCGAATGTTTGGCCCGAGGTTCCTCTTGGTAACATCAGAGGTACCACGAGTGCTATGGTTCCGCAGCGCTCGCACCACAGCAGCTGAAAGGGACAGATTCCATCCCCTACGGAGGGCCGGATGAGATTAAAGTAAAGTAAATGTGAGGATCTACTCCCATTAGTCCTGGCCCCGTAGGACAAGAACCCGGGCCTCTCGTGTCTATTTACCGTAGGGCAGTACCTATTTTATAAACTGCACATGGCAGACAGGATGGAAGTGGATACGCCACTTACGCGCCGGTCCTTAATGAACCAGCTACCAAAAACTTTGGTAGGGCCGCCAGTGTCTAGCTCACCAGCTACTAGCTCTGCAGGCTGGTACCCGGGACTTGTGAGGTAACCCTCTACCCCCTCCGGGCGGCCAGCAGCCTGGCCGGAGCTACCCAATTGCCCGTGGGTGGCGGGAACACACTGCCCCCTAGAGTCCAACCCAATCCGAACAACTCCCAGCAGGGAGAGGTTCGAATGTCGGTCCAAGGTTCCTCTAGTAACGTCAGAGGTACCATGAGTGCTAGGGGTCCGCAGCGCTCGAACCACGGCAGCTGAAAGGGACAGATTCCATCCCCTACGGAGGGGCGGATGAGATGTTGAGTCCAGAGGCTCTACTCCCATTAGCCTTGAACCCGTAGGAACAAGACCCGGGCCTCCTTCAACCAGGGAGTATCCGAGCTCTCCCAAAGGGCGCTCGGCGTCCTCCGATGTGCTTTCCATAGGGCAAGACCTAGAGACTAACAAGCCCCCCCCCCATCTGGTCCTATGGACTCAAGACGGGATGGAAGTGGATACGCCACTTACGCGCGTCAACACTCAAGGTGAAGACTACCGAAAAACCTCGGTGGGGCCGCCTGGTGATCTAGCACACCTTCTACTATCTTTGCAGGCTAGTACCCGGGAGAATTAATGGCTTCCCTCAACCCCGTCCGAAGACGTACCCGATTCCCACGGGTATCGGGAACACACTGCCCCCTCGAGTCCATCCCAATCCGAAAAACTCCCGAAGGAGGGTCTCGGGCGGATGAGATGTCGGTTGTGCTGGCCTACCGGGGAGTTTCCAACCGGTAAATAGTAGGGAACCTGCCCTCTGCACTGTCGTATCTGTTTAGGTCAGCCGCCCTCTGTCTCCTCTCACCTCATCCTTCCACCCGGAGATGCCCACTTGGTGCTTAGGAACAATAAACCACAGGTTTCGGTGCCGAATCCTTTCCGTAGTAATCTTAATCTGTTCAGTCAAACTTCGTCTATATTTTACGGTTTACCAGTTGCATAAAAGTCGTCAAGATTCAAGAGGACTTGTGAGGATTTTCATAAAAATCCATGACACATTTCATTTGTAATGAACATATAGTATTTAACCGAAACTGTTAGAACATTTTTTTAGAAATTTTTGAACAATAGATCATGTAAATGGTAATCTTGGTGGAAGGAAGATTTTCTTGAACATTTTCGCTCCAATCCATAGAAGGTGCTTAACTTAAATGCTAATTTAATTTGTATTTAACCGAATTTTCTTTTGTGAATTATGTTGCTCACAGGCCTTTCTCTAAAAATGCTGACATTTGAATGTAATAATTTTTCCTACTTCCTACGAGTGATACAGAAAGCAAAAATCAGTTCCACCAAATTGTTACAAATTTGTTTCGCCAATTTATGTGAAACCTTCTGTGTGTACAGTGCGATCCATATAAACCTGAACCATGTCAATAGGCCATAACTTTTGAATCAATAATAGGACACACGAACAACTTTGGGAGAATATAATACACAATTGGGAGATTACATTACACTATTTACATCTCAGAGGAAATGTTGGAAGTATCCTCCACCAGCATCTATACATGTTTGTACTCGTCTCGCCATATTCTCTGAAGTTTTACGGAGAGTATCCTCGTCAATGTTACTTATTTCGGTTCGAGTGGATTCCTTGAGAACATCAATTGTCCGTGGGCTATTCTTGTACACTCTATTTTTTAGATACCCCCACAAGAAAAAATCCGGTGAGGTTAGGTCAGGGGTTCTGGGGCCACAGACCTTTTGAGATTATTCGATTATCAATAGATTATCAAGTTCCATGGTGTCAGTAGATGAATTTCACGTTGCTCCATCTTGCTGGAAATAACCTTCTCTCAATTCGCTATCATCCAACTGCTCTACAAATGTCTTGAAGATACCGTACAGTCGTATCAAAGAAAATGGCACATTTAAGACTGTCAACTGTCATCAATTGCCAGTGTTGATAATTCTCCCAGAGCCACTGAGATCATTAAAACAAATGTCTACATTCTAGGAGCTTCCAAAGGGAAATTATGGCTAGTTGAAATGGTTCAGGTTTATATGGATGGTACTATACTATTGCTTTAAACACTTGACTTGAAGAAACAAAACAGAAGCGACGTTTTAGTGTACACTACGAAAGTTTGTGCACTACCAAATGCGTTAAAGTATCTCTTGGAAAATTGTAGTTTCTTGTGATAGCCTTACTATTTTTAGATGCTACATCGCAAACTGAATCTCAAAACAGAAGTTTTATACGAAACGTTGTTTATCCAAACTTTGTAGAACTGAACGTCCAAAATCAGATCACTCTCTAAAACAAACACATTGACAAATGAAAACTGCAGATCTGGAGTTTCAAAGTGGCAGCACCTATTCAACTGCCCCCTACAAAAAGACGTGAATAAACAGTTGCGCATACATACAAATACACTGACACCATGCAACGAGTTTTGGAGGTCGTACGACGCAGAATATTATACAATGGTCGCATTATCTATGTAAATGCTTCCATTTACTCAAGCGTACTTTCGAGTTCGCATCGCACGACACAAATCTGCATGTATAAATGATGTACTGTAAACCCCAACTGCATAATTCCATTTACTGTTCGTTCACAGACAATTTATCTAGTGGGTGGTGGTGAAGGTAACACTTGACATCATGCTGAACCCGTGCCACGTATAGTGCAAAATAGTCAAAGGTGTTATGACACTTCACTCGGATGATGATGATGATGATGATAACCCTAAAATTTCAACAGTTAACTCACAAATATTACCTATAACAGTTCTTCCTTCACTGTTACGCGTCTTTACCCTTCACTTGCTTCAGGCTACAGTTTGGCCGGCCGTTCTCCCGCTCTGACATTTCTCGAGAGGAGGAAGTGGGCTGTTGCCATCTCTTTACCGGGAAGTTCAAGCAGAGGAATTTTATTTTATTACATATTTCACTAAGCAGTAGCCATATTATTACAACAGCGATAGTAACAGTACTTACAGGCAATAAAAATCAGGAATTCACGCACGCACAAAATAGCAAAAAACTTCACCAGTTCAAGCACCAAAAGCAACTGAAGCTACGTGGTCCAGACAAAATTAAACTGGCAACACCGTGTTGGATTTGGAAGCCACGCCTTGCAACGACAATGCTGATTGGCGTTAGCAGACAGTATTAACTTCCTGACCACGACACCGGATGTACAGACTCCCAATACTGCCAACAGAAGCAGTTAGTATGCGTAAAAGGCGTGAAAGAAATATTCGTATAGAGGGCTGTTCTAGTGAATATCCTGCATAATAATGAAATTGCAATTTGGATTTCAATGTTTTGAAGCTAATACAGTCCTATATATTCATTCTAAAGATAATTTTGAGGATATGTTTTCAATTGCTCGTTAATGTATGTTGATACTATTAAACTTCCCCCTCCGCTTCCTGCAATCGCAAAACGTTGTGACCGGAGATCCAATGGCCGTACTGTAGGTAAACACTGCCGAACACCACTAGCTCAAGTCTTTCCTACCTGGAAGGGGACCCCAATCCACCAGCCAGTGAATGAATAATAAATCGCACATTACATTCTCGTTGGAGGATTCAACCGACCAGCCGACCGTGGTGCTGACAGGCTCCACACAGCCCGACGGATTTTGCTGCGTGCCCACCCGATTAATGGGTTTTACTGCAGAACGGTATGAGGATTTTGTAGCTAGTAGGTTATGAGGTAGCTATTACACTGCTCTAAATACTATTCGCGCTAACACAAAAATTCAGATTTTGCAAAGACTATCCATGAGGAAGAAGAGAGTAATGTATTTAACATAACCGTAAAAATACCATATTTTAAGCTCAAATAGTTTTCCTAATACAAATAAATAAACTAGATACCATTATATTATAACAATGGAAGGTAAGCACTGTAATGAATATCATTATTGGTTGGCATGTATGCGTGTAAGTATATTTTAAATGACTCAGAACTGAAACGTAAACATTTGACATGACGTGATAAAAGAAATATGTACTTTGTATAAGCCAATGTGTTTGTTAAATTCAATGAGAGGAAACAAAACACTTCTTGCTAGTCTGGCAGAACTTGTCTGGTCACATTATATCTTTGTTTATGAATGGTTCGTAATCTCTATTTACTCTAGAGTTCAAAGCAGTATTATTCAGTTACTCTTCTATGAAAAAGTGTAACAGCTGGATCAAGGAGAAGTAATCCAGCTTCCCACCCTTACTACTGCTAGAACAATCCATGGAGTTAATGTGTGCTCAAATTATGTTGCAAACAGAAATAATATTTTTAAACTGACTGACGTTGAACGACTTATTTACGAAGAAATTGACAAGGAACACAACAAGACTGGGAAAACTGCATAAGATATCAGATAAACTACAAGAAAATGACTTTTGGAAAGAAATAGCACGTAGCGAGATTTTGGAACCTATCATCATAAATTTGCAGTACTCAGACGTTAAAAATGCCGAAATATCTCTTAACGTAAGTAACATTCACAGCTATACGGATGCACCGCTGGTGTTTTCATTGGATTAGAAAAATAAGTTATTCATAAACTATAATTACTTTTAAACTAAATATTTAAACAATTTGCGTAATATACGAATGTCCATGTTGCAATTGTTATTTCAACAACTGCATTATTATAAAACTTTGGAATATTTTGTTTGCGTTCGCTTTCCTCTAGCGGCACGAACACTGGCTGGCCCCGTAGCTCAGTCGGTAGAGCACCTGCCTGCCGTGCTAGGGGTCCCGGGTTCGATTCCCGGCGGTGGGGGTGGGTATTTTTCTCCGACCAAGATAATTCTTCACCAGAGTCTGGAAGTATGAATGAGAGTGTAAATGTGTGCGTTATGTAATGATTAAAAACCAAAGATAACGAGTTAACACCTTCGGTATATTCCAACGGAGAATGGCCGCCGATATGACCATAGCAGTTAAAGGAGGGGTATAAATTGAACAAGGGAAAAAAAAACACACTCGCAAGTGTGTGAGAGAGAGGGAAATATAAAAAGAGTCGGGATAACGAATTGGCAAGGGTGAAGGCTCGCTATAGGCGAGAACTCTTCCCATTTGAAACACGCAATAGTACCACAATGTCAGCCATACTTGCGCGGAGTAATACTTGGCTATCCAATGTAATTTTGTCTTTATAATTCATTGTTTGCATCCAAGAGATATCAAAAGGAATCTGCAAGGAATACTGGTTGTATTAGTTCCTCCACTTCAGGTAGGATGGGAAATAATCCTGGTTAAAAAATCCTTCACCGGGAATTGAACCCAAGAGTGCTGAAATGACCTGCTAGCTAGTCAGTAACATCTGAGTCAGTACATATTTCTTTTCTCCAGCCTCTTAACTGCGAATGGCATCATGACAAAGAGGTAAAAGTTTACATTGACTAAATGTCTGTTGACGGGTCCTCGGGTAATCATCAGGAAATGCGCAGGAAATTTAGTTATTAGTAGTCGTCCGGCTCTCTCGCCACACTTTTATCTTCCTCTCCCATCTCCTCTAAGAGCCCTGGTACATAGCAAGACTTAAGCGCAGTTTGCTTCAGAAATCCTCTTTTGCTACGTCCCTATTCCAAGTAATTTTAAGCAGATTAATTTCTAAGTACTTTTGTGTCTTGCCAGGTACGAGCAGGGAGGTAAAACTTTACAACTACGGTACTCCGAAGTGGACTGCTGCCCATATAAGCTCGGAATTGTGTTGTAAATCGTCGGCGGTAAAGTAAGTTATGTTTACTGTACTTGCAAGTTGTGTTCAAGGATGTTTGTAGTGCTGCAGAATGCAGACCACGCTACCCAAAGCTGGCATTTTGTTACCATTTTAAAAATGAATGTTTATGTTAAACAATTTGTAGATTACGGTTTTTACTCCCAAGTTCTTCAAAGCTTGAAGTGTCTTTTACAACAGTAGTTTCCATTTATATTTAGAAAAGGTGTGAAAAATTTACAAATTTATAAATAAAAAATGTGTAAAAATATACGTAATTTTGTGATTGGCCGTAGTAATAATTGTATGACGATGTGGTGACGTAGCATTAAATCGACCAATCACAAAATTAATATAGGATATGCTGGAGGTCACCTGCAATTGACTGGGAAAGGAAGTTCAAGTAAAGTGTAATCCATATAACACAATTAAATTATTTGTTACAAAATTTGACTTCTCCTAAACTTTATTCCGAACCACACCTGAAAACCAGATGTCTCATGACTCTTATTTAAAATAAGATGATACAATTGGTGACCAGAAAAAACTGATAGCAGCAAAAACTTATAGGAGAAGAGAAGGAGTTGTGCTTCCAACATAGAAATCCCGCCCCGACTTTGATATGTCTTATATTTCTGCGCATTAAAAATGTCCGAAGTACTGTGTAATCAGTGTTTTTCAAATTCTCAGCATAAAATGATAGTGCCCGCCTCGGTACCGTGGATGGTAGCGGTCTGCCTCACGTTCAAGAGGTCCCGAGTTCGAATCTCGGTCAGGACAAGTTACCTGGATAAGGCTTTTACCGGGAGTTTCCCTTACCCTTAAAGACGAATGTCGAGGAACTCTAAGCTCTATGGACCCCGGGCACACTTGAGCATCATTTCACCCATTCCATTCATCGTCCGATATGACTTAACGTTGGAGGACGTAAATTACAAAAAAAGTTAATGCTGGTACGAAAGTAGCTTTCAACCATGAAGACGCGTTGCTCTGTGTTCATATCCAAGGTAAGCTGGTTGTATTAGTTACCAGCGAAACCACACTCAGAGCACAGAAATTTGCTTACTGTTCCGCACAAATTACCGCATCTTCTCCGTAGAGGAGACTATGATTTCAAGATAGACTCACCGGTCGACTATGACGTCATTCTTGCTCAATCGGAGGGCAGGAAATAAGAATAAAAATGAACACCGTGTAAAGTCTGTTTAGTTAACGCGTGTGGACGTCGGCTTCTGCCTTTGACGAACCCTTATAATCGTTTTACAACCCCCGACCATCCTTCTCCCAGACCGTTCTGCAAGGCTGCCACCTTTCTCGATACGTCATGGGTATCGTACGAGGTTTCGTCTAAATAAATTATCTTATGTCCATTACTGCGAAACTTCCTTAGTTTTGACAAATATATATCGCCAAGCTACAATGCTACTGGATTCCATAATAAGCCTTACCTTATTCAAAGTGCGGTATTTGAAACCCAGCTCCTTTAGGAGGCCGCGCAAAGTGCGGTATTTGAAACCCAGCTCCTTTAGGTGACCGCGCAAAGTGCAGTGCCCATAAGGAAAATCACAAATGTCTTACAAATGTGCAACCAATTCGTCTAAGGTGGGCGCTCTCCTTTTTCATAGATTCTATAAATTTCTCGACGAATTAAATCGCACGTGAAATTATCTACTTTAGAGAAACGTTTCCTTTAGTTCTCTCACTTGATCGGCGTCTTTGGTATTCCTTTTGTCACAATATTTCTTACTGTATTTCTGTGAATACCCAGAATTTATCATCAGGTTCATTGTACGACCCCTTACCTAGATTATTTTTCAGCACATATTTATATGTGTTCAAAACAAGCGCTTGGATTTGCTTAGAAACAGTTCTCGTTATAACTTTGTTATTTTTTTTAGGCTTTTCCAGTAATCTAACTCGGCCCAGTTATTGACACTATTGTCTTCACTTTGATTATTTTCACGTGACTGAAAGTTATCTCTACTTCATTTGCATTTACCACTGCATTTCCCTCCTACGGTCTCCACATTGTGACACACAACGAATTTCTGCACGTAATGAAACAGATCAACTGGAAGTTGGAACTTTGGCAACTGAGACTCCACATGGACTAGACATGCGTCTGTCACTTCGAGAAAATCAGGGTTGCTATTGGTCCTCAACGACAGTGTTCCATTTCTGAAGTGTGCAGATAGATTTATGACGGTCAGTAGTGGGCGGGCGGCTCAGGTTCCTTTGACTCGGAACTGCACATGCGTTAATTAAACAGACTTTACATAATAAAAATGCGAGTCCGTTGGAGAATTTGATGTCATGCTGGCACGCTGCAATGGTAGTTCAGTAGTTAGAGACACTACACGGACAGGAAGACTATAGCATTGAATTTTTCAGCCTAATTCGACCTATTCAGTGGGAAGCCACTCCACCATTTGCCTTGCCAAGCAGGAAAATCTACGCTAAATCTATGACTAGGTGTCGAGAATAGGAATCGAACCGCAGAACTTCTCGAATGCGAGCCTCGCACTTTACTCTGATATATAGGTTTGTATAAAATAGCTTATCTGTAACGGAAGTTCTGAAACAAAGCTTAATACAACACAAGGAGCATAAACGACAACTGCAATAGTAGGTGTAGGGGACTCGAAACAACTGTGCCGAAGTGATCCTTATGTTTAGAAGAAACAGGTAAACAGCCAGACCAAATCACTTTTCTGGAGTGCACGTTATGGTCCTTGAAGCCCCCCGCCTGCTCTCTCCTGTTTTGTGTATGGAATGCGAAAGGAAGTGCGGGAGTGGAATGACGCAATCACAGAAGCGTTTTAACTCGAGGTGGAGCCGATTAGTTGAATTTCCTCGTTGAATACAAAATACCACATCGCCTCTAAACTGCATAATGATCGCGTCTGTACGAACGTTGGAACAGAAACAAACACACTTTTAATTCCCAGTACTTGAGGTCTGGTAGTTAACACGTTCTGTGATGCCGCAGCAAGGAGACTGTTACTGACTCTCTTGATACTCCTTCAGGTAACGAAAGCTCTGAAGTAGAGTAAACTATCCCATTAAAGTCTGTTTAGTTAACTCGTGTGCACGTCGGCCGCTGCCTTTGACGAACCCTCATAATCGTTTTACAACGCTGACCCTCCTTCTCCCAGTCCTTTCTGCAAGGTTGCCACCTTTCTCGATACGTCATGGGTATCGTAAGAGGTTTCATCTAAATAAATTATCTTATGTCCATTAGTGCAAAACTTCCTTAGTTTTGACGATATATATATATATCGCCAAGCAACATTTCTACTGGATTAACGGTATTTAAATCCCAGCTCCTTTAGGAGACCGCGCAAATTGCAGTGCCCATAAGGAAAATCAGAAATTTCTTGCAAATGTGCAACCAATTCGTCTAAGGTGGGCGCTCTCCCTTTTGCATAGAATTTATAAATTTCTCGACGAATTAAATTGCATGTGAAATTATCTACTTTAAAGAAACGTTTCCTTTTGTTTTCACACTTGATCGGCGTCTTTAGTATTCCTTTCGTCACAATATTTCTTACCATATTTCTGTGAATACCCAAAATTTATTATCAGGTTCATTGCACGACCCCTTACCAAGATTATTTGACAGCACATATTTATATGTGTTCAAAACAAGCGCTTGAATTTGCTTAGAAACAGTTCCCGTTATAACTTTGTTTTTTGAGGCTTTTCCGGTAATATAACTCGGCCTAGTTATTCACACTATTGCCCTCACTTTGATTATGTTCACTTGACTTAAAGTTATCTCTACTTCATTTGCATTTACCACTGCATTTTCCTCCCACGATCTCCACATCGTGACACACAACGAATTTTTGCACTTAATGAAACAGATCAACTGGAAGTTGGAACTTTGGCAACTGAGACTCCACGTGGAGTAAACATGCCACTGTCATTTTCAGAAAATCAGTGTTGCTATTGGTCCTCAACGACGCTGTTCCATTTCTGAAGTGTGGAGATAGATTTATGATGGTCATTAGTGGGCGGGAGAGTAGTTTCCTTTGAGAGGCCAACGCACTCGTGTTCACTAGACAGACTTTACCTATTTGACCAGTTGTCATGGAGGCGCTAGTGCAATGTGGCTCGGTTTAGAGAAGTCAGAGAATGCGGGAATATTGTGTCACGTGGATGGTTGAGGAATGCTTGGAAACATGAAATTTTAAAACTTTATTATTTACAAAACTGTAACACATTGAACGTCAATTTTTTACTTTTTGACTCTATACCTTAGCGCGACGCTGTTTACATTTTGACTTGATTGCTGAAATGACGCTCAAATGAGCCCAAGGTACATAGAGCTCAGTTTTTTATTAAAGCTGTTATTGGGGTACTTAATTTTATTTGTTAGCGGTTTTATTTCAGCCTGGCGTGGTTCCGCTAAGAAAAATGAAATGAAATGTGTAGTGTTTAACGCCCGCTTTTACTACATGCGGCACCGCAGGCGGTGACACTGATGATGCATGAGATGAAGATGGAGCACCGGTGGAATGAGATGGCGGGGGAAACCGGAGATCTCCGAGACAACCTGCCCAAGCGCCGTGTTGTCCATCACAAATCTCACTTTGTGGTCACCTGGGATCGAACCCGGGCCGCCTTGGTGAGAGCCAGCGGTCTAACCACTGAGCCACGGCGCGGCCGTTTTCCGCTAAGAGCACCCCCATTTGTCGAGGTACAAGCTGCCCATAGCAGCTGCGGGTGAAGGTATGCAGGCCAGGCGACGGCCATAACCCGAAGACCCTGACCGTGGCGCGTGGTGAGTGGGTTGCTTTAGCCACTACTAGAGCCGGGGTGTTTGGTAAGTCTGATGGGGCTTTAATTGTCAAGTCTAGGGGGCGGTTTCCAGGCTCTCGTGAAATAACTTGCGTCTAGTCCTCTGTATCTTTGAGTTGTTTCTGCTGGTTTCTTAAGTCCGTCAAGTCGTGTGGATAGTTGTGTCTGGGTGGAGATGATGTCGTAGAGGAGTGAGTGTAAGCTATGGTCCATATTAGTGATCTGTGGTTGGAGTTGGTCCAGTCTTGCGTCTAAGTTGGAGAGGTCCTTTGGGCGTGTTTCGCTGAGTTGTGTTTCAATGCCGTGCAGCTTTCTCTGAAGTGAGGCTAGAACATCCTTCTACTCGCTTGCTTGGATTTCGGTGTGTTGTAGTTGTGCGTTCATGGCCTCTGCTGTCTGTTGTAGATGTACGACTGAAGGGAAGAGTTGGTCCGGTGGAGTAGTTCCGTCAGTCAGTAGTCAGTGTATGGTAGTCAATTTGTCCTGCAAGTCTATGAGGGCGGCGCAGTTGGAGTCCTGTTGACGGGCTGCGGCGGTGGCGAATTCTTCCAGGTTGCCCAGACGCTGGTTTAAGTTAAGGACCTCAGAGTGGAGGTCCTGAACTTCCTCGGTTAGAGGTCGGTGGTTCGCGGCGTTAAATGCTGTCGTCAGTAGCCCCTCAAGGGTGTGGAGTCTGCTGGTTACTTGCTGCAGTTCCTCCTGGAGGCAACCAAGGGCTTGCTGCCATCCATCAGGCTCAGTGGTGCCTTCGCTCCGGGGTGCTGTAGTAGCACCTGGGTGGTGCAGCGCAGGAGGTGGTGTCGTGGTCGTAGCCACAGCACCGCCGACATGGTGTGTGACGAGACGCTCTGCTAGCCTCGATTCGGAGACACCGCCCTAACAAGGGCAGGTCCGTCCTCAAGGCAGCTTCGTGTTCGGCGGCGTCGGCGAGCTGAAGACGGACCAGTTTGGAAGGTCTGTGGCGAGACCAGATCCTGGAGGCCCTTATTGTGGAAGTCCAGCGTTGTTGTGCAGCGGCTAGGGTGAAACGTGTGGGCAGGTCCCGTGGTGCTCCGCGGATGACTGTTGTGTGTGATGCCGATTAGCCTTGGGCGAAGTACCCGACATTTATCTTTCAGGATAAGGGAAAACCTCGGAGAAAGCCTTATCCAAATAACTCACACTAAACGAGATCAGAACTCGGGACCGATTGAACGTGAGGCTGACTACCTTCTAACTACTACGTTACAGAAGTTGGCAGTAGGCGAATGCTAGGATGGTTCCCCATCTATCACGATTTACCTTACGTTTCCTTCTCATCTTTCAGGTGTGCTACTAGGTTTCGAGGGGTGTGGAGGTGACGGACATAGATTACAGATATACAGAACATGGTGAGCGAGATATCCCCATCTATTGAGTACTGATAACACTGGGCAACAATGAAACTGTCCCGGGTTTAAAAATAGTGAATTTACATGTACTTCCATCTGCTGAATTCAAAAATCATCATAAAAATGATAGATTAGCTCTTGTTTTGAAGATAAAGTAACATTTCAATTTTTAGAGTGAAAATTTTAAATTTGGGAGATTTTTTGGGGAGTTGGCACACCTGTCAAATAACAAAACACAATCAGGGAGAAATTTTGGAAATTAAGTGATGCAAAAGTTAAGGAAGGAATTTTTGTCGGACCACAAATAAGAGAACTTGTAAAGGATCCTGCATTTGACCAAGTTTTGGAGGGGAAAGAAAAGGAAGCTTGGGAAGCCTTCAAGGCTGTTTGTTCATGGATTTTTAGGCAATAAAAGAGATGACAACTACAAGCATTTGGTGACAGTGCTCCTGCAAAAATACTGTAACCTTGGATGCAACATGTCCCTTAAGATCCATTTTCTCCACTCCCACCTAGACTTTTTCCCTCCTAGTTTTGGAGCTGTTAGTGATGAACATGGGGAGAGATTCCATCAGGACATTTCTGTTATGGAACAAAGATATCAGGGCCGTTGGAATGAAGTAATGCTTGTGGATTACTGTTGGTCTTTGTATAGGGATTCTGCGGAACTCCATCACAAGAGGCAAGCTAAAAGACGACGAAGTCAATAGGCCACCACATGATTCTCTTCAGACACGACTATCTGCGAAGTATTTTTCCAGCAATTTAGAACTCTTAGCATGTAATTACCAGTTAAAAAGATCAAATGCACTTTCACTGTTGTTAGCATGTATGTAATTAAAATGTGTCCTTTTCTTTCAATCCGTTAATATGTAATACTCCCACCTTGTGTATATCATAGAAAGTAGAGCCAATAAAAAATTTTATTTTCATATTTGTTTAATTAGTAGGAATTGCCTCATGAAGTGCTCGAAACACTCAATAATTATTTTTTTACTGTCCAGTGTAATTTAAGCAGTTTATATTTCTGTTCATCTTTCAGATTGAATTTACGTATCTCAGTGGGGTATATATATTTTCTTCTAAAGGAACGTGAAATGTGTAGTGTTTAAAGTCCGCTTTTACTACATACGACACCGCAGGCGATGACACTGATGATACATGAGATGAAGATGGAGCACCGGTGGAATGAGATGGCGGGGGAAACCGGAGATCCCGGATAAAACCAGTCCCAACGCCGTGTTGTCCACCACAAATCTCACTTTGCGGTCGCCTGGGATCGAACCCGGGCCGCCTTTCTAAAGGAATGATTACACTAGTCGACAAGGTGTTCTTCACAATAAATCTGATTAGTGAATCTAGTGTATCTTTTCATACTGAATTCAGATATGTAGTCAGAATTTTTCATCAGGCACAGCTTTTTGTGACCGCTACTTTTTAAAATAGGATTTTAGTGTTTTCTTTGACCTGTTATAGGAAACTTTGCCTCATATTTAGTGACTTTATCCAAACTTTATATAAGGGAATGATTTGTAATATGCTGAAGAACCATAAAACAAGGCTGTGCAGGTTCATTCATGTTTGGATATGTGACCTGATTCGGGATTTAAATCTGTCTAAACAGCAAGCTGAAGGTTTAACTTCCAGACTCAAAGGGTGGAATCTACTCCAAAAAGAAGTAAGAATATGTAGTTATCGTGGCCACCATAGTGATTTCAAGGACTGCTTCTCTGAAGAAAATGGTATAAAGCTATGGGATACAACACGTCTTTAAGAATTCACTTCTTGGACTCTCACTTAGACTTCTTCCCCGAAAATCCTGAAGCTGTCAGCGATGAGCAAGGTGAGCATTTTCATCAGCAAATTTCTACTATGGAAACGAGTTACTAAGGCAAGTGGAGTTCCAATATGCTAGCTGACTACTGTTGGACCAAGAAGAGTCATTCCAGATACAACATGTGCCCGCAAATCACTACCTACCACTTTCTAGGTAAGTCAGAATGAGTAGTTATCATTTTGAGTTAGATAGCTAGTTACAGATTTTTTTTAGAATATTATAAAAATTCAAATCAATATCACACAAAACTCCTGCCTGATGGGGAAAAACTAAAGTTATATTTGAATTCAGCACAAAAAATACTTATAGAAAATTTTATTTTAATTCTTGTGAAAGAAAAAAGGTTCATTTTTGTCAACTAGTGTTATCAAGTTTCTATTCATATACAAACTTGTATATATTAAAGTTAATTGCAGAGACAGAAAATGGTATTTGTAGTCAGGGAACGAATGAAGCCCGCCTCTGTAGCGCGGTGATAGCACGTCTGCCTCATGTTCAAGAAGTTCCGAATTCTAATCTCGGTCACTGGATAAGGTTTTTATCACTGTTTTCCCTTAACCTGAAAAATGATTGTTTGGTAACTGTAAGCTACGTGTACTCTGAGCTCATTTGAACATAATTTTATCAATTTCGTTCATAGTCCGATATGACTTAACCTTGAAGGAGGAAGAAAAGGTGAACGATGGGAACACATCGCTAGACGATACGCAGATCTTTTGCAGGAACCTAAGGAGGCAGGCCGGCGGTTATAATTGGGAAAGATTCACAAAGGCGGAACCTAAGAACAGACTTCCCTCTGGCGGAACCGGAGAGAACTCCAATGTAATCTGAGGCGAGGCTGCGGAAAGGCTGCCAACGAGGAGGGCCGAGAACCTTCCAATGATCACGTATCTACGATTATTCAACACTGCTTAGCCCTTAAAATACCCAAAGCATGCAAGGGGAAGCGAAATAATAGGAAATAAGGCAAAGAAAATTCGAGTAGAGGAACACCCCAGTTGCAGCGTAGCAAACCACAAAAGGCCTAGGACGTCCGGTTACATTACCACGGAGCTATAGCACCATAATGGCTCTAAGGCAGAGATAAGGTTTATCGTAAGCAGAACTGAACCGAAAGAAAGTAAACCAGAAACGAGGAAAGCGTATGTCTGCGAGCAAAGTTGTGCGGATTTATAGCACTATCAAGTGGAAAGTGGTTCGGAGAGGTCTTATCAAGACGATGGTCAAGGCACGCCCTTCCTTATCGACCGGACCTACACTTCCCTTCATCTCTGAAGTGCTTTAACAAGCGGCTACTGCAAAAAGTACGTAATACCCGATACACTTTGTAAATTGTTACTCCCATGGACTAACAGTGTTAGTGGCAACTCCTTGGTACACAGATATTGCCATATTAAATAAAATTGTGCTGTACTCACACGATTTTTCCTACTCATTATTGTATAAATTTTCCTTGGAAACCCTTACTCTTCTGTCTAGTTCATGGAATAAGAAACATTTTGTGGAAATCGTTTTATTTGGCATTTCTTAGTAGGTACAAGAACAGGGGAAGACTGGTAGTGGTGGTGTGACGTCAGCTCCGCCAGCTCTCACCGCAAAATATGCTCCCGAACGAAAGGGGGTTTAGCGTGTGACGTCCCCGCGGTGATTACTGCTGTCGAAGGGGAAGGAATAGGTTGATGTGTGTGGGTAGGAAAGACAGGAAACGTATTGGGTGTTAATAATATGTACAACTTACATCTTGAGTGTTGTAATATTAATACCGACTACTTTAATTACACAATTGGTAACAGCTGGACGGAAACCAGAAGATTCGTGGTTCAAATCCCGGCTATGGAATTGAATTTTTCATTCTGGCTCTACCGTTTCATAGTGCGTCCTACACACGGCTAGTGTGAAAGAACAATTAATTTCCATTAATTGTACCTAATAGTGGTCCGAACTATAAATCCCGGACCTTAAAGTACTTACAGCATAGTAAGTCGCCGTTAAGGTAGTTGTCTCATGTGTTTATGAGAACTCCTAGTGGTTTACCGGGAGAAACACGAGTCAGTTGGAGAATTTAATGTCATGTTGGCACGTTGGCCATAGTAGCTCAAATGGTTAGAGCGGCTGGACGGAAACCAGAAGATCCGTGGTTCAAATCCCGGCTATGGCATTGAATTTTTCATTCTGGCTCTACCCTTTCATAGTTTATAAACAATTGAACTTTGGCTCTGTGCTATGAGAAAGTACACAAAACTTCAAACTCGAGTTTATCTGAAGGACAGGCATGTTATAAAGTAAATAAAATAAAACATAAAGTAATTTCTCTGCAAATCAGAGGAGAACCATTTTTACGTCGATTTCTAATCTTCTTTTCACCTGAGTTGATTCCCGAGAGCAACTTGAACATATTTTTTGTCCTTTTTAGTTTTTTATTCATAAAATAATCATAAAACAAGTTAACATTACTAAATCTTCCCCTCTCTTTTTTTACTAGTTAAGGCTATTTTTGTTTAACTTAACTCTTTGTTTAAGTGTCTTAAGTAACCATTTTAAATATCTCTAAGGAAAGAAAGACTATTGAACAAGTGTATCCTATGTTTTTTTTTTTTTCCTTTTTCCTTTTTATTATTTTTTCATTGTTTATTTTTTGTTTTTTATTATTTTTTTAATGAGGGGAACAGGTACAGGGTAAGTTGTTTAGAAAATATCTGGTTTTATTGGCTTGTACTGTGAGACAGTAGGAAGGGTTCTATTTGCAACCCATTCAGAACAAAATCAGGTGGACATTTTCCGATACTTTCTGTTTCCTTTTTCTTTAACTAATTTATCAATCTCAGGACGTAATGTCTGGGAAATTTGTAATCAAAGACTGCATGTTAGATTGTGACCCGACAAGGTACTTCAGGGTTTAGACAAACATAGACAATGTCCGTGCGGCAAATGAATACAACCCGGAAATCTGGTTTGGGAGACATTCTTGTAAAAATCAGTCAAGTCTTTCTTGTGTATATATTTTTTCTTTCAATAAATCGTCACATTGTAAATTTAACAGTTCCATTTAGAACGTGGCAGCTACATTGTTGCCATCGAGTGGGCTAGACTGACAACCCCTAGATTGCCCGCCTCGATGGCGTCGGCCCGCCTCGGTAGCGTAGTGGTAGCAGGTCTGCCTCATGTTCAAGAGGTGCCGAGTTGGAATCTAGGTCAGGGTGAGTTAGCTGGATAAGGTTTTTTCGGGTCGGGTAACTCTAAGCTCTACAGACCCTGGGCTCATTTGAGCATCATTTCACCCATTCCATTCATCGTCCGATATGACTTAACGTTGGAGGACGTAAATTAAAAAAAAAAAATAGATTCTATACTCACTGTCCCATTTATATAGGCAGCCTGTACTACACGGCTCTTGACTGACCTCACACGCACTGTAGGTCACGCTCCCGGCTGAAATACGTCACAAATCTCGAAAGTGTTCATGTGTACAAGGGAACCTAAGTAAAATTTTCACAAGCATTATCTTGCATAGAATAAAAGGTGTGGTAGAAACTAAACTGAGGAAGTCACAATATGACTTTAGACCAAGGAAATCTTGCACTGGTCCCATTAATAGCTTGAGAATAAAAATGGAGCAATCCTCAGAGTAAAATAATCCACTATACCTTGATTCTGTCAAGGCGTTCGATCTGCTGGATAGAAAATGAATGTGGAAAATGCTAAACAAGATCAGAATCCCAAGCAAAATTATTAATATGATTAAAGTCCTTTGTAATAATAGTATTTGTTATGTTTTGCATAGCGGAAAACTTTTTGACTGTTTTACTACTAAAGGAGGAAGTAAACAGGGTTGCCTGTTATCCCCAAATTTGTTTAATTTGGTTATGGGTTATATAATGAATAATGCAAGTGGTATCAATGGAGGCTAATTGCAAGACTAGAAACTTTAGAATATACAGATGACGTTTGTCCACTTGCACACAGATTCGCAGGAGTAAGTGGTAAACTTCAAGACCTACATACATTTGTATACAGTGCTGAATTGGAATTAAATAAATATAACAAGAAAGAAGTGAGAATTAATAATCCACAAAAAATATAAAGTAAAATATTATTAACATTATGTTTTAATAGTTTAATATAAAACATTGGTCTTGTAAACCAAAAATAAGTCTTACTTTAAAACTTCAAAGGAAAGAAATTCTTATCATTAATTTCCAAAACTAATATTTTTATTAAACTATCCTTTGATATTTTTATTCTGCTCTTATAATAGCAGACGAAGAAATAGAAGGTACTAATGAATTTACGTAACTGGGCGGCATAATCTCTGAGAATGGCGGTTCGGATGAAGATATTAGTGCCAGAATAAAGAAAGCTAGATTTGCCTCCTTCCAAATGAAATCAATCTGGCGGTCACAAAAAAAAAATTTAAGGCTTAAATTAAGATTATTTGATTCAAATGTTAAATCAGTTTTACTATACACAGGTCGTTTGAAAAGTCTGGTAAAAGACAAATACTTGTTTTTTCTTTTTTGTGAACATTCAGCTTATTTCTCGACATAGTCTCTATTGATGGTGCAGCGATGTTCCCGCTTTTTCATCCCGCCGGAATAATAGGTTCGTCACGGTCTGCAAAATACTCGTTGACGGTGACTACAACTTCTTCATTTGACATTTCTTACCTCCAAGCTAAATTTTCAAGTTTGGGAACAGGAAGAAGTCACTTGGGGCTAAATAAGTTTGATGAGCAACCAAGTCAAAGACCAGCTCATGCACTTTCGCCACTTTCTACCTTACCCAAGGGATTTTTCGGGGGTTTCCGCGTGTCGGCAGTCGAATGCTGGGTAGGTTAATTACATTCCCCGAATTTCCTGTGCTTCAATTTCATCTCCATTATTATTTCACATCATCTCTCATCCGGTGGTCTCCTTCAGGGTAGAAGTGTCGGCGGGAGTCTCGGTGCTGCATGGCAAGATGATATGCTCTTGGTAAAGACCTTCGTTCTCCGGCTTCTGAGCCGACCAATTGGGTCGTTTAAGAACCACGGTGCACATCTGCTGGGAGTCTTCCGAGCTCTGGCATGGAGGTCTTCGGTCTCCGAGCCGGTCTGATGGACTTCTGGGGCCACAGTACGAGGAATGCCGGCTATGCTGGACTGCTCGGGAGTTTCCAACTGGTAAAGTTTTGTGGACCCTACCCTCTGCGCTGTCGTGAATCCAGGGATGCCCCATTTGTATCATAGGTAAAATTCTAACCTACCTTATACCTTTAACGTCTAAGGCACGTTGGCAATTTTTCCTATGGAACAACTATTTACAATTATAGTACTATTTACTATTTGTGTAACCTTGCATTTCTTTACTTTAGGTCTTTTTATAAACTTCGAGCTGCATGCATATTTATACTCTGACTCTTCCAGTCTATAGGCATAATGCGGAGCAATTCCAGCCACATTTAGGCTGGAATCGAACCCACAGCCCCTGTTTTGTTAGTCAAGCATGCTAACGAGCCCGCTACACCACAGAGAGAACCTTGCCCACTATATCCTACAACAAAATGTGTAAATGTGGTTTGAACATTTAAGTTGTTTAATAAGAAATTAATGAATTACTAAGATTATCTAGCACGAGTTAAGAGTGTGAAAGGAAAATGTAAATGAAATTTAATTGATCATTGTCCGTCTCGGTAGCGTAGATGGTAGCGTGTCTGCCTCACGTTCCTATCTCAGACAGGGTTAATTACCTTGATAAGGTTTTCTCGGGGTTTTCCCCTATCCTGAAAGATGAATGTCCGATATCTCTAAGCTCTATGGACTCCTGGCTCATTTAAGCATCATTTCATTCATCGTTCGATATTAATTAAAGTTGGACGACGTAAATTAACAAATAAACAAACAATAACTCTGTTGTGTAACATCTTTGCGGAAGAAAATACTTATATGGAAGCAAACGCACTGATTTGGAAAATGATAACGAATAACGCGAACCATTTTTATCAAATTCGATATATTTTATACATTAGACACTATAAGATTGCAGTATTTTCAAAACTTATTTATTGATTTGTGAGAGAACCTTACGTGATAGAAAAAATGGGAGGCATCATTCAATTTAGAATATCCAAGAAAGTTAATATGACCTCTCAGATCGCAAATTTTGCACTGTACATTTATTTTATAAGTAATACATGTGTTTTTACACCAGAAACAGTATTTTCAAAATTTATTTTCTGATTTTTTAGATAACTTTACGTGACAAAATATAAGAAGTATCATTCAATTTAGCGTATCCAAGTTAGTTAACATGACCTCTCGGATCGCAAATTTGCTTCTGTATCTATTTTATAATGCACGTGTTTGTACACCAAAACAATATTTTAAAAATTCATTTTCTGATTTGTGAGAGAACCATTCTGATATAAAAAATGGAAAGCATCGTTCAATTTTGGTTTCCAAGTTAATATGACCTCTCAGATTGTAAATTTGCACTCTGTTTTGTTTTATAAGGAACGTGTTTGTACACCAAAACAGTATTTTCAAACTATATTTTGTGATTTGTGACAAAATGTTAGGTGATGGAAAAAATGCAAAGCACCATTCAATTTAAGTTAATTAATATGATATCTCACATCGCAAACTTATTACTCTTGTACTTATGCGTAATGCACGTGTTTTTACACCAAAAAGAGTATTTTCAGAATTTCAGTTGTGATTTTTGAGAAAACTTTACGTGATAGAGCAAAATGGAAAGCCCGATTCAGTTTGGCACATAAAAGTTAGCTACTACAACCTTTCAAATTGCAAACAGGCGAACAAAAATGTTATATTGCAGGACAGCGTAATTGATCGTTCCTCTGTTAGTTAACCTGTTTTGATTGTGACAAATGAAAGACGAACTGAAGGTTTGTGTTGCTGAAAAAGCAAGCGGCGTGGTCCTCAGTACCAGGCGGTGTTTGTCGACGCACATTCGACTTCCACGCACGTATCGAACACACTTTTCGCGGTATTACGTAACTGCAGCTGCGCACTACCATTTTCAAGGTTAGTTTTGGTGCTGTCAACTTTCCGTTATCTGAATGAACAATAATCCAGAGGCACCACAGAATATCAACCACATACAACAAACACATCTTATTATTACCTAATCCTACTGTTTCCTCTGGGGGGGGGGGGGGGGGGAGAAAACAAAAAAGAAAAACTGTTTATACCGAAATCACAATCTATTAATATAAATGCTTATTCGCTTATCTTCTTCATGTTAATCCACATAAATATTTGCAAAATTATTTATTACATATTTCCTCAGGGAAATAAATTATAATAGACTTAGTTAACTAAATCTGCAGTTCAAGAGAGCAAACCTTAGACAAACACATGAAACACAATATTTAGAAACAGTTTTTGATTCAAAATTATCTTGTAGACATCATATCGAAGCAGAAGAAAACAAATCAACAAAAAATTTTCAATTTTAAAAAGATTAGCTGAAGTCAAGTGGGGAAGTAATCAGGAGACACTGAACACTAAATAGAAAACATTCAAGCTAATACTTCTTTACAATGCAGAGCTAATATGAGGGCTGTTCAATAAAGAATGATCCTAATTTTTTTACGGTCATATTTTTTCTCACTAAAATTCAGTCTTATTATATTCTGTAGCTTAATGTGAAACAAACACGCCGTAGTAGTTTCATTGTTCCCGCCTGTGAGAACCAGGCAAGTTCAGACATATTCAGTATCGCCTACTGCAGCAATGGAGGTAACATGCAGTTAAAGTTGATGTTAGAGGAAGATCCGGAGTTTCTATCAAACGTAATCACTGCTGATGAAACTTGGCTACATCATTCTGATCCTGACAGCAAACAGCAAAGCTCAGTGTGGAGATATCCTTCATCACCAACCCCGAAAAAGCAAAAGTGGCTGCTTCTGCTGGTAATATTTGATATTCATGGAATGGTTTATCAGCATGTTGTACCTGCACACACATCAGTAACTGGACAATACTACAGGGATGTCCTGAAAACATCGCAAGTCCATATCAGGCGCAAAAGACCACAGTTCCGTGAAGCGGGCTGGATGCTGCAACATTTTTTTCTATTCTCTAACTTTAAGACATGGGACGTGGGACATCCATCATCAGAATTAGTGACGAAGGCTCCGGAGGCGATTTTGAAGGATCTTTCAAGAAATGGTTTCCAACATGTTTTTGAAGACTGGCAGCAACGCTGGGACAAAATGCATCGCATTCAGGGGAGACTATTTTGAGAAGGACCATCAAAATTATGAGGATGAGTAAAGGCACGTTGTCCAAAAAAATTTTGATCATTCTTTATTGAACAGCCCTAACATATATCATACTAACATAAATCACTTAGAAGTATGCCAAAATCAGGACCTGCAACTAATAACAGGTACAGCAAAATCAACTCCAATGCAAGGCTTAACTCAGAACTTTTCAATACGTTTAAATTTAGAGCAGGCACTAATACAACATGAAAAAATGTTGCGGTTAAAAACAACAAAATGGGAGAAAAGATTGGCATAACCAATCAAGTTGAGAACACAAACAAGTTTCCTACACAAAGTTACGGAATTAAATACAGATCTGAATCTTCCTAATTTTAAAGAAAACATTTTAATGTAAGAAAACCCCCGGACTTTTGCACCAATTAATATGCAATCAGATTTAGAACAAATAGTTACAAAATCTGAAGCTTCCAAACCTGTACTAAAAGCACTAGCATTAGAAACTGTGAACAATAGATACCCACCTTAAGAATGGTTACATATCTCCACAGATGGATCTAACTTGGACAACAACTCAGGAGCAGGAATTAACTGTGCACTGTTCTCATTCTATCAACCAGCAGGATACCACACAAAAAATTTTGATGCAGAAGTAACGGCTATTCATATTTCACTCCAACACCTTCTATACAGAATAGATCAATTCAAAAATGCGTCATACTTTCTGATTCTAAAGCAGCATTATGTGCAATAAGTTCATATAAAATGAGGTCAATGTAAATTAAAGAATGTCACAAAATGATCCAATAACTTCAAAAAATACAGAAAAGAATTATATTACAGTGGATACTTGCACATTGTGGAATTGCTGGAAATGAATCAGCTGATTTTCTTGCTTATATAAATCAGAACAAAAATAAAAAATTACCCTTTACATCCATAAAAACAATTATAATAAATAAACAAATTAAAACAAATTATAAACTTATAAACAAATACAAATTATAAACAAATATAAAACAAACAAAACCAATGGATATCTAACAAAGCCAATGATAAAAATCTTGAAAATTTTAATTAAAAATCCAAAAATTATTTCAGAAATTCCACGTAAAGCTGCAGTAGCAAATTTTAGATTACTTATGGAACATGATTATTTGGCCAAACACTTACACAGAATAGGAATTTATACAAGTCCAAATTGTCCTCTGTGCAACAAAGAAGAGGAAATGACTGAAGAACATCTTTTAACCTGTGAAGCCCTACCTGCCGGACCCACTACTCAGAAATATTGGAAGAGCAAGAGAGCTAGTGGCTTCATTGCCAAAGCCTAGCATTTAACAACAAAGAAGAGGAAATGACTGAAGAACATCTTTTAACCTGTGAAGCCCTACCTGCCGGACCCACTACACAGAAATATTGGAGAGCAAGAGAGCTAATGGCTTCAGTGCCAAAGCCTAGCATTTGACAACAAAGAAGAGGAAATGACTGAAGAACATCTTTTAAACTGTGAAGCCCTACCTGCCGGACTCACTACACAGAAATATTGGAGAGCTAGAGAGCTAATGGCTTCATTGCCAAAGCCTAGCATTTGACAACAAAGAAGAGGAAATGACTGAAGAACATCTTCTAACTTGTGAAGCCCTACCTGCCGGACCCACTACACAGAAATATTGGAGAGCAAGAGAGCTAATGGCTTCATTGCCAAAGCCTAGCATTTGACAACAAAGAAGAGGAAATGACTGAAGAACATCTTTTAACCTGTGAAGCCCTACCTGCCGGACTCACTACACAGAAATATTGGAGAGCTAGAGAGCTAATGGCTTCATTGCCAAAGCCTAGCATTTGACAACAAAGAAGAGGAAATGACTGAAGAACATCTTTTAACTTGTGAAGCCCTACCTGCCGGACCCACTACACAGAAATATTGGAGAGCAAGAGAGCTAATGGCTTCATTGCCAAAGCCTAGCATTTGACAACAAAGAAGAGGAAATGACTGAAGAACATCTTTTAACCTGTGAAGTTCTACCTGCCGGACCCACTACACAGAAATATTGGAGAGCAAGAGAGCTAATGGCTTCAATGCCAAAGCCTAGCATTTGACAACAAAGAAGAGGAAATGACTGAAGAACATCTTATAACCTGTGAAGTTCTACCTGCCGGATCCACTACACAGAAATATTGGAGAGGAAGAGAGCTAATGGCTTCATTGCCAAAGCCTAGTATTTGACAACACAGAAGAGGAAATGACTGAAGAACATACCTGCCGGACCCACCACACAGAAATATTGGAGAGCAAGAGAGCTAATGGCTTCATTGCCAAAGCCTAGCATTTGACAACAAAGAAGAGGAAATGACTGAAGAACATCTTTTAACCTGTGAAGTCCTACCTGCCGGACTCACTACACAGAAATATTGGAGAGCAAGAGAGCTAATGGCTTCAGTGCGAAAGCCTAGCATTTGACAACAAAGAAGAGGAAATGACTGAAAAACATCTTTTAACCTGTGAAGTCCTACCTGTCGGACCCACTACACAGAAATATTGGAGAGCAAGAGAGCTGATGGCTTCATTGCCAAAGCCTAGCATTTGACAACAAAGAAGAGGAAATGACTGAAGAACATCCTTTAACCTGTGAAGTGCTACCTGTCGGACACACTACACAGAAATATTGGAGAGCAAGAGAGCTAATGGCTTCATTGCCAAAGCCTAGCATTTGACAACAAAGAAGAGGAAATGACTGAAGAATATCTTTTAACCTGTGAAGTCCTACCTGTCGGACCCACTACACAGAAATATTGGAGAGCAAGAGAGCTAATGGCTTCATTTCCAAAACCTAGCATTTGACAACAAAGAAGAGGAAATGACTGAAGAACATCTTTTAACCTGTGAAGCCCTACCTGCCGGAACCACTATACAGAAATATTGGAGAGCAAGAGAACTAATGGCTTCATTGCCAAAGCCTAGCATTTGACAACAAAGAAGAGGAAATGACTTAAGAACATCTTTTAATCTGTGAAGCCCAACCTGCCGGACCCACCACACAGAAATATTGGAGAGCAAGAGAGCTAATGGCTTCAGTGCCAAAGCCTAGCATTTGACAACAAAGAAGAGGAAATGACTGAAGAACATCTTTTAACATGTGAAGTCCTACCTGCCCGACCCACTACACAGAAATATTGCAGAGCCAGATAGCTAATGGCTTCATTGCCAAAGCCTAGCATTTGACAACAAAGAAGGGGAAATGACTGAAGAACATCTTCTAACCTGTGAAGCCCTACCTGCCGGACCAGCTATACAAAAATATTGGAGAGCAAGAGAGCTAATGGCTTCATTGCCAAAGCCTAGCATTTGACAACAAAGAAGAGGAAATGACTGAAGAACATCTTTTAACCTGTGAAGTCCTACCTGCCGGACACACTACACAGAAATATTGGAGAGCAAGGGAGTTAATGACTTCATTGCCAAAGCCTAGCATTTGACAACAAAGAAGAGGAAATGACTGAAGAACATCATCTAACCTGTGAAGCCCTACCTGCCGGACACACTACACAGAAATATTGGAGAGCAAGAGAGCTAATGGCTTCATTGCCAAAGCCTAGCATTTGACAACAAAGAAGAGGAAATGACTGAAGAGCATCTTTTAACCTGTGAAGCCCTACCTGCCGGACCCACTACACAGAAATATTGGAGAGCAAGAGAGCTAATGGCTTCATTGCCAAAGCCTAGCATTTGACAACAAAGAAGAGGAAATGACTGAAGAACATCTTTTAACCTGTGAAGTCCTACCTGCCGGACCCACTACACAGAAATATTAGAGAGCAAGAGAGCTAATGGCTTCATTGCCAAAGCCTAGCATTTGACAACAAAGAGGAAATAACTGAAGAACATCTTTTAACCTGTGAAGCCCTACCTGCCGGATCCACTACACAGAAATATTGGAGAGCAAGAGAGCTAATGGCTTCACTGCCAAAGCATAGCATTTGACAACAAAGAAGACGAAATAACTGAAGAACATCTTTTAACCTGTGAAGCCCTACCTGCCGGATCCACTACACAGAAATATTGGAGAGCAAGAGAGCTAATGGCTTCATTGCCAAAGCCTAGCATTTGACAACAAAGAAGAGGAAATGACTTAAGGACATCTTTTAATCTGTGTAGCCCTACCTGTCGGACCCACTACACAGAAATATTGGAGAGCAAGAGAGCTAATGGCTTCATTGCCAAAGTCTAGCATTTGACAACAAAGAGGAAATGACTGAAGAACATCTTTTAACCTGTGAAGCCCTACCTGCCGGACCCACTAAACAGAAATATTGGAGAGCAAGAGAGCTAATGGCTTCACTGCCAAAGCATAGCATTTGACAACAAAGAAGAGGAAATGACTGAAGAAAATCTTTTAACCTGTGAAGCCCTACCTGCCAGACCCACTACACAGAAATATTGGAGAGCAAGAGAGCCAATGGCTTCATTGCCAAAGCATAGCATTTGACAACAAAGAAGAGGAAATGACTGAAGAACATCTTTTAACGTGTGAAGCGCTACCTGCCGGATCCACTACACAGAAATATTGGAGAGCAAGAGAGCTAATGGCTTCATTGCCAAAGCCTAGCATTTGACAACAAAGAGGAAATGACTGAAGAACATCTTTTAACCTGTGAAGTCCTACCTGCCGGACCCACTACACAGAAATATTGGAGAGCAAGAGAGCTAATGGCTTCATTGCCAAAGCCTAGCATTTGACAACAAAGAAGAGGAAATGAGTGAAGAACATCTTTTAACCTGTGAAGTCCTACCTGCCGGTCCCACTAAACAGAAATATTGAGGAGCAAGAGATCTAATGGCTTCATTGCCAAAGCCTAGCATTTGACAACAAAGAAGAGGAAATGACTAAAGAACATGTTTCAACCTGTGAAGCCCTACCTGCCGGACCCACTACACAGAAATATTGGAGAGCAAGAGAACTAATGGCTTCATTGCCAAAGCCTAGCATTTGACAACAAAGAAGAGGAAATGACTTAAGGACATCTTTTAATCTGTGAAGCCCTACCTGCCGGTCCCACCACACAGAAATATTGGAGAGCAAGAGAGCTAATGGCTTCATTGCCAAAGCCTAGCATTTGACAACAAAGAAGAGGAAATGACTGAAGAACATCTTCTAACCTGTGAAGCCCTACCTGCCGGTCCCACTACACAGAAATATTGGAGAGCAAGAGAGCTAATGGCTTCTCTGCCAAAGCATAGCATTTGACAACAAAGAAGAGGAAATAACTGAAGAACATCTTTTAACCTGTGAAGTCCTACCTGCCGGACCCACTACACAGAAATATTGGAGAGCAAGAGAGCTAATGGCTTCATTGCCAAAGCCTAGCATTTGACAACAAAGAAGAGGAAATGACTAAAGAGCATCTTTTAACCTGTGAAGTCCTACCTGCCGGACCCACTACAGAGAAATATTGGAGAGCAAGAGAGCTAATGGCTTCAGTGCCAAAGCCTAGCATTTGAAAACAACAACAACACAATTGGCTTAGACAATAGTCAGTATTTTAAGAGTTTTGCTTTGTAATGTCTTCTAAATTCTATTCAGGTTATTGAAACGCAATATCGACGTCTTATTTAAGAAAATTACCAATAAATATTTGTAAATTCAAACAAACGACAAGGAAGAAGTTCGAATTAATAACCTCAAAAGAACAAAAATGATAAAGTGTCGATCTTAAGAAGATCTGCGTTTTCATATAGCAGGGATGAGCCCTAATCTTAATTTTGGGAGCTGCCAAATTATCAAGATAATTCCAACATTGTAAGAGATGTTTATAAAATGTTTTATAAAATGAAGACACATTTTTCATTTTATAACAAATGAAGGAACATTTTTTACACTATTGTTCAGGTACAAAAAAAAAAAAAAAAAAAAAAAAACGGAATGATATTCTACTTTTGATAAGTGCTTTATCGCGTGTTTATTTTTGCTGTTAGTTTTTAGAAATGTGACTGATAATTGGTAAGCTCTATTTGCACAAGTTCACTTAGATGTTCATAATTTATTTCAGATCCATATTCAGATTTAATGAATTTAAGGCACTGGACATGCCAGGAGGATGGGAAAAGAGAGAAATGCGAAGCAGGTATTCGAAATGCGAGTGGAAGGAAGAGGAAGACCCCCTATCACATGGGAAGACAGGATTGAGAAAATCGGACAGCAGGCGAGGTAAAACAATGATGGAGAGATTGTGTGGAAATAGATCGTAGTGGCAGAGATGGAAGAACAAGTCTAGCCTGACGGTTGATGGACAAGGGATAAGAAGAAAAAGATGAATTTAAGGCGTTAAGTACAGTGATTCACACACATAAGTAATATTGAAATATCTCTTAGCGCGCTCTTTTATTAATGGGTATTCTTCTTCTTGAACATTCTTCAGCCTATTGGTTCCTATTCAACCATGACTCTAATTTCAGTATCCCAATATTTTCTTCATCATAGTGTTCGGCGTTTAGTGGCCGGTCGGTTGAGATGTGAAGGTTCCTTTCTGATGCCTTCAATCTGAAACGTTAGAGGTCCCGTCTACGTTAGCTCCCAAATCCGGTCGCACATTCCATGCTCACAAGGGTCACGTCCGAAGCACAAAGAGCTATCTTGTCCACATTTTATGCACATGTGTTTCTTTTTCAATTTGAGAATTTAGCAAACCTAGGGACCAAATGGTGAAAGAGGCTAGAGGTCTAGAACCAAAGCAGCTTCATATGGACTGGACTACTTTACGGAGGGATTCGGCACGGAGACCCCAAGCTCGGTCTATTGCAACTATACCCTCAAGTAGGGGCACCCTGAGAGAAAGCATGACGTGAGGGGATGGTTACTAGATGGAAACTTCCTGAACAAACCACTAGTCTGTGGCTCGGAAACAGCCCCACCAGGAGATCGGATTTAGAGGAAGCCTTTGCACAGAGCATATCATCCTGCCATACAGCGCCGAGACACCCCCACCGGTACTTCTACACTGAAAGACACCACCAGATGAGAGATGATGTGAAATGATAATGGAGATGAAATCGAGGGACAGTTTTGACCTATCCAGCATTTGTCTGGCGACCTGGGAAAACCCCTGAAAAACCCATGGACCGCCACGAGAATCGAACCCGGAGCCCCCGCATGCGGGCCACAGACAAAACCCTGAACCATCCGTCTCAGCGGAAATGACATCAGCAATACACTTTCTTTTTGTTCCCCTTATAACTCGCCTTTAACTCCAATGGTCATATCGGCGGCCGTTCTCCTTTGGAACATATCGAAGGCGTTAACTCGTAATCGTTGGGTTGTATCATTAGATCACGCACACATTGGCACTCTCATTCGTACTTCCAGACTCTGGGGAAGATGAGGAATTATCTTGGCCGGAGAAAAATCCCTACACCCACCGCCGCTGGGGCGGGTTTTCTCCGGGATCTCCGGTTTCCCCCGCCATCTCATTCCACCGGTTCTCCATCTTCATCTCATGTATCATCAGTGTCATTGCCTGCGGTGCCGTATGTAGTAAAAGCGGGCGTTAAACACTACACATTTCATTTCATTTTCTACACCCACCGCTGGGAATGGAACCCGTGACCCCAGTACGGCAGGTAGGCGCTCTATCGACTGAGCTGTGGAGCCAGCCTGCAATATTACGCAGCTTCATAAATATGCGAAGACATACTGTTAATATAGCTGGTTAAAATAGTGTCAGCAATAACCTGAAGAATGAATGACATATTCCAAGGATTACACGCACACAAATACCTAACGTCACCAAAGAAGAACACATGTGGAATGCAGCTTGAAGTATGTATGTTCCACTTCCATCTTATATAACCCTTTATGTAATGTCTTCATATTAAGAATGGGCTTTCATCACAATGCGGCAATGTGTCGCAATGGGAGTTTTGTAACGTACACAAAGGAAAAACAGAAGAAGACTGACTTCGCAGGATATATTGCCTTCAAGACACATCGAACACACGCAAGCCAAACTGTAAATATATAATCGTGCTATTTCAGCTCGAATGTTTAGTGTACCTTTAAACCAATTTTTGTAAAACTCAAGTCAAAACAAAGACCTAGGAGAATCTATAGGTTAGATTCCTAAACATTAATGATAACGGTAAGTAATACTAATGGCGCCAGCGGATTTGAGATACTGGATTACCTCGATTATTATATTTACTATTACTATTATTGTTGTTACTATTATTATTATTATTATTATTATTATTATTATTATTATTATTATTATTATTATTATTATTATTAATATTATTATTATTATTATTATTATTATTATTATTATTATTATTATTATTATTATTATTATTATTATTATTATTATTATTATTATTATTATTATTATTATTATTATTATTATTATTATTATTATTATTATTATTATTATTATTATTATTATTATTATTATTATTATTATTATTATTATTATTATTATTATTATTATTATTATTATTATTATTATTATTATTATTATTATTATTATTATTATTATTATTATTATTATTATTATTATTATTATTATTATTATTATTATTATTATTATCATTATCATTATCATTATCATTATCATTATTATCATTATCATTATTATCATTATTATTATCATTATTATTATCATTATTATTAACATTATTACTATCATTATTATTATTATCATTATTATTATTATTATTATTATTATTATTATTATTATTATTATTATTATTATTATTATTATTATTATTATTATTATTATTATTATTATTATTATTATTATTACACCTGCTTTCATCGTTCTCTAGATCTGTGGAACTTCTTTCTCCTGACATTAATTTAAGGTTCATTTTGGGGATTTAATTTCATTTGAAGTTCACTCCACGTCTGCCCTTCATCTAATTATCCAGAAATTCTTTGATCAACAATGTTACATTGACGGAAAGGCGGAACTTACAGCTAATTTTCAACGTAATCACCATTGCAATCGATGCACTTTTGCATGCGCTGTGGCAGTTTTTGTATACCCTTGTCATAGCACTCTCCCGCCCAGTTGCGCAAGTAGCGCTCTACCTTGTTTTACAAATCATCGTCGGTCCGGAAATGTGTTCCACCCAGGTGTGACTTCAACTCAGGAAACAGATGATAATCACTAGGTGCTATGTCTGGACTGTAGGGTGGATGGATGAGGATGTCCCATCCGAACTGGGCCAAGAGATCAGCCGTTGCATGTGCAGTATGGGAACGACCGTTGTCGTGATGAAGAATCACTCCCTTCGTCAGCATTTTGAATGGCAAGTCGCAATTTTTTTGAAGTCTCGCAGTAGCTAGCGGCGTTGATTGTTGTGCCGGTAGGCATAAACGCACACAACAATACACCCTTTCTGTGAGAACACACTAGCCATCACTTTGCCGGCAGAAAATGTCTCATTGAACTTTCGCCGCTTCGGCGAATTCGGATGCCGCCACTGACGAGAACGTTCTTTAGTTTCTGGTGTTGTGTAATGCATCCAGGTTTCATCGCCAGTGACAATTGAATCCAACAATTCCTCACCCTGTTCTGCATAGCGCTCCAGGAATCGGTGGGCCGATTCAACACGTTGCCGTTTATGGTCTTCGCTGGGCATTTTGGGGACCCACCTCACACACCTTGCGATAATTCAAATGTTCGGTCAAAATCTTGTCGACCGTAGTCTTACTGACTTCAGGGATAAGTTCGCACAGCTTGCGTACTGTCACACGCCGATCTTTAAGCATTTCTTGCTCCACTTTTGCAATTGTTTCGGCTGAAACCGAAGACCGACCAGAACGCTGTTCGTCATGGACGTCTGTACGTCCGTCTTTGAACTCTCTGACCTACTTTCGCACGTTTTTGACGTCCGTACACGTACGTGGCCCATAGACTTGAAGATCCATCGCAAACGGCTGCCCAGACAAGACTAAGGGTTGAAACGGGTTCGTTGTAGTCGGGATTTGAAGGGGTGAAACCAGGCTACACGTCAGTGTTGCCGGATCTCGTGTAATAGCGTTCCTTACGGCTCCAGCACCTTGGAGGTCTTATTTTACGCACACGTCTCGTAATTATGGATTTTGGGCATGAAATCTAAGTTATTATTTCTTTCTCTATCAAGTACAGCTTCTGTACAACAATGTTGCACTCCATGTGAACAAGAGGGAGAAATGAAGAGAGGTGGTGAGAATGGCGGGAGAACAAAACACTGTGGTGTCTGAACTCAGATCTCATACACACAGATTGTATTTATCACACTGTCAGGCGCTGGAACACTGACCCCCCTTCTCTTATTATACATGTGAGGTGGTTAGTGGCACTGGACATCTTTGCTTCAGAAGTGGAGGAATCTCACAACATTTTACACGAACTTTTACTACGCAAAATAGAGATTCCACTCGAAAATTCTGTACCCAGATTTCAGTGGGTAAAGGTGCATTGAATTTTCATAAATAAAAATGAACATTTAAAAAAAAATCGGGTGCATGTGTCTGTGTGAATGTGAACAAGCAAGGAAAGAAATAAAAATTACAATAAGTACCAAATTTGATTTAACTTCAGGGCTTTCCAGGTATGTAGTACGAATATTTTCTAAAAAATGGATAATGGTTTCGATTAAGCTACCATAGATTAAGATACTTTCACTTGAGATTAAATGTATATCTGTAAACTTCAGGAAATAGTCTGAAGTCCTCTTCTTTCTAAGTGATTTGTATAAATGATAAACTGTATGAGATGGCTAAAATATTATTCGATACAAAAATGTCGATTTAGATGTGAATATGATGTACGAGGGCTGTTCAACAAAGAATGATCACTTATTTTTTTTTTAAACCTACCCTTACACATCCTCATAGTTTTGATGGTTCTTCTCAAAATAGTCTCCCCTGAATACAGTGCACTTGTCCCAGCGTTTCTGCCAGTCTTCAAAGATAAACTGGAAACATTTTTTAGATATCCTTCAAAATTGCTTCCGCAGCCTTCACCACTGCTCCTGATGTAGGATAATGCCTCCCACGAAGGCGTATATTCGAGTTAGGGCATAGAAAAAGTCACATGGGGTTAAGCCGGACTATAGGGAGGGTGAGGGATGCACTTCACGTTGATTTTTGCAAGATATTGAGCAACAACATTGGCAATATGCGGCCGTGCATTATCGTGGTGCAGCATCCAATCTCCTTCACGGAAATGTGGTCTTTTGCGCCTGATATGGACTTGCAATGTTTACAGGACATCCCTGTAGTATTGTCCAGTTACTGATGTGTGTGCAGGTACAACATGCTGATAAACCATTCCATGAATATCAAAGAATAAGTAGACCATAACTTTCCCAGCAGAAGCAACCACTTTTGCTTTTTTGGGGGTTGGTGATGATTTCCACACTGAGCTTTGTTGTTTGCTATCAGGATCAAAGTGATGTAGCCAAGTTTCATCAGCAGTGATTACATTTGAAAGAAACTCCGGATCTTCCTCTAACATCAGCTTTAACTGCATGCAGATGTGCATGCGAATGTTCTTTTGTTCGGGAATCAACAGTCCTGGAGCCCATCGCGCACAAACACGTCTCATGTGTAATGTTTCTGTCACCACCGTGTAGGTGGCACCCAGTGAAATGTTCAGTATTTCAGAAAGTAATTCGTCGATCCTCTCTCATAATGGCAGCAGCAGTGTTGATGTTTTCTTCCGTAAGAGCAGTAACTGGAGCACCGGGCCCACCTTCCTTTGAAATTGATTGTCTCCCCTCTTGAAACATGTTAAACCACCTTCGAGCTCTGATGTAGGGAAGAACAGATTCTCCATAGAGGCCTTCTGTAACATTATATAGGCCTCAACTGAAGATTTGTTGAGACGAAAGCAGAATTTAAAGGTCGCATATTGTTCCTCGCAGGTAACCTCCACTGCAGCGGTAGGCGGTACTGAACATATCTGAACTTGCCCGGTTCTTACAGGCGGGAACCGAGTACCAACAATGAAACTACTACGGCGTGTTTGTTTTACATTAAGCTAATATCTATAATAAGATTGAATTTTAATGCAAAAATAATGATCGTAAAAAATTATGATCATTCTTTGTTAAACAGCCCTCGTATATATGTACGAGTTTGAGCATTTCTGAGATATTTGTTGTTATTGGTTTATATTTTACATAGAAAGCCATTACTGTTATGTTTTCTTTTGACCACAGCAGGAGATTAGAATTAAAAAGTCATCACACAGCGACCAGCTTTGAAAACATTTGACCATTGCTTCAGCTTATTGTATTTTCATACATATAAAACGAAATGTATAATGAAGGTTTATCTATATTAACACAAATAGAAGAATAACTCAGTGCAGAAGTCAGGTGGGTCTTACACATCAAATTTGTTCACTTATGCCCGATTTCACCAACAGATGTAAAATCGACGTTAACAAATGTAACGGAACAATTGTAACAGTGCTAACAAAGCTGTTAAATTTCTTGCATTTCACCATCCTATTTTCTGAAAATGTTAACAAACATGTGTTTAGGCCAGGGAACGTGTGAATATCACAGCTATAGAAGGCTATGGATGAGTCGTATTACTTTTTGAACGTACTGCGATGCGCTTTTGTTTTCATTTTCGTCTGCACCACAGATTAATACGTCTGCACACAGCTAATAAAAGTGGCGGATAAACATAATCGTAAAAACAAAGCCGTGAAACAAATTTCTCATCGATGGGGAAAGAATTGCTGATTGAATTGGTGACGAAGTGTAAGGATATCGTGGAAAATAAAAGGACGGATGCGGTGAATGTAAAAGAGAAAGATGTCACGAGGAAAATATTGGAAACGAATTTAATTCAAATGTATGTGTCATTACTAGAAACTCTAAACATCTTCTTCAGTATTATGCAAATTTAAAACGAGGTACGAATAAGTAAAAGTGACGAGTAACTTGTACGTTTCAAGACGGGAAGTGAACAATGTATTGTCCACATAATTCAGTGAATTATAACTTATTAATACTTGAAGCAAAGTCGAAATCGGCTTATTCCTTTCGACGCATGTTCTAACTCAGTATTACATACATTTAAAACTAAGAGCGAAGAAGGACAAGTTAGAGTGACTTGAACGTTTCAAGACGGGAGGTGGACAGTGTATTATCCACATAATTCAGTGAATTATAAAATCGCAAAGTTATTAATACTTGAAGTAAAGGCGAGATCGGTATATTCCTTTCTATGCATGTTCTAACCTCTCTTTTACTTCCGCAGTAACCTTCATAGCAACATGTTTCAACAGTCTACACCTCCGTCTGACAGCTCCTCAAAATCATTTCTCCTCATAGGCCGTACTCTATTACGAATGTCATTTAGACGATCTTATATACAGTAAATCGACATCAACAGCTGCGTTCTTGCCTGCGATCTTGACTGTTTACAACTGCTAAGGACTTAACATCAGAAATTTGACTTGTTACTTTAACAAGAGATTTAACACGAGTGTTAAGCGAACAATTGTTGGTGAAATGCAATTTTTGTTATAACTATTGTTATATTGTATTATAACTATTTATTATATTATTATAACTATTGTTATAACAAATATATTGTTATAACCTAACAAACCCGTGTTAGGTCTTAATATCTGTTTCCGAAATCAGGCATTGGTATTCAGGTTCACTTCCCTTAAGCGGCATGGGAATTCACTACTTAAATTTCATTTTGAGTCTTTGCTAATTTTAGTTTTAGAAGTTGGTTGAAATATATTACGTCCATTACCTTTATAATTTACAGCAAAGGTATTTAAAAATCAAACAAGAATTTCAAAGTTTAATTCTCTTCTGTAATTTTTGATATTATTGGGTATTTGCCTTTTAAAGCCATTATTTAAAAAAAATGTGGAATTACGTAGTATTTGTAAAACATACGTATTTTTGTAACTGTACACGTTTTTTTGAACTCGTATCAACAAACACCTTGTGCAGGATATACCAGTTATTAGTAGATATATTTGAATATTAACCATTACATTTTTTCTGAATCTGTTATTACTTTACAAACGCATGTATGCATTTAATGAGTAGAATGCTATCGAGTAAATAAAAAAGGGAGGGTTCTTTTCATCTACATGGACCCCATCAGCGAAAGCAACCCTTTAGTCTTTTCAGTTGCCAAACACCAAAATTAAGTTCACTCAGGCGTTGGGAAGTTTGACCTATTTCTTTTAACTTGTATGTTTTCCTTTCAAGATTATCCGGTCATAAAGTTACTCTTACGCCTACATGTGCAGAGTGGGCCATATTGATGGGATACATTTCAAATGAGTATTGCTGGACATGAATAAAACACATTTATTAAATCTAAGTCATACCAAAATGTGGGCGTTTAATACTATGTACATTATTTTATATTACATCCCTTAAGTAGTTATGGGGACATTCTTGATCTTTAATAAACGTATTGTCCATTACTTTGCACAGAATTTCTGCTGGCATGGCATCTATCTCTCTTGGGATGTTTTCCTTCAGATCAGCAATTGCTTGCGGTCTTGTCAGTACACCTTTTACTTTAAGTAATCCTATAGGATTACCCATAGGATAGCCCGATGGGGCTAGATCCTGGGATCTCGCTGGCCAATGGAAATGAGGCGTCTAGGGGATTGTTGTCTAAGGGTTCGCATTGGCACTAAGCCTGTAGAACTGGTAGCGCCCTTATGTTGTATCCATATATCTAATTTCAGGAATAGAGGTCATTAACATTTTTTGAATTAAAATATATATTGCCACCCGAACATCGGAATTGCCGATAGAACCAGCAGCTGGCAGGTAGGGACCAAACGGGAATCATTCAGACACGCCTACCCATTTATCTTGTAGCGCTAACGAGAGGATGGTTGGAAAAACATCACTAGCCATCTCTTTCTCTTTCCTGACGTCTGGAACCTTCGGGATGATTCACTGAACCGCGAGACTTCCAGAAACTGCGATCTTCCTATAAAAAGGGGCTGCAGTTGGCGAGCCAGTTCACCGAACCGCCAAATACCTGGGAATCCAACTGGACCGCGGCCTCACTTTCACTCCGCATGTCAGGGCAAAGGCCGGCCTCGGCCACGCTGCACTCAGGCAACTCTACCCCATCTTTAGATCAACCATGTCCATACGCCTCAAACTACGGACGTACCGTGCAATCATCCAACCTCTGATCCTGTATGGATGCGAGGTCTGGGGTTCGGTGGCTCATACCACCCTCCGCAGACTGCAAGCCGTGCAGAACAGAGCCTTAAGGATGATCTACGGTACCGACCGCAGATTCCCATCTCACTTCCTATACACCCAGTCTGGCATACCATACGTCGAAGACGTCGTGCGTGAACGAACACGCACGTTGTATGCCAAGATCACTCCCCACCCCAACCAGCTGGTAAATACACTGGGTCAATACGACCACCCTCTCCCCAGGAGACGGAGGAGCTATCGCCTACCCAAGGACGCCCTTGGGTGGTAAGTCTGCCTCTCCTCCTGCCCCTATCAATCACCGCCAGGTCACCTCGCGCCTTGGCCGCGGCTGGCAGATTAACACCTGCAGTCGGGCCCTGGGACGCGCGCACGACCTGGACTTATTTAACCTCAACACCCTAATTTCCAACACCGCGCAACACGGAGACTGGAATCCCGAGCATGCCACAACCACCTACGGCTGCATCACGGCCATTGGATCTCTCGCCTCGCAACCATGCAGGCAGACAGACTCCATCAGCACCAACCATCCAAGCGACGGCAACTACTGCCGCCACTGAACACCAGCTGGCAACTGCTACCTCACACACCGCAGTCATCGTTGGAGCTCCTAGGGCCCTACCATCTAGGTTCCTACTCACCGCCGCATCACAGAAGTGGCCCTCAGTGATCAGTGCCACCCGCATCACTAGCAGGAGGGGTCCAACAACATGTGTGCGTCTGCAGTTCAGAGATCAGAAGGATCGCGACGCCGCCTTAGCTTCAGGCCTGCCCATACTTGGGCAGTGTCTGAAAGTTGAGAATAGTAAACTGCAGCGCCACACTCCATACAGACACTGCTGCGCCTATGGGCACACCGCCGACACTTGCACTGCTCCTCCGCGGTGCCACTACTGTGGCGCTCCTAATCACACAGCAGTATGTCAGGCACACGACCTCAGGCGCCGACGCCGGTACTGCGCCACCTGTAATGGACTAGGCCATTTTACTGGTCAGGCGCAGTGCCCACTTTACCCACGCCGGAACACCAGTGGACCAGCACATCGGAACACAGCCATCAGTGAGCCCGCCGATTGGCAGCAAGCTCTTGGTAGTCTACGAGAGGAGCTTCACCGATCCAGCATCAAGCTATGCAGACTCGAGGAGCTCCTGACGACCACTGTCGCCTCAATCAACAACCGTCCCCCAGCGGTGGAAGTTCAGGACCTTCATTCTGAGGTCCTAAACATAAACCAACGCCTGGGCAACATAGAGGAATGCCTAACAGCTGCTGCCGCCCAACGCGGCAAAACCAACGCCGCCCTCCAGGATATGCAAGCCAGGCTGACCACGCTCTCCAGCCAACTCATGGATGGACATACACCCCAGGAACAGATAGAGTCAATCAACACCCATCTCCAGGACAGCGCAGCCCAACATGAAGAAGGGATTGCCGCTCTTCTATCCAAAATTGATCGCATCACCAGCGCCTTCTGCGACGACCCACCGAACGACACACTAAGCTACTGCAAGGGCAAGCTTGAAAAGATTGTTGGATACATCAACGATACAGCACCCAACAAGAAGCTACATGAAGCCCTTCGCGAACACCAGGACCACATCACCCAGAGCATCTACGACTTGAAGATGTGTCTGGCTCCAGAGCACGGGGTCCCTCCGCCGCAATTTCTGCCACATCGGGACACCCGCACACGCAGGACGCCGCCGCCAACAGACCTGTAACGCCGCCTCCCCCCCGGTCATGAGCTGTGACGGCCATGACCCTTCTGCATCACCACAATCCAGTTCCAGCGAGGACCTAATGACACCATCCAGCCATACATACAACCATCACCACTGTACACAGGTCGTAGCCAGGGTCTCCTGGATCATGACTGCTACCTGATCACCACAAGCGGGTTACCGCACAACTAGTTTCTACCCACGAACAGCCGGGTTGCTCAGGCGGTACCGGCCACCAAATTCGCCTCAATCCCAACTAAAATAGCACCACAGGCCTTAATAAATAGAATCACCTCAGAACAACATCCCTCCCATGCCCCATCCTTCTTCCTACCCAAATACCCAATCTACACTGTTGTTGGTTAAAAAAAAAAATCTTTAAAAAAATTCCATCTGGTCTCTCGCTACTGGTCCCACCACTGCTTGACGGATCGCTAGCGACCGCACAAAGCAAGGTGGAACGGGCACTGTCCCCCCAAGGGGGGATATCTCGGTACCAGAAGCATCAGTAGAGGCCAACTGCGCCGTCTTACTAAATGACACGCAAGCTTGCGCAGAAACATACATCTATCATACCGCACGGGTAAATCCGCATTGCGGATAGGTACCGTGGCGTGTAACCCTCCGCCCGGGAGAACCCGGGTGACCTGCATCTGCTCTTGGCTCTCTCTTGGCTCTTGGAGCCAGTTCAGTTCTTGGCGAGCAGCGTGAGGAGCGCCGTGCTAGTGAACGGACTGGAAGACTGTGTACGTGTACCAGAGGAGTTGTGCGTAATTGTGACTGTTGAGTGGACCTGTGACAGACGAACTGGCGAATTGTAATTCTGTGCGCTACGTAATTCTGTGTAATCGTCAAGTGTTTCAACCGTAATTCGGTGGAAATAAAGAACATTTTGAGTTTGTCCAATTGAACTTTTAATTTCACAATATGTAATTTCTTTTTCTTTTTAACCGTTTTTTATTGTTTCCGTATATTTCACTGTCTGTTTTCTATAGTTGCACACATATACACTATACATATAAACATCCATGCCCAAGGCGGAACACGGACCCGCGACCCTCTACGCGTTGGAACGCTAGAGATATACGCTCTAATGACCACGGCTACGAGGGCCGTCATTTTTAAAGCCTATTTTCTCCAGTTCCGGTTTTTTGTAATTTTTCCATATTCAAAATCTATATTCTCCATCAATATTACAGATAGCGCTCTGAAAATCGAACACAGTACACTTCAGAAGCTGTGAAACAATTTGATGTATGGGAATTTTGATATTGGCCATAGTTTAATTTATAAAAAGTAATTACTGTGACCAAGCACTGATTTTTGGAGTTTTTTTCGCCTTGACACATAAAATAATTTTTTAAAAAATAACAATGCGAAATTTCAGAAATCCGATCCTTTCATTTGTTCTCAAGGTATTAAGGAATTTAATTGTATTAAAATGAGATTTATTGTGCAATATCTTTCAAAGAAAATTTTACCTAATAAAATTTTATAAATTAATTCATATATCAAGAATGCAGTTACATATTGGAATGAAAACTGGTACACACACTGCTTTAGCTACTAGCAATATCTGTACAAAAAATTGAGGCTCTAGCTTTAGTGGTTTATAAAATCACTTTTAGTACTTCGGTCCCCCCATTAACAGTCCGAATTTCGATGTCACAGCTTCAAATTCTTTAAGGTATAATTTTATGCAGCATTAAATATTACATTGTTTTGTGATTAGCAGTGCAGGAATCACTGGTGTGCGAACCTCAAAAGTTGTTATTGCGACGCACTGGCCACGAAAACAAAAACGTTACTCCTTGCTCTTTATTACTGACCCTAGCCTCGCTTTCAGGTAATGGGGCAAAGGGCAGTTACTTGTGAAAAAGTCGACAGTTGCAAGATTGCTTATTTTGCTATGATTTTAATTGCACAGTACTTTCAACCAGCTAATGTAAAATAAAAAGCTTCCTTTCCAGTTACAAATGCTTTATTTAGTAATAATAAACACAGTGAAATAAAATACTTGCCTCATTGCATAAGGCATTTAGTTTTGGTTAACTTTATCTGCAATTCTTTGATATTGCTCTCTGTTCTGTTTATCATTTAATGCTTCCATTCTCAATCTCACTAACATTAACTTCCCTTTGAAAGGTTTACGTTGCATATTATGTACACCAGCTTATTTGCCGTCATCGACTGTTATAACGGAATGTTGGAACACGTTTAACACTCATAAACAAATAACTGAAAATATCTTCTTTATTGCGGTTTCATAAACCAAAGAAATTCTTAATAGTAGCAAGCTAAGGTGGAGTATTTCGGTATGTTTACAAATAGCTGCAACACGTGACACGGTGTGTCACCTACCTGCGAATTTCGATAGTGTGAGGCACGCGTCGTTGTTCCTGTGACTGCCTAATCCACACTCATTCTAGAGCATTTTTATGCGGCTCTTTTGGCAGTAAAACTATCTATATGTGTCACATAGCAGCTGAGCAACTACTTCTATACATACATTCGGTGTCGTTTCGAAACAGCCTGTATATCAACAGGGAGAAACGAGCTTCATCTGTTGAGATAAGGTGGCGGACAAAGTAATGATGTAGTCTCCACTACAGAAGTAAGCTTCTAGAACATAAGACATTTCAGCAGGCGTCCACATGACCATTATTTACCGAAACAAATGATGAAAGATAATCAGTGTGTCTCCCATCCTTGGCCTTTCAGATAAACTACATTTCAAAATTGTAAGTGAGTTCCTGCATTTGACACCGTAAAGTAAAATGTAGACTGTCAACTCTGTATTTGTTTATATTAATCCATTCTGGATCTCATACATTTAAGTATTCTCGACTAATTAAAGCATGTACCCTTTTCACTTTGTGAAGAGGGTAAGATTAGGATTTCATCACAGAGGGGATTCGGTACGTAGGCCACCAAGCTGGACCCATTGTGCCTATGCCCCAAAGTGAGGCACCCTCGGGAGGAGGAATGAGGCGAGAAGAGACAGAGAGCGGCTGTCCCAAGGAGCCAAGACAGTACAGAGGGCAGAATACTTACAGTTTACTTAGATACTTGATCAGACAGGTCAGGACAACGGACACGCTCCCCTACTGCGGGACGGCAACGAGCCCAGCAGCCGAGCCCAAAAGGTCCCTGGCTGGTGGTCCCGAAATGGTCCCACCAGAGGCACGGAGACCGGCTACTGACCTACTGGAGGAGGAATCCGAAATGGGCCCAGCAGAGGCATGGAGACCGGCTATTGACATACCGGAGGAATCCGAAATGGTCCCAGCAGAGTCACGGAGACCGGCTACTGACCTACTGGAGGAGGAATCCGAAATGACCACAGCAGAGACACGGAGACCGGCTACTGACCTACTGGAGGAGGAATCCGAAATGGTCCCAGCAGAGGCATGGAGACCGGCTATTGACATACCGGAGGAATCCGAAATGGTCCCAGCAGAGTCACGGAGACCGGCTACTGACCTACTGGAGGAGGAATCCGAAATGACCACAGCAGAGACACGGAGACCGGCTACTGACCTACTGGAGGAGGAATCCGAAATGGGCCCAGCAGAGGCATGGAGACCGGCTATTGACATACCGGAGGAATCCGAAATGGTCCCAGCAGAGTCACGGAGACCGGCTACTGACCTACTGGAGGAGGAATCCGAAATGACCCCAGCAGAGACACGGAGACCGGCTACTGACCTACTGGAGGAGGAATCCGAAATGGTCCCAGCAGAGGCACGGAGACCGGCTACTGACCTACCGGAGGAGGAATCCGAAATGGTCCCAGCAGAGTCACGGAGACCGGCTACTGACCTACTGGAGGAGGAATCCGAAATGGTCCCAGCAGAGGCATGGAGACCGGCTACTGACCTACTGGAGGAGGAATCCGAAATGGTCCCAGCAGAGGCACGGAGACCGGCTACTGACCTACCGGAGGACGAATCCGAAATGGTCCCAGCAGAGACACGGAGACCGGCTACTGACCTACTGGAGGAGGAATCCGAAATGGTCCCAGCAGAGGCACGGAGACCGGCTACTGACCTACCGGAGGACGAATCCGAAATGGTCCCAGCAGAGACACGGAGACCGGCTACTGACCTACTGGAGGAGGAATCCGAAATGGTCCCAGCAGAGGCATGGAGACCGGCTACTGACCTACCGGAGGAGGAATCCGAAATAGTCCCAGCAGAGGCACGGAGACCTGCTACTGAGCTACCGGAGGAGGAATCCGAAATGGTCCCAGCAGAGACACGGAGACCTGCTACTGACCTACCGGAGGAGGAATCCGAAATGGTCCCAGCAGAGGCACGGAGACCAGCTACTGACCTACCGGAGGAGGAATCCGAAATAGTCCCAGCAGAGGCACGGAGACCGGCTACTGACCTACCGGAGGAGGAATCCGAAATGGTCCCAGCAGAGGCACGGAGACCGGCAACTGACCTACTGGAGGAGGAAGTAGTTTACTTCAGAGCATATCATCCCACCATGCACCGCCGAAACAGCCGCCGACATTTCTACCCTCAAAGAGACCATCAGATGAGAGATGGAGTGAAATAATAATGGAGATGAAATGGAGGGACAGGAAATTCGGAGGATGTAATTAATGTACCCAGCATTCGCCTAGCAGCCCGGGAAAGCCCCGATAAAACCATGGGTCAGGTAGGTAGGACACGGGAATCGAATCCGGGTCTCCGGAATGCGGGTGTGAAGAATGTAACTGTCATTAAATACCTTATTATATGTATACCTCAATATTTTCTTTTCTTTTTAGTACCAGGTAGCAAGTAACACCCTCGGCTAGGATGACAATGTTTTATTTTCACATTTAGCTATAGTTCCTTTTAAAAAAAGAATTAAAATCGGATCTCCATGTGATGATTTTAAAATTCCATTTACTTCCCTTGACCCCAAGATAATTTCTAAGTTAAATGTTATTTTTAACACAGCTAAATCTAGTTATACGTATACAGACAACAAAATGTTTTGAGGAGCAAAGCTGATTACCGTTGTGTTACCTAAATGCATAACCCATTACAGCTTCACAGTAATACCACGCAAGTGTTGCAGAGGAATGTTGTCGGTCCTTTGAAGATTTATCGATGCACATTTTTCCGCGATACTCTGTAAATAATATGCGAAAATTCCAATATTACCAAAAATTGAATTTTATTATTAATTTTAGAACAACGTATAGGGCCTTCAGTGTTATATTAATATAACAAGCAATAAACTATGAAGGATGTAAGACGACATATACGTACAGTCTGTCTATTTAATGTCTTCGACTGTGGGCAGACACATGCGCACACTTTGCATAAGTACCAGACAGATTACCGTAGTTGTATACTTTTATTCAGTGGCGGCTGGTAGATTAAATTATTGGTGGTGCACAAATGAAAAAATACAGAGTAGTAGTGACTCCCCTATTTATACAGAAACTCTGCTCTCCTCTCCTTAGACCTGGCGACTCTATCGATAGCTTTTGCGTTGAAGTCGCTGATCTTCATAACAAACTCCCTCTCAATTGAAAGCATTGCTAATGCTGACAATCGGTCCTGTGACATTGTGTTCCTAAGGAAAGTTTTTACTCTTTTTAAAGTTGAGAAACAGCGTTCTGCTTCAGCGGTAGACATTGGCATAGTTAACAGCACTCGCAGGAGTTTGACACATTCGCTGAATGTAGCACATAAATTGTTTTCCTTAATGAAATCCATCAAGCACAAAGCGCCGGACATTGAACGAAATTCCTTTCGGCTGTAAATTACAGTCAGTTCTGTACGAATATTTGTTCCAGTGATAAAAGGACAGAACCTTGTTGTTTCTCTAAGGGGATCCTCTGGAAATGTCTTATTATAGTCGGAGAAATTTTCTTGAAAATCGTTCTACAGGCTTGTCATTCACAAGATATCTGTAGATCATAACCATCTGATACACTGAGGAAACATCAGTGGTTTCATCTGCTATGACAGCAAGGAATTCTGCATCCTTAATCTCCCTCATTATTTCCTCTTGGCATACCTCTAACATACACTGAAGAATTTCGTTTTGTATAGTTTTTGAAGTGCCCTTAAAAACAGTTGCTCTTTCCAGATTGCCCTTCAGGACACTATCGAGATCAGCGCTGAAATCTATTAGACCTCGAAAGATACCAGGGTTTTATGATGTATCAGATTCATCATGACCTCTCAAAGCCAGCTCAAATGAGCCGCAACACCGTAGGTATACAGTTTATTATGATATTTATGACATATCTATTCTGCGTAACTTTATCGTTATGCAGCTGTATGTTCCTTCTGTATGCACTGTCCATTTGTGCAGCAATATTAATATTGCCATACCTTGCTAAACTTAATACATTTTTATATGAGACGAAGAGGACTCATGCTTTTTAACACGGTCGTGCATGTGTTGTATATCTTCCATTCCTTGCTTCACCCAGGAATCATCTCCTCCAAAGAGCAGGGATGGAAAACAGTATAAAGAGCTATTAACTGCACATCCACATAACCAGTCGTGCTTCTTATACATGTCAGGGTTGAACTTCCTATTGAATGTTCTAGCTTTTGTCTTAATCGTTTAAGTTATAGAAATGTTTGGCGTGGGCCTACCCATTCGTTTAAGTTCAGATTTTTCTTCAGCACTCCGTTGCGAAAAGGGCTTTTCCAGCAAAGATTGCACGGTATTCATTCTATCAGAATTTTAAAAACGTACAAAAACAACACCTCACAATAATCATTATAAATAAAATGTTAGAATACTCAGTTTAACCTTAAACAAATCTTTCTCAATATTCTAGGAGCACGAAATCGCACCACAGAAAAGCTGACCCACAGATACATATTAAGCGAAGCCTGAAGGTCACGCTATAGCCGTTGCTAAGAGTAGGAGGAGCTAGGTTTATAAACCTCCATTTAAGCAATGTATAAGAAGCCACTCCCATCTCTTCACCTTCCCGCAACCCCCTCAGAGAGCCTACATTTCGGCGAAATCTTAGGTTAACACTTCGCTGCATACCTGGCGGCTCCTACAGCTAATCACTGTTTATTTCGACTTCTGCGGTCATGGGCAGCTACAAACGATAAGCGTAATTTAAACATGTTTGTATATAAAACAATGCAAACAAGTACAGCTTTAATGTGCAAAATGCACCTGTTGTATATTCAGAATCCATGGGTGTAGCGCCAACCTGCAACCTTATGGAGGAACCGCCCCTGCTTTCATTATGTACAATTTACTTAAGTAACATCTTGTGTATAGTCAGAAAACAGGTAGGTACAGAAGAAAAACACTTGTAGGGGTCATTTCATGTTATAAAACTATATCTAAGATCATGGTGGTAAAAAAAGGTTTCAAATTAAAAATACAAGAAAACTGGTGGTGGGAAGGTTCAGAAATTGAGGTGATTAAAAATATTGATTACCTAGGAGTAGGATTATCTAGTAATGGTGAATGGAGTGACCAAAAAAGGAAAGCACTGGCAGATGGAAAAATGTCGATGAGTGCTATTAGATCATGTATTAACAAAATAACAAATATGCAAGTAAAATGGTAAGAAAGGGTGTTTGGCTCAATTGTAGAAATCAGAATGCTATATGGAGTAGAAATATGGGGGCCAGATGAGAGATGGAAAGTGATAAATGTTCTAAACAGACTATTTTGTAGACTAGATCCTTACCAAATGAGCTGGCTTTAATGGAATTAGGAAGATTAGGTTACAAAAGCAAGGTGATGGATTGAATACTGAAATATTGGCTCAGAATATGGAAAATATTGTTAAACAGTGTTTGGTAGCACAAATAAGAATAAAGGGGAGAGGTACTTGGATATATAAAAAATTCGAAAGATTTTACAGGAAATAGGTATGGGTTCATTATGGTTAGATAGTGGAAGAATAAAAAAGGGATTCTGGAAAGACGTAAAAACAAGAATTAAAGATATTGAAAAACAAGAAGTATGGGCCAATCTTAATAACAAAAGATTTCTGAAATTATATAAAACACTAAAAATGATTGGGGCAATTAAAAATATATTGACATCTGTGATAAAGTAGGAAGAGAAGGTTTGGCATGATTTAGTACAGGAGTAATACATGTAAGGGTATAAGGAATGGATATATTAAGAGAAGATGTCCAATATGTGAAAAAGAAGAGAGTATTTGGCATTATACAAAGGACATTACAAGTGCAGTTCTTTTCGCTGATGACACTAGTGTCCTGGTGACCAGTACAAATTTAAACGAGTGTATAATTAAAATGAATTATGTCTGGAACCGTATGTCATGCTGGTTTAAAGCGAACAAATTATCTGTGAATCTAGACAAAACAAAAGTGGTCAAATCTATACCCTGTCGTACATCACATACTGAAATAGAAATCGGAATTAATGACATGTATTAGAAGAAGCTCTGCCTGTTATGCTATCCAAGAGCTGGTTAATGTGAGTTCTCTTGACACACTTAAATTAGTATATTATGCATACTTTAACTCTATTATGAAATATGGAATATTATTTTGGGGCAACTCAGTAGAAAATAAAAAAGTATTTCTTATGCAAAAGAAGGTTATAAGAACCATTACTAACACCCACACCAGATGCTCATGTAAAGATCTTTTTAGAAGATTGAAGATATTAACGCTTCCTTGCATGTATATATTCTCGATCCTAAAATTATTTGTATGCAATCGTGCCTTATTTGCAACAAATAATGTAATTCACAGAATAAACACTAGACAAAAGTATAATATCCATTATCCCAGCGCTAAATTTTCTTGCTTCCAGAAAGGTGTGCATTATGAAACTGTCAAAATATTTGGCGCACTTTCTAATGTTCTTAAAGAAAAAGTTGATAATTTCGGTGCTTTTAAAAAGCTGTTAGGGAGTAACTTTGCTAAAAATCTTTTTATTCTGTACAAGATTATCTGAATGACAAATTATCCTGATAATGCTTCTGTAGCTCTGTAAGTAGTATATAACTATTCCAATGACAAATCATTACCAATAAATATTTGATGCAAGTTGAAAGTTTATTTATAATGTATATGTATTTAATAAATAACAATGAATGGTATCCATTGCTAAAAGGTTGAGAGGTACTGGCATAAGCCAAGTGAAAGCTGGTTTAAAAAGTGTTTCATTGTGTATCATATATAATTATCCCTGCTTTGTTCTCCATATTGGTGTTCATATTGCCGTATACTGTAATATGTGTCATATGTTAACTTTTGTACATATATATGCTATTAAACTTTATACCTCTGGACATGCTCAATGTTCACAGCCTTTTCTGGCTGCAAGTGAACCTACTGAACGCAAATCAATCTAATCTAATCTATATTTTTGACTGTCAAAAACAAAATATTGCAGAGATGAATTTCTTCTGCATAAGTGAGAAAACATATCAAATGAAATGAGGGGCAAAAGAATTTTGAATCTAAGATCAGAAGAAAACAATAAAACTGGGAGAATTTATTGGCAAGGTAAGACATAAATAGCTTTGGAAAACAGGGAAGACCAATGAGAAGAACTAGAGAAATTAGATATGGTATAAAGGGAAACAAAAATACAGATCCCAAGTTTTAGAATGTTCCATTATATACATAACCCGGCTTAATTACAATAGGGCATGGGAATATGCAAATCCAAAATAAGAAGTATGTAAGATATTGTATTTATGGTATATTAATTATGTTATATATGTATGAAAATAATTTTAAAAATAAATTACCAATGTTTCAACAAATATGCGGCATAATAAATAGAATCCTAAAAACTAAAACTAGAAAAGAAACACGGATGAAATTTTATAAAGTAATGACTGTGACTGCTTTTGTTTTTGGTTCTGAAACATGGATATTAACAAAAGCAGACAAAAACAAGATACAGTCTGCCGAAATGAGATTTTTAAGAGCAGTAAAGGGATGTACTCTTTTAGATAAAATCCCAAATGAAAAAATAAGAGAAGATTTAGAAATACGTTCTTTAGAAGAAAAAATAATAAATTATAGAAATTAATGGAGAGAGCATATTGAGAGAATGCAGAGAGATAGGATCACAAGAAGAGTTATAAACTACAAACCTAGAGGAAAGAGACATCCGGGAAGACCACGAAAACGATGGTCAGACATGTTTTAAGCCGGAACAGGCAGCATTGCCTAGCCCTTGGAGTGAAGAAGAAGGAGATGTATGAAGTTGTATATGCTAGATATTGTAAGAAGAAATTGGAAATAAAATATTTCAGGTTTCTAAAAATTTTAAGAATGTATTTTGAATTGTTATGGAAAGAGTAATTTGTACAAAAACAGAAATGCAAAATTAGGTTGGTCATGAAATGATGTAATATGAGTAAAACGTTATATAATATTGTCGTTATTAGTAATTGCAAGAATGTGGTGACGTGGACCGGTAAAAGATGGGTAATTTGGTTGTTATAGTAATATAGAGGGAAGAGAACTCAAGATTATCTGAGCTTAGCGTATTTTTTCCAATGTTTTATTTTAAGTCGCTTGACTACAGAGGTCTTACTGCGACCAACATAGATTTAAGTACATGATACATATAACAATGAATAAAAACGTACGTATTACATTACTTTAATTGCAATTAGGTTGACAGATTGATGGATTTGTTGTAGCGTATGAGGTTCCTTATGTTGCTGGCCTCTGACAAAACTGCGTGGAATTGTGCAGCTCTCTGTATTTGGAATAAAGCGGGCGCTCTGTTATTACGTGTCTTGTGTTACATTCTGTGCATTGTGGTGGTTCACTCTTGGTGAGTAGATATGAGTGTGTGAGTCTAGTGTGTCCTATCCTGAGACGGGAAGTTACAATTTGCTCCGTTCTTTTGAGGAGCGCAATGGGATATCGAGCTCTTGATTTTTCCCCTATTTCAAATATTTTTGATGTGATATTTTCAAATAACCATTTATGACGCCAGTGTTTAGCGTCATTCTGCAAGCGATTATCTTAGCAGTAAGACGTGTGTGCTTATCTATTTTTATTATTTTTTGTCGCTTTGCGAGTGTACAGGAACCGTTTAGTGTGAACACATTTGTATTGCACTAGTGGCGTGTGCAAGAGAGATACAGTTCATGGCTGCAACAACCATTGTTTGCTAAAGGACAGCATTTACACCATTTAAATTGCATCAGAATTTTAAAATTGTTTCGCTGGAATAAAATCCACAATATTTAAAAGAGAAGAATTGCCGTTTATTCTCCAACAATAGCAATAGCAACTTCCTATGCCCCGCGACCGCGCCCAGAGGTAAGACTCCTGCTCCAGGACTACCATGGAACCTACAGGATTTCTACTAGATGGTCAACAAAGATGAGAAACTAATCATCAACATCATCCAGCATCCCATTTGCAATCTAAATGATCGCCACAACGCGGGGCTTCTAGATCGTCATCTTCAATCCTCCCATTTGCAATCCAAACCGTTGCACACTAGATCTCCATTTATAAGATATGAGATGATCACTGTCTTTTCAGCACCAGGATGAAACGTCTCATTATTCATGTGATGGCTTACCAGAAATAAGATGTATAGATGTAGATTCTCTCAGGTGACTTTTTCTTTGCTGTATCACTTATTTTATCTGCATTTATAGTTTCTCTAATACCTTTTAAGGTAGGCAGGGGTATATGTGCATTCCGTCCAAAAATTCAACGAAATTTCACAAAAATACCTGCTTTGATATGCCTGAATCCTCTCAAAACATTTGTTTCTGTATTACTGATCCATTATGTTTAAAGATATTGTATGTGAACCCAAAATTCAATGAGATATTTTCACAATACTGACTGATTTGATCAGTGCAGATGCTAGAGTCTATATTGACAGTGTAGTAGTGACGTCACGTGTGTACGTCATCACCCTCTGGTGGAATTAGTGAGTCTAGTGTGAATGTCTTTGTCTTTGTGTGCCGGCGTTTGTCTGGATTGGGTGTAATGCCCCGTCTGTAACAGGTATGTGGTCTCATGGACCACATTTGTAATTATTTAGTGTAATAAATATTCTTATAAAGTTAGTTGTGGTTTTAGTTAGTGAGCAGAAATCCCAATCTCTCCGCCAAACATGAGTCCCGTCTGAGTTATCCCCCGTGCACGATCTGGGCACGTGGCATCTTAATCGGTGCCCATTCGATGGTCAGGACGTCACAATATTTCTCAAGAAGTGTTTGCTTTCTGAGATTTCTAAACTCCCCCCCCCCCCCAATAATCTTTTCCCACTGGGGTTCTTTTACATGGGACTTTCTAGACTTAAAAACAATGGCCTGAATTTAAACTCCTGAACTGGGGATCAGGAAGCCAAGGCCTAGCCATCTAAACCATTCACGTTGCCTTGGACGTAACGATGGCCGACAATTTTCCTTGAGACCTTCTGGTATGGGGTTCTCGCGTGAAAATAAACATTACGACAAGTAAATGGAATTCGAAGATATAGGTTGCCCTCACCTGCGTCCTTAGAGCTAAGACAGACAGAAATGTACAATATGCAGCATTTTGCGCCTCCATCTCCGCCTACGAGATAACGAAACCCAGGCCTCCGGTGCACCTCATTGGCTGATCTTTTACCAATTATGGTGACAGCTGCATAGGAGTAACTATCGACTTCCTCCTAGTTTTGACGTTGACAGCGACATCAACGGACATCAAACAATACTGACAGTGAAAGCATGCGCAGTTGCTGGTGGTAGCCAAGGCCAAATGTCGCTATTTTCAGATTATTCCAAACTATTTTCCTTCAACATGTCTTGGTGTGCAATTAACTACAAAATTATCTAACCAGTACCGTGACCAGTGTTAGATCTGCAAGAAACGTTTGTTAAAACTAAAATAATACACAAAAGTGAAAGAAACCAAACACTGACTTGCCATATGTCTTCGCGAGGTCCACGTCTCACGGGTTCCATCACATTGTTGTGAGAAGAGAGGATAGCACCCACTCCACGCAGAAGAAGCAAGGCTCGATACAGCATACAACCCAACCTCAAGCAGATTGGCCTCAAAATCATATCCCCAATGAACTAAATTCTTAATTGACTTAACCAAATCCACCAGGGTGCAACGGTTTTTGCATTCGAATAATACACCTGGAGGAGTACAACGCTATCTCATAAACCTCTTACCACTAAACCCAATAACCCTACTTATATTACACCTTCTTTGAACAGCCCTCTTTTAAAGGAAGCTTAACTAAAGATTTAGATATATTTATAAAATATCTTTTCATATTAAATTCACTAGCATACTGTTGAAATTTAAGAACAGTTATTGTCGAATATGAAACTAGAGTTAGCAAAATGTTATTCTTGCATTAATTGATAGTAAAAGACAGTAAAAGGAGTAGTACATCTTAAAGATGGGGCTTTCAGTACAATTGCTGCAATTAATTTTAATGGTAAATTATTGCTTCAATTGTTAAATTAATATTGCTTCAATTAATTACATTTATTGAGACCTCCACTTATAACAAGTAGGATGCCTCTGGAAGGCATGTTCTGCGTAGTTAAAAGTTCATATTTGCTATTACTTGCCTTGAAGCTTAAGGATCATAACTTACACGATAACTTTGGTACATTGCATATATTTCAAGTTCTATTTGTAGTCGAATTGGTTCGAAGTAGTTGAAACACCTCTTAATCTACCCTACATAAGAGCATTATCGAAAAAAGTATTTCTGAAAATGTGTCACTTTCACTGAGGTATAGCAATACTGGACCAAAGTATTTCCGTGAGGATAATTAAATTAACTTACCAAGATGGGTATTTCTTTTATAATCGGGCTAAGAATGGCATATTCACTCACCTGAAAAAACAAAAAGATACATATATAAGTGTTTAAAATAACCATTCTTAATTCAATTAAAACCCTTGCTTTACAGTTATGTATACACCTGTAGCTAGATGGCAGATCATTTGTTATTGCCATGTATTTCCATATTTACTGTTGCTTGTAACATTGTTTTGGTTTAGGCCTCGAGATTTGAAAAGTAAAAATGTTGTTTAAGAATCGATATGGCCATGTTAAAATGAATAAGAAAGGACATTGTTAAAATTCAGTAGGTCATGAGATGACGCAACATGTTAATGATATGATGTGAATGTTTTATGATTGGTAGTTTTAAAAAATGAGGTTATGTAATGTGTGACATGAGCCAGTAAAAAGTTGAGTTTGATTGGTAGTGATGGCAACGAGAGAATAAAAAATCAGTAATTTTGGTAAACTGCTAGGAAAGAAAGCGTCTTTTGATTGCATAACTTCGAAGAGAACAGGCGTGTTTTGGATTGTGAAGTGTCGAAGTGAACGGACTAAAATATTAGAAATAGTTAAAAGATTTTCAGAAAATTATATAAAAAATATCATTCTCATGTAAAGTGTTGTATAAAAATGGCATAAAGTATTGCAATTAAATTACAAGTTTGAATGTTTACAAATTAAACAAAATTTACTCATCTCTGAGTTTATTCAACTAAAGGATTCATTCACTTGCGACCACGCTTGAGAAAAGGGTTCTGATGTAACGACTGAAGCAGCACAGGAGATTTTTTTTAGATACATCGATACATCTGAGTGCCAGATCTGAACCAAAGATTCAGATCGGGAAGACGTAGCAGCTCGTGGCTTTATCGTCAACATCCAGGAGGACAGCAAATATACCACGACCCTCGCAGCAACGTGGGACATCTTACACGTACGTAAAGGGAATTCCGACTACAAAATGGCTTCCCAACCTGGTGCTTCGAGGTAGTCAACGTGCCGCATTCCCCGCAGCACCCGAAACTCCTGTAACAATATAATCGCCACAACGCGGGGCATCTAAAACGTCCTCTTCAAACATCGTATCTGCTCCAAAACTCCTGCTTTATGCTTTAGTGTAGAAATTTTAGTCGTGGTGTTGGATTCATTTCAGTATTCACCTTGACGACTGAAGAAACCAAATAAACAAAGATTTACGTTAGTCCACCCGCAGGATACGAACCTAGAACCTATCGCCTGCGTCATCTCACATATTACCTGGTTATTATCTCAGTATACTTTAGGAAAAGGCCATGGTTATTTCGCTAAACCAGATACTAACTAGCTTATCTTTCATGAAAGAATGACTTTTCCTGAGCTAGGTGAATTAACGCGAGATGATGTCATCTATTATATATTCACAACATTTATGAACAGTGTATGATATATGGTATCATAGATTTTTCAGGATTTACAATGGAAACGATGTGACTTTATGAGAGATATGCTTATACTGTTAAGGCACAAGCCCGCCTCGGTAGCGTAGATGGTAGCATGTCTACCTCACGTTCAAGAGGTCCCGAGTTTGAATCTCGGTCAGGGTGAGTTACCTGGATAAGGTTTTTCCGGGGTTTTCCCTTATCCTAAAAGACGAATGTCGGGTAACTCTGAACTCCATGGACCCTGGACTCATTTGAGCATCATTTCACCCAATTCATTCACCATCCGATATGACTTAACGTTGGAGGACGTAAATTACAACAACAAAAAAGGGCACAAAAATATTGCAACTAATATCAATAACATTAAATAATTTTAACATCTATAAGAACGTTTTCCAAATAGCTGCAGCATAGCATAATTATATTATAAAGTAGTGTGGTTTAGAGATTACTGCTATACTAAATATACCAAAAACAAAGAGAAATTTAGAAATAATAAAGTAACATTTCAAATGTACAATGGTAGAATTTGGACATAATATCGCTTACTGTTTGTTATAGGGAGCTTGCTTGTTGGCATTCTGCATATGGCAAAGGATTTCATATTCTTAATAATATTGTTATTGATATGTGACCACCATCATCGTTTACAAGTTAAAGACAAGTGATACGATGCATTTTTTGGTGAAATAATAATTCTAGTGTTCTTCTTTATGCCACATAACCTGTCTTGCATTCACGCACACTATCAATCGCTGGCTATAGGAACTGTTCTTATCAATTTGTCATAAATCTTTTTCTTTTGTAATTGACGCCCTTCAACGTTAAGTCATATCGGACGATGAGCTGAATGTGTGAAATGGTGCTCAAATGAGGCCATGGTCTATAGAGCTTAGAGTTACCGGACATTCATCTTTCAGGGTGAGAGAAAACCATATCCTGTTTACTTAACCTGAGCGAGATACTAACTTACGAGCTCTTGAACGTGAGGCAGACACGCTGCCTTCTATACTACAGAGGCAGACTTAAATCTTAATTGCTAATATATTCGAATTGTACTTATAAATATATTTTAATACAATTTTTGTGACCTTCACGCAGTCTTCAAGCACCTCAGAAACCCAGTGTTTAATGGAGACATGTTTTTCCTTTTTTTTTAAAAAGGTTTTTATATAGTTAATCTCACAGCATTCCAGCATTTCCATTCTTCTCTCTCTCTCTCTCTCTCTCTCTCTCTCTCTCTCTCTCTCTCTCTCTCTCTCTCTATTTGCTATATCTGTTTTCCGGTCTATTCTGTTAATTGCACACACATACACATACACGCAGACGGCGTCGAAGCAGGAGCTGAAGGTACGGAACGAGGAATTGAGGAACACACGCAATCGGAGCAGAGTACTGATCCGGATGACACGATGGTTACGTCATGATAGGGTTCCCTAACATTACCAGTTCTAGCACATCCAATGCTCTCGATCCCAATCAGAAAACCCTTACCCTCGCGGCCCTCCGTAGTGGGATCTATCTGCACGGGACAATGATCGACCACCGAAAACCGTTGCCTTGTTTAACAACCTTGAAGCAGATGACAATAAAGGAAATTATCTCTCTGGAAAAGTCATGACACCTGAGGAGCCATTCCAGGATTAGTCTACACTCCCAGGAAAACCATGCAATACAACCAATAGGTGGGGTGAGCTGTCACCAGGAATCGCATCCGGTATTTCCAACATTCGAGCCTCACCGTTACCACTTGCTGGGCTCCTCATGTTACTTAGGAGCCTACTGGGATCCTTATCTTTCCATTATCTAGCTTTCATTTCATTTTCTTATCAGTATTTAGGTGTGCTTCCAGTTTAATGGGTGTGGCGGTACTGGACACGTGGCACGGATGAATGCGTTCTATAAATGTTGTTTTCGGTCTTGGGACGGCATTGTGGTCACTGGGGAAGTTGTTGGAGATCTGGGCCCGTGGTTTTGGTGTCATGGCACTGGGGTGAAAAACCCTCAGCAAATATCTACCTTGCAATAGATCTATGTAAGTGCAGTAGACTTTGCTCTTTTGAGGGGTATACCGTCGTCGGGAATCATCAAGCAGAGAGTGGACTACTGCTCTCTAAGCGACATGTAGTGATTTCCTTATCCATTGCTTGCCATTTTCAAGATATAACACGTTAGAGCCCAATGCACAATAGGGACAACGGCCAAACAGCACGCTCTTCGTGATTCTTCTCAGTTCAGCTTTCCCTTATCAGTTTCCATTCCATTTCTTTAATAGGTACATTTTCTGCCTTTTAGAGCTAAGGAAGGTCCTTTCTAGAAAGCGTAGCGGAAATACTGCTATATTAGAGTGCATTAGCGCACTAATGTAAATATAACATAAATATAATTAATGAAAATATATTCGTACATGCCAAAGTGGACTTTTGCTTTTACTACTACACGTAGTAAGCAAGGAAATAGTGTGTGAGTGAACAACACAACACAAAAATAAAAATTTAGTTAAATACCAAACTTTGTTATTAGTTCAGCACTTTACAAGGATAGAATACCATAATTTTAAAGAAATGTCCAATAATCAGACTAGGTTTTACAAGGAAAATATTTTGAAAAGTTTTGTATTCTCAAAAGTGGCTCTAACGATTTTGATTTAAATACCACATACTTTAGAAAGTTTCAGAACAAAATTAAATGTATATCTTGAATTTCCTGTGAATGCTCTAAGAGCTCTTTTTCATTCTGAATAACTTGTGTAACTGTTAAATCCTAGGTAACAAATAAGCAAATGTAGATCTCAATTTATGGTAAAAAAGTATCACTTTCGTAGGGTGAATCATTTACAACTCCACTCATAAGCCCTGAACCCCAGAGCCTCTTCCTGGTTAGAAAGAGCCATCAGCAGTTATTGTAGTTAAGAAAGGAGTGTTCCAGCGTAGATCCAAAAAGACAAGATGGCGGTCATTTGCAATCTATATATTTAAAGGATTTATTATCCTATTTAGTTTATTTTTTGCCCGCTTCGGGGATGCATTAGTGGCATTTTAGAGGCGTTTTGGTGTATTTATATGCTTTTGGGACGTATTTAGTGTCTTGAGGGGTGCATTTAAGTGCATTAGTAATGAACATTCGTGGACGCGAGTCATGTTGACTGTTAAAAACTAAAGTAAATATAAGTGATAACTGCGCATCTCAAAAAGTGTTTCCCAGTACCGGACAAACGTAAATAAATACACATTTCTAAATAAAGGAAAAGGAACTGCATAATAAATCACAAGATAATTATTCTTATCATAATTAATGTATTTTTGAAATATAAACAGAACACGGCAACATGATAACATATTTTCCAAAACGTTCTCTGGAAATTATCACAACAAAATAAAAAAGTATTAGAACTAATGAAGCATTTTTTTAAACACGGTGATCAGATTTATAAAAATCAATGTTCTGTTGCCCTGTACATTCAATGTGTCCAACTCTTGTACGATTCACACTGAACCCAAACCTCGTCTGTGATTTCTAAGCAAATGATACACTCTGTTAGAACACTTCATCAACACTGGTTTTGGTTCCAACATTTAATTTTCTTTTAGTCAAGGACCTCTCGATTGACTCTCGATTGTGAGTCATACACCTTACCGTGACGCTACTTTGCTCGGTCATACACGAGCGCACATGAAGCTCGCATCGGTAGCGTAGACGGTACTGTGTCTGCCTCACTTCCAAGAGGTCCGTTCGAATCTCGGTCAGGGTGAGTTACCTGGAAATGGTTTTTTTTTCAGGGTTACCTCTATCCTGAAAGACGAATGTTGGGTAACTCTGAGCTCTGTGAACCCTGGGCTCATTTAAGCATCATTTCATTCACCGTACGATATGACTTCGCGTTTGAGGACATAAAATAAAATAATAAATATATAAATAAATAAGTAAATAACTAATAAAACACTCAGATACAGAGGTACGTACATCTTCCTAAAATGCCGGTTTTGTGTGCAAGGTGTAAAGTCCTTATAGACAATTTCTGGAGCTGAGCACAGTAATTTCTAAGTGTCAGGAAAAAGCTAGAGTTTATATTTTAAACGAAAATTTACTTAAAACCTCAATTATTTACAGTGACAATCTGTTTTAAAAGTCATACATATGTATACAGCTACAATTGTATAATATTTTATTTATTAGATAAAATAAATATATATATATATATTTATACATTTTTTATTTATTTTTATTTTTTATTTTTTTTTATTTATTTAAATATATATATATTTTTATATATTCATACATGTTTAGAGAAACACACTTCCACAACTGAAACATTCAGTTATGAAACAAAGCTAACATCTTTGTGTTAAACATAACCGTAAACTTTTGACAAAAAATGTGCACAAGGAGATAATCAGTGCTTGCAAGCTCTTTATGTTGCATTGCCCTTCTGCATGCAGATGCACCTTGGCATAGTATTAGCATGAGTCATTCAAGTGAACGACAATTTTAGCAACTGTTTCTAAGAATGCGCTTGCCAGAATACCGCCTTCACCTCTTAACAAATTGTATTACGTCAGCCAAGAAAATAACATGCACAACTATGTCTCTGTACTTCTGCTCTGGAAATCCCATCCGCAAACCAAATAATATGTGGAAATTAATTGTTCTTTCACATTGGCCGTGTGTAGGCTAAATTGTGGAAACGTAGTCAGACTGAAAAATTCAATGCCATAGCCAGGATTTGAACCACGGATCTTCTGGTTTCCGTCAAGCCGCTATGTCATTGAGCTACTATGGCCAACGTGACGATATGACATTAAATTCTCCAACTGACTCAGAAGATCCGTGGTTCAAATCCCGGCTAAGGCATTGAATTTTTCGACTCTAGGTTTCCACAAATAATATGTGTTTATATATCAACATTTTATTAACAAACGCCTAATAGCTGCTGAAAGTTTTATTACACTCCCGTAATTAAATTGCCAAACATTAAATGTGATGTATTTAAGATAATCTTGGGAAACAAGCCAGGTGAGAAGACGACTTGAAATCAGCAAATCTAGGAAAGGTAAACCTGTAACACAGCAAGCTTCAGATAAGCCAACCGCTACAGCCTGCATCCCGTTTACCGGCAACCTATCCGGCAGAATCAGTAGAATTCTCGCCAAATACATCACGACCACCAACAAGCCACCTCCGAAGATTAAACAGCTGTTGAGACCAGTGAAAGACAAACTGGACTTCCAAGTTCCGGGAGTGTACCGCATTCCCTGTGAATGTGGGACACCGTAGGACCATCGCTACCAGAATAATCGAACATGAACTGAGCATTCCTTTAATGCAACATGAGAAGTGTGGATTGGCAGAGCATTGTTTTGATAACAGTCATAAAGCCAACTTTCGGGAGACGACCATCTTGGCAATATGCAACAGTTACTGGGAGCGGAGAGTTAATGAGGCTTTGCCATTTCCTCAAAGAGGAACATGCTTAATCGTGATGCTGGATTTCAGTTCAGCTCCTCTTGGAAACCGGCCTTAAAATAGAAATCAGTCGGCTTAAGAAGCACAGATCTATACAGCCTGATCATAAAGTTAAGTAGTTACGTTTCTCTGACCTAATTAGGTTTCTACACTCACTTCATATCCTGACCTGGCATTTAATTTACTGAAAACAGTCTTTTATTCAGTGTTGCGAGTTTGGTAGTATTTTGTCTTTGTTGATTTTTGTGTTACATCTATTTAGTGGTTATAACATTTCTTTAAAATATCCTGATGGTGGGAGTCATGTACGCTCCCGAAACATCGATTACTAATCGTCTTTTGACCTGGCTTGTTTCCTGAGAATATCTTAAATATATTCTTGGCCAGGAAAGCTTTAGGTCTTATTTTATTAAATGTGATAAATAGAAGATTTTGTACACTTGTACTAAGATTACTTAGATTTTCGTGAAGTGAAGTTGCTCTAATGGAATTAGAAGATTAGACTACGAAAGTAAGGTGATGGAAATGGTACTGAACCATTGTCATACAGAATATTAGCTATAACAGAATATTAACAAACAGTGCATGCAAATTCTAGCGAGAATTAAGCGCAAAAAGCCATGGCCATGCAAAATTCAAAATAGTGTGACAAAAGACGACAAACTTCACCTCAAATTGCTTCACGATTCATAATGGCGCTATAGATTTTGGTGGAAGAAGATGTACCGTACGACCACTGCAATCTCTGCCTCTATCTATACAGGACTACTGAATAAAATGACAGCTTCTGTCAGCATACCACATATCCAAAAAGCTTTAGAGGTTTCCTAGAATAAAGCATCTGATTTACAATCAAGCAGGTTCTCAAATGTTCCCAAAGGTCGTCTTGAGGAATATCTCACTAAACGTATCCTTAACATAAATGCATCTTGTCGTGAGGATGCTTTACCTAGAAGATAATATAACATAAAGTTTGTGTCCATAACTCTTACGTTTATAATATGCTTAACAAACGCATGTCGATACATAATTTAGGTTATAAACTATTCTTACGAAATTACAATTATGTATCTATTTAATTTTAATCGAGAATCTTCTTTGCAGAAAAAGCTATACTCGCATTTTGTTTTGATACAAAGGGTGACTAAACTTTACAGAAGTGGACGCTCTATTGAACCTAAGGTTTCGAACTCTTTCCAGGAAATCGCGAGAGAAAACTAAATATACTAGGGAAATTTAAAATTTAACTATTAGACAATTCGAACCATCAATAACAAACATCTCCGAAATTGCTTATGCTAATTGTGTCAAAGGAAAGTTACTTATAATAATTTTTTTATTTATGTAGAGTATGTTTTCGTTTATCTTTTAACATTTACCAGTAGCACAAAATTATAGAACATGTCGTCTAAATATAGTAAACTTTAAGGGTATTTTCAGAAATGTCAAGATACACATCATATAGAGTGATTTATATAGAAGCGACATTTCTTTGTTTAATTATTTTGTTGGAAATTCATTCGATGATCCAATTTTAGCAACAAATTGACCAGAATGTTCTGGAGTTAAGATTTCTTGTCACTAGATGCGCAGATGTTTGTTTTATTCCTAATTGTTAGTGTTGGCAGCTGTTTTCGACATTTTGTTTTAGTCAACCTTAAAATGCAATACATATTGAATCAACGACTCTTCCTTGTGAAGCAATACTGGATTACGAATTCAATTACAGCTAGTCAAAGGGCATACCAGAGAGAATTTGGTGTTCGCAATTCTCCCAAAAGAAACACAATACTGGAACTGGTAAACAAATGGGAACAACTGGATCTCTGGTGAGTGAAAACGGCAAGATTTCGTTCATCTAGGCTTCCAACGGTTGTTGTTGACGTAAGAGCACGACTGGAGCAGTCATCCAAAAAATCATTAAGACATGTGTGGCAGGAGACAGGGTACACGTACTCAATGTATCAGAGAGCTGCGAAAAGTGCAGGACTAAGGCCATATAGGGTTACAGTTGTTCATCAGCTACAGGAAACAGAGATTGAATTATTGTCATTGGTTTCAGACATTCATTGTGCAAAATCCTGCCAAATTGTCCATCACATGGTTCACAGATGAAGCATGGTTCCATTTATCTGGTTATGTGAACTCACAGAACTCACGTCATTGCACCATCGAAAATGCTCGTCATCCATGAAGCACCTATGCACCCAGTTAAAATCGGAGTTTGGTACGCAATTTGGATATTTCCAACAAGATGGCGCCACATGCCATACATCAGATAAAGCCATGAAACTAATTGCAAGTTTCTTTGACGACCGGATAATTTCCAGGAACCTGTGGCCACCGAGATCTCTGCAGGTGACATCGCCGGACTTCTTTCTATGGGGTTACTTAAAAAATAGGGTTTACGCCACACGACTCCAGACATTGGATGATCTGAAGCACAACATCACACAGGAAATTCAAGCTATTGACAACAGAATTCTCCAACAAGTGGCCAGTAACATAGAAGGACGTGTTGAGTTGTGCCTTATGCAGGATGAAGGGCATTTTCAGCATTTGCTATTGAGGTAAATAATCTCCCAAAATACCTCGACATTTTAGGTATAATAAGTTGCCGCTAGCACAATTCGTTTTGAAACAATGAAAGAAGTATATCAGTTCTATATGAATCATTCTGTATTTATCAAGTAAGTATATTTGATGGCATGTTTTTTGACAATCGTTAGATCCATCCTTTGTTATATCAAATTTTTTTTAAACGATTTCGATGTACAAACCGTAATTTGAGATGGAAGCATATTGTTTTCTTTGTATCATTTGCTTGGAAAAGTTTGAACTTGAATAGATAAGTTGGTACTTAACCCACAAATATTTTGTTTTAGAACTATGCTGTGTGGTGCACATGGCACACACACACACACACACACACACACACACACACACACACACACACACACACACAAAACACACACACACACACACACACACACACAAAATGATTCTTGTATCAGTACATTACAGACTTCGAAGACGTAAAATTATTAAAAGAGAGAAGAAATAAGGAAATGACAGATGAAGAAATGACTAGGGAATATGATAAAATATTAAAATAATAAGATGCAAATCACTTCTTAACTTCCGTTAACTTTCTTATTTAAGAGTTTATTGTCCTTTTTCTTAGCCTATTGTAGAGCTACATACAAATTTGCTTCAAAAGAGTAAGGTTGGCTTCGTGTACCGGAATACAAGAACTAAGAAAGGATGTTGGCAAGAAACAAGCAAGAATTACATCTTCAACAAGAACAGAATAAAAGTGTGATCAATGATGTGTAGTTCGACGTTGCAGCTAATTGTACATTAGAGAGGCATTTCCTTATAGGTACATGAGCAAGAAACAGTGTTCCGTACAAGTGCTGTGAACTCGTTGACGTCTACTTCCTTAATAAGAAGTCAACACAGATGCCCTCAATGCTCCATTCTTATTTTTACAATTCAGTAGCTGTGTTTAAAAAAATAATGATTGAGATTATGAAATATATTGTGTAAATGATTGAGGATTAGTTGAATTTTAAAATCTATTATTTACTAGAACCTATTGACACTATAAACAATTAAATGTGCAGTAAAAAAACTTCCAACAGAATACAGCATAGTCAGTTTAAACACGTATTATCTGTCTGACGAATGAGTGCAGTTGTTATAGGAGGTCGCTCGGTATAGAGAGGTCAGAGAAGGCATTAACTTACCGTACGTAACACGACGAAATCGATAGCTAAGTATTCTCCAGAATGTATCCCACCTTCAAAAGGAATCTTTTCTTTAACAACATTTATAAGTTTGGGTAGTGTACGTATTTCTCTTCTCTGTTCGTAAAACTCGAGAAAAGCTCTAGGTACAACACATTTTTCAAATTCATAAGTTCGAACCTCTTTGGATGTGGGCGATGTTAAAAGTTTTTCTCCCGTAGACGTTGAATTTTGAACGTCTTTCAGTACTTTATACACAGTTCGTTCACGTTTCTCAATTGTTGTTGCGTAGCATTATTTAGAGTAATAGTTAGACCCTTAGCTTCTCTCTCTCTCTCTCTCTCTCTCTCTCTCTCTCTCTCTCTCTCTCTCTCTCTCTCTCTCTCTCTCTCTCTCTCTCTCTCTCTCTCTCTCTCTCTCTCTCTCTCTCTCTCTCTCTCTCTTTCCAAAACTGTAACATAGTGAATATTCATTTTCTACTTTGTAAGTCTATTGACTTCACATGGTGTTGCTTGCATTTTGACTTGATTCGAACCCGTCCATTATAAGAGACTCAACTGCTGCATTTCAGTATTAGCGAACGGTACAGGGTAAAATTTAAGATGCTTTTATTTAATGACGTAAATATTACAATACTTTTAAAATGCAATGTGAAATTTTTTGGAAATAGGCTTTCCTGATCAACTGTCTTATATTTTGTAACAATTTTTACATCGAAAAACACACCTCAAATTCCAGTATCAATACGGGTGGTTGAGGAGGTCAAAATCCAGAGAACCGCGGTTCAAATCCATCTGGACCACAGTACTCCCGAGTGAGGTTTTTTGACAGTTTTTCCAAAGTCGTTATAACGGATACATTTTTTGGTTAGAACTCAATACTACCCTATGTTATTATACGTAATACAAAGAGTAAAAACCCAACCTAACCTAAAATTTAGAGTACTTAAATCCGTCATCAAATGTTTTAGTCAAAGTCCATAGCAATTAAAGGAAGATAAACAAAATGACATTCCATAATAAAAGGTCAGTTCCGGGAGACAGTTAATGAGCCTTAAGCTACTTTTTTTTCTTTAATTTACGTCCTAAAACGTTAAGTCATTTTGGACGATGAATGGAAGGGATGGACTCAAATGAACCCAGGGGCCATAGAGCTTAGAGCTACCCGACATTTGTCTTTCAGGATAAGGGAAAACCCTGGAAGAAAACCTTATCCAGGTTATCAACCTGGCCAAGATTCGAACTCGGGACCCCTTGAATGTAAGGCAGACACGCTACCATCTCCGCTACTGAGCCGGGAAATCTACTTTCTGAAAAATAGGGCGCCGAGGTTCGATTCCCGTCTCTGGGGTTGGCGGTTTAAAGTAGGCCCTATCCACGTCTTCACCTGTCTGGCGCATGTAAAGTGTCTCCTATGCCCAACGAGGTTCGAAGTCCACGGTATAAGCTGTAGGTCCTCTCGCCTCACCGTCATCTTCACTATCACCCTATCATTGGAGGTAATGAACCCGCCCTCTGGGTGTCTCCACCTGAGAACTGAGTCCAGACATCACGTGGTGGGGTGGGCCAGGGTTGCCATTTAGGCCGTGTTGGTAACCTATCAACTTTCTGAAAAATGAATTTTGTAGTGTTTAACGTTTTTGTTAAACCAAAGTCGTAGATATGTAGTCTGAAGCAGCTACCTGCAGTGAACTTACATTTTTTAAATTGTAATGTACATGTTTATATTGTATCTCCATGTATTTATAAAATACCTCTGGCAGAAGAGCACGCCATCACTATCTTTTGAAATTGATAGCAAAATTTTACCCGGAATGAGCAAAATATTATTTCTAATATTTGGGCCAATTTGTGTTTCAAACTATGTACAGAAGTTTCCGTTATGGAATGTCTTACTCCGGTTTGTTTTCAAACCCAATAAAGATGTGACGTCATAGGATAACGTTGCATGCAGTTGAGCGATTAGAACGCGGCCGGCGGGTCCGTCGAACCCGTTTTCCGGTTGGCCTTGACTCGACATGGAAACCGGCTCTACAGACTTGCTCTGGCACAGCTTTTGAGATCCAGACTCCGTCGCATCTTGGATAATCTCGTCTCCAAGCTTCCCAGTACCGTATGGTACTTACTTGACCATTTCAAGACGCTTTCGGTACTTTGCTCTTATCTCTGCCAGCCTTAGAACGATGTTTCCTATGACTCTCAACTAAATTTATTTATACATAATTATGACTCCAAAGTTCATTAATTCAAATATCGAGAGTTTTTACTTCATATGTGTCTAATTTGAGCGAAAACTGTGATAAGCAATAATCTGAATTTACAAAACCTTGCAGGTTTTGGTGTACCTATGCTGAACCATTTCTAGATTATGAGTTTTAAAGCACAATAATTTTAGCTTTTTTAACCTAAAAGCTCAATTTTATAACTTTTAAATCATTTCAGATTTATGTTCCTTATTCAGCTTGAAAATTCGGTTACTAAGAAACATAATTTTAAATTAATTTGTTTCAAAAACAAGTTTTGTTCAATTTGATGTTCTGGTTTTATAATAAATATATATTTATTAAACTTGTATGAGTTTGGTGGCATATCGTATGTGCCTCATATTAATAATCGAATATATACCTACTCGTTTTATTTAGGATATATAGGGAAAACGTTTTCAAAATGTCACATTTATATCAGACAAAATATGTATAGAGTATCACAACCATCAAAAGCGCACCAGAAAAGTTTTTTCTAAAAATGAAATGAAATTTTACCTACGCATTTTTTAAATTAAAAATACTTAATTTAAAACAGTTAACGTATATGCAGCAAATTCTGAAAAAAAAAAAAAAAAAGAAACCTTCTAGAAATGTTGGGAGAATATAAGGATTATCAGAAAGAAAGATCCCAAATGAGTAACTATACCCTCCGTTAAAGGTTATATAAATCGTCAAATAGCTCTCTCACTTTTGAGTACGATAACAAAGATATATTCATGAAAACGTCCCTATAGCGTCGGGGGGTTAATACGTTCAAAAGTGTAAACTATAATTTTTCAACATTTTTGCCCAATTGTCATTCATCTATCCTCTCTGTCCAATATTAAGTTAAGACTGTTATTAGAAAATTCAAGTTCCACACTTGGAAGTTAAACAATCCATTTTCTTATGGCTTCACGGGTGATCAGCCGCGTCAAATTGATGAACATCGAGCTTTCGGCCTTCATCAGGAACTAAGTGTGAACACTTAGTGAAGCCATAATCCATAACGCTCGCCGCGAAAGCTTCAAGTCTTATAATCCATTTTCTGATAGAGTCAACATGAAAAATTCAATGCCATGACCGGGATTTGAACCAAGGATCTCCTGGTTTCCGTCCAGCCGCTCTAACCCATTCAGCTACCATGGTCAACGTGCCATCCTGACATTAAGTTCTCCATTTGACTCCCCGCAACACTCCCCGAGATACACCGTTTGATCCATCATTTAACTCTTATTATTTTAGTTAATTGGTGGAAATTAATCATTTGTTCACACTAGCCGAGTATAGGCTAAGGTTTTTGATAGATAGAGCATTCAACATGAAAAATTCCATGCCATGGCCGGGATTTGAAACACGGATCTCCTGTTTTCCGTCCAGCCGCTCTAACCCATTCAGCTAAACCATGGTAAACGTGCGGTCCAGACATTAAATTCTCCATTTGACTCGTATATTTTCCCGGTAGACCAACCACTAGGGGCTCTCGCATCCGAGATACACTGTTTGTGGCGACTTAATTGAGTGGTTCAAATCCCGGCCATGACATTGAATTTTTCATGTTGAGTCTATCCATTAAAAACCTTAGCCTATATACGGCTAGTGTGAAGAAATGATTCATTTCCATCAATTAACTGAAATACATTTTCTATTTATAGAAGAAGAATAGACCGTATAGGCGAGTAGCTATGGTCCTAATTGTGGAAGCTCTCTAAGAATAAATTTATTTATTTTTGTAAACATCGTTTTTCCATAGAATCAGTACAACCTACAAGATTTTCTAGCCAATTATAAGTAATCTGCACTTTTTACATTCGTATTTTCTCGTAGTGGGAACCAAGTTGGAACTGTTTCAAATAATATTTTTTTTAATTTTTTTTTTTTTTATTATTTTTTTTTTTTTTTTTTTTTGTAATTTACGTCCTCCAACATTTAGTCATATCGGACGCTGAATGAAATACGTGAAATGATGCTCAGTGAGTTCGGGGTCCATGGAGCTTAGAGTTACCCAACATTCGTCTTTCAGGATAAGGGAAAGCCCCGGAAAAAGCCTTATCCAGGTAACTCACCCTGACCGAGATTCGAACTCGGAACCTCTTGAACGTGAGGCAGACATGCTACCATCTACGCTACAGAGGCGGGCAAACAATAGATTAAGCAGAAGCGAATACTGCCAGTTTCAAATGTGTAAATATTTGAAAATTCAGGCTAATAACAAACAATCTCCCACGTACTCGTCCAGTTACGTCACAAATCAGGCTATTTGATATAAATTGTGAACTTCAACGAGCATTATTCATAACAAATTACAGAAAGCTACGCAAAATGAAAGAGACTACACTGCCTATAAAACATTTAATACAAACAGTTTTAATGCAAATGTCTTAAATATATCTATTTTAATCAAGATTTTGGGAACATTTTAAGAAAATAAATCAAAAGGCTGGATTTTTCGAGTAAAGTTAGGGAAATTTCTTGGATAAATTTAAATGGCACCCTTGGAAAGTGCCGAACTTACTTTTAGTACTTATCCAAATTTCAATTTTTAATTCATGTCAATTTTAAAGTCATGGCACTTTTAACGTCATGTCGGCACGTTGGCCATAGTAGCTCAGAGGTTTAGAACAATCACACGGAGAGAGAGATCCGTGGTTTAAATCCCGGCTATGGCATTGAATTTTTCAGTCTGGTTCTACTCATTGATACCTTAGCCTAAACACGGATAGTGTGGAAAAAATGATTATTTCCAACAATTTACCTAAAATAAAAACATAATGGTTTAAGTATGTAGCCTGGGACTTAAGTACATACAACATAGTAAGTCGACACAAAAGGTGCGTGTCTTATAGCATATGAGAACCTCTAGTGGTTTACCGGGAAACATACGAGTCAGTTGGAGAATTTAATGTCATGTCGGTACGTTGGCCATAGTAGCTCAGTGGTTTAGAGTAACTGCACGGAGAGCGGGAGTTCCGTGGTTCAAATCCCGGTTATGGCATTGCATTTTTCAGTCTGACTACTCATCCAAACCTTAACTACACATGGCTAGTGTGGAAGAAATAATTATTTCCTTTAATTTTTAAATTGTGTGGATCCAGATACACATACCTACTGATATATACAAGCACATGGTTTTTAAGTACTACTTTAGATTCAGAGAACTTGATAACTGTATTTCTGATAGTAATTAGTGGAAGCAGTAAAAATTCAAATATTACAGTGAAAGGTGTTGCAACATTGACTTCAAAATACTTAGGTACTACAGAACATTTAACGGTATGGGCAGTTATTTATCATACTTATTGATATCAATTATTGTTATTATTAATGCTAATGCAACATTGTTTAACAGATATTATTGCAGGCCATAATTATTCTTTAACACAGAGATCTTGTGAATGTGTTGTTTCCAAGCAGAACAGTGATACAGAACACGATGAACAGAAACTGCCTTTACTTAATCAGTAGAGTAAACAAGAGTTTATTGAGTGATGACAACAATAATGGAGTAACGACAGTGCAACGAGCTATTTTCCTGCTGATGAAGCTTATGACCACACCGCTGCGCTGCTGAGGTAAGCTACATCAACAATCTAGGACACTAGGTCATCCTAACCTAACACTTACAGCTCCTCTCTCGAGTTAACTTGAGAATTACACACGAGTGCCTTCAAAACAAAGTACAATATCATTGCTGCCTTATTAACTAATCCAAATCGAATTTAATTGAGAGTTAGTACTAAACAATTAATAACTAAAATCTCTTTATCATGAAATTAAATTTTAATTAATGTACCACGTACATAATGAGTATACAGAGTATTTATTGCAGTCTACCAAAACTTGGATATCGAGTTTTCATTAGAAATACATAAATCTCACACGGTGAGTGGTCTGTGTATGTTTGCGTGCGCCTATGTATGCGTGTGAACAACTTAACAAATAAGTCCCTACTCTACTGTCACTTTATTTAGAGATTTATTCGAAAATTTTCGATCTTCTCAAAAATGAGTAACGATTTTGATTTACTTACCATATTTGTAAGACATTTTCACGTCAAATAAAAGTACAATAAAACCTCGTTAATACGCACCTCTTCAACCCTGACGTCCAGAAAATCCAGGCCAGTTTTGAAAAAAAAAATGTTTTTAGTGTAGTAAAAGAGGACTTGTTTTATAGACGATTAAGTTAAGTGCAGAGGATCTACCCAATTATTCCAAAGACCCATAGGTCCTTGGATCCTGCCCTCCTTCAACCCGGGAGTGGTGGATAACTCCGGGGTTCTTTCCATAGGGCAATACTGATTTCTTAACCCCCGCCCCCCCCCCCCCGTTGAGAACGTCAAGACGGGATGGAAGTTGTTACGCCACTTACGCGCGTCAACTCCCAAGGGAAGAGTACCGAAAAAACTCGGCAGGGCCACCTGGTGATCCAGCACACCTTCTACTAGCTCTGCAAGCTAGTACCTGGCACTTATGAGGCAACCCTCTACCCCCTCCGGGCGGCCATAGCCTGGCCGGTGGTACCCAATTCCCCGTGGGTTGCGGGAACGCACTGCCCCCTCGAGTTCAACCCAATCCGAACAACTTCCCATCGGGAGGGACTTGGCAGTTCAGCCCGAGGTTCCTCTAGTAACGTCAGAGGTACCACGAGTGCTAGGTGTCTGCAGCGCTCGCACCACAGCACCTGAAGGGGAGGGATCCCCTCCCCCTGCGGGATTTTATAGAGATAAATTGCTATTCTCAGCAGGTACTGTCCAGCAACGCAAAGAAGATTCCTGTAAGGTATGTGCTGCCTTACACAGTGGGGCAAGGACAGCGAATGTGTGTGGCAGATAACGCCTGCTACACAAGGAGCAGACCGTTAAAAACATGCGCCCTATTCACTCTGTACACTAAAACCGAGAGGATTCATTTAGAAAAGTAGAAGGCGTCAGAATGTTTTTGAATGGTCTGTAACTGTACTGACATGGAGTGTCATAAACCTGTCCAGGAAGGGTGTGGGAACCTTCCCGAACCCTCCTGCGTCTCAGGCGTCGGAGACTCTCTCTCCTGTGGAGGACAGTACATTACTCGAGTTCTCTTGCCAGTGGGCGAATTCATTTCACACGCCTCACCGGCTTGGGACCAGGTTGGAAGAGAAACTTTCATAAATTCATTGAAAAGTTGTAGCCTGGGTGTGTGACTTGCCAGAAAACAAGATTAAAGAAGAATAAATATGTGCGGAAGCAGATTCTATAGACATTTTTAAAAATATTGATTGGTTGACAGAGTCGAAATGAAAAATTTAATGGCATGGCCGGAATTTGAACCACGGATCTCCTGGTTTCCGTCCAGTCGCTCTTAACCGGCCATGGCATTGAACTTTTCATGCCGACTATATCAATCCAAAATGTTAGCCTATATACCGCTAGTGAGAAGAAATGATTAATTTCCATCAATTAACTTAAATAATAAGAGTTTAATGATGAAGTCTGGGATTTAAGTACTTACGACAGAAAGTCGCCACAAGCGGTGTAGCACGCCTCGGTAGCGTGGTGGTAGCGTGTCTGCCTCACGTTCAAGAGGTCCAGAGCTAGAATCTCGGTCAGGGTGACTTACCTGGTTACGGTTTTTCCAGGGGTTTCCCTTATCCTGAAAGACGAATGTCGCGTAGCTCTAAATTGTATAGACCGTGGGCTCATTTGATCATCATTTCCCCCATTCCATCCATCGTCCGATATGACAACGTTGGAGGACGTAAATAACAACAACAACAACAAAAGATTAGTACTAGGGCTGTTCAATAAAAAGTGATCCCAATTTTTTTTTGACAACGTACCTATACTCATCGTTATAATTTTGATGATCCTTCTCAAAATATTCTCTCCTAAATGTGATGCACTTGTCCCAGGCTTTCTGCCAGTCCTCAAAGACATGCTGGAACCCATTTTTTAAGAGATCCTTCAAAATCGCCTCCGCAGCCTTCACCACTGCTTCTGATGATGGATAACGCCTCCCACGAAGGCGTTTCTTCAAGTTAGGGAATAGAAAAAAGTCGCATGGGGCTACATCTGGACTATAGGGAGGGTGAGGGATGCACTTTACGTTGATTTTTGCAAGATATTCAGCAACAACATTGGCAATATGCGGCCGCGCAATATCGTGGTGCAGCATCCAGCCGGCTTCGTGGAAATGTGGTCTTTTGGGCCTGATATGGACTTGCAATGTTTTCAGGACATCCCTGAAGTATTGTCCAGTTACTGATGTGTGTGCAGGTACAACGTGCTGATAAACCATTCCATGGATATCAAAGAATGGGATGACCATAACTTTCCCAGTAGAAGTAACCACTTTTGCTTTTTTGGGCGTTGGTGATGAAGGAGATTTTCACACTGAGCTTTGCTGTTTGCTTTCAGGATCAAAATGATGTAGCCAAGTTTCCTAAGCAGTAATTATGTTTGAAAGAAACTCCGGATCCTCCTCTAACATCAACTTTAACTGCATGTTACCTCCATTGTAGCGGTAAGCGATACTGAACATGTCTGAACTTGCCTGCTTCTCACAGGCGGGAACCAGGAGTACAAAAATTAAACTACTACGGCGTGTTTGTTTCACATTAAGCTAACAGAATATAATAAGACTGAATTTTAGTGCGAAAAATTATTACTGTGAAAATTATGATCATTTTTCATTGAACAGCCTTCATATGTATCTCGGATACGAGAGCCCCTAGTGGTTTACCGGGAAATAAGTATATGAATCAATTGGAGAACTTAATGTCAGGACGGTATGTTGGCCAAAGTAGCTCAATGAGTAAGAGCGACTGGATGCAAACCAGAAGATCGGTGGTTTAAATCCCGGCATGGCATCCATTTTTCATGTCGACTCTATCGAAAACCTTAGCCTTATATATGACTAGTGTGAAGAAATGATTAATTTCCATCAATTCACCTTTTTATTCCTATAATCCCTGCTTCAGTTCAGGAAGCCTGTTCCGATGCAGTTTTATGTTCGCTATTGGTAGTTGGTACAAATTGACTGCATTTAATGATTTACAAATTCAAACTATAAAACAAGTGGTAGAAGATCTTACGCCACATTTCACTAGATGAAACACACAAGCTGCTTCAATGATTGTACCAGAATTACAAATGCTTTCGTTGCCGCATTGGAATCACTTCAGTGTTGATACAAAAAGAAAGAGCAAAAGATGTATTGCTCTCACATTGTAATTATCTTACCGTATCCCGCTCTTGTTTATAATTTTTCTTAGTTAATTTAATTGGGCTATCGAACTCAGCTTGTTGTCGTGGTAATTATTTTTCAACCTTCGGTATCGAAATAATTATCATGACATCACACACATTCATTAAGCTTAATTGACTTAGCGCAAAGCTATCAGCACGTGGTACTACACCTTTATCAGCAACAGATGTGTTTGGTGTTCTGATCAGGATTCATTTAGGGTGCGGCTACTTCATTCTCAAAACATGCTACCATTAGCAAAATGCAGTCAGTAAGAGAGCAGTTTCTGCTCTAAATTTCCTTCAATACAAATACTAGTCTATATTCTAAATATCTTCTTTCTTTGCTATATATAGTACCTGCGTATAGTACTGCATTTACCCAAAAATACGGCCCGCCTCTCTAGCGAAGATGGTAGCGTGTTCTCACATTCAAGAGTCCCGAATTCGAATCTCGGTCACGGTGAGTTATCTGGATGAGGTTTTCCCCGGGTTTCTCTTATCTAAATAAGATGAATGTCTGGTAGCTCTAAGCTCTATGAACCCTGAGCTCCTTCTATCACTTCATTCATTGTCCGATATGACTTAACGTTGGAGGTTTGCCCTTATCCTAAAAGATGAATGTCTGGTAACTCTAAGCTCTACGGACCCTCTACTCATTTGAACATCATTTCATTCATCATTGGACATGACTTAACCTTGGAGAGAGATGAGATGTGTAGTGTTTAATGCCCGCTTTTGCTACATACGGCACCGCAGGTGGTGACACTTATGATACTTGAGATGAAAATAGAGCACAAGTGGAATGGGATGGTGGAGGAACCTGGCGATCCCGGAGAAAACCCGCCCCAGCGCCCTGTTGTCCACCAGAAATCTCACTTCGCGGTCGCCTGGGATCGAACTCGGGCCGCCTTGGTGAGAGCCAAAGCCAACCATTCAGCCACGACATGGCTTTAACGTTGGAGGCTCTCCCTTATCCTGTAAGATGAATGTCTGGCAACTTTAAGCTCTATGTACCCTGTACTCATTTCAACATCATTTTCCTTTCCGATATGACTTGACGTTAGAGGTTTTCGCTTATACTGAAAGATGGATGTCTGATAACTCTGAGGTTATCGGATCCTGTACTCATTTGAACATCATTTCATTCATCGTCCGATATGACTTAACTTTGGAGCTTTTCCCTTATCCTGAAAGATGAATGTCTGGTAACTCTAAGCTCTATGTACCCTGTACTCATTTGAACGTCATTTCATTCACTGTCCGATATGACTTAACGTTGGTGCTTTTCCCTTATTCTGAAAGATGAATCTCTGGTAACTCTAAGTTCTATGTACTCTGTACTCATTTGAACACCATTTCATTCATCATCCGATATGACTTAACGTTGGAGAGAGATGAGATGTTTAGTTTTAAACACCCACTTTTACTTCATACGGCACCGCAGGCGGTGACACTTATGATACTTGAGATGAAGCTGCAGTACCGGTGGAATGAGATGGCGGGGGAAACCGGAGATTTCGGAGAAAACCCGCCCCAGCGCCGTGTTGTGCAGCATAAACCTCACTTCGTGCTCTCCTGGGATCAAACGCGGGCCGCCTTAGTGAGAACCAAAGCCAACCATTCAGCCACGACGTGGCTTTAACGTTGGAGGCTTTCCCTTATCCTGTAAGATGAATGTCTGGAAACTCTAAGATCTATGTACCCTGTACTCATTTAAACATCATTTCATTCATCATCCGATATGACTTAACGTTGGTGGTTTTCCCTTATTCTGAAAGATGAATGTGTGGTAACTCTAAGCTCTATGAACTCTGTACTCATTTGGACATCATTTCATTCATCGACCGATATGACTTAACGTCGGAGGTTTTCACTTATCCTGAAAGATGAATATCTGGCAACTCTAAGCTCTATGTACCCTGTACTCATTTAAACATCATTTCATTCAGCGTCCGATATGACTTAACGTTGGAGGTTTTCTCTTATCCTGAAAGGTGAATATCTGGTAACTCTAAGCTCTATGTACTCTGTACTCATTTGAACATCATTTCATTCAGCGTCCGATATGACTTAACGTTGTAGGTTTTCTCTTATCCTGAAAGGTGAATATCTGGTAACTCTAAGTTCTATGTACCCTGTACTCATTTAAACATCATTTCATTCATCATCCGATATGACTTAACGTTGGTGGTTTTCCCTTATCCTGAAATATGAATGTCTGGTAACTCTAAGCTCTATGGACCCTGTACTCATTTGAACATCATTTCATTCATCGTCCGATATGATAACGTTGGAGGTTTTGCCTTATCCTAAAAGATCAGTTATGTAACTCTAAGCGGTATGTACCCTGTACTCATTTGAACATCATTTCATTCATCGTCTGATATGACTTAACGTTGGAGGTTTTCCCTTATCCTAAAAGATGAATGTCTGGTAACTCTAAGCTCTATGTACCCTGTACTCATTTGAACATCATTTCATTCACCGTCCGATATGACTTAACGTTGGAGGTTTTCCCTTATCCTAATATATGAAAGTCTGGCAACTCTAAGCTTTATGTATCCTGTACTCATTTGAACATCATTTCATTCATCGTCTGATATGACTTAACGTTGGAGGTTTTCCCTTATCCTAATATATGAAAATCTGGCAACTCTAAGCTTTATGTATCCTGTACTCATTTGAACATCATTTCATTCATCGTCCGATATGACTTAACGTTGGAGGTTTTCCCTTATCCTAATATAGGAGAGTCTGGCAACTCTAAGCTTTATGTATCCTGTACTCATTTGAACATCATTTCATTCATCGTCCGATATGACTTAACGTTGGAGGTTTTCCCTTATCCTAAAAGATGAATGTCTGGCAACTCTAAGCTTTATGTACCCTGTACTCATTTGAATATCATTTCATTCACCGTCCGATGTGACTTAACGTTGGAGGTTTTCACTTATCCTGAAAGATGAATGTCTGGTAACTCTAAGCTCCATGTACCCTGAACTCATTTGAACATCATTTCCTTAATCGACCGATATGACTTAACGTTGGAGGTTTTCCCTTATCCTGAAAGATGAATGTCTGGTAACTCTAAGCTCTATGTACCCTATACTCATTTGAACATCATTTCATTCATCGTCCGATATGACTTAACGTTGGTGGTTTTCCCTTATCCTGAAAGGTGAATATCTCTTAACTCTAAGCTCTGTGTACCCTATACTCATTTGAACATCATTTCATTCATCGTCCGATATGACTTAACGTTGGAGGTTTTCCCTTATCCTAAAAGATGAATGTCTGGCAACTCTAAGCTTTATGTACCCTGTACTCATTTGAATATCATTTCATTCACCGTCCGATGTGACTTAACGTTGGAGGTTTTCACTTATCCTGAAAGATGAATGTCTGGTAACTCTAAGCTCCATGTACCCTGAACTCATTTGAACATCATTTCCTTAATCGACCGATATGACTTAACGTTGGAGGTTTTCCCTTATCCTGAAAGATGAATGTCTGGTAACTCTAAGCTCTATGTACCCTATACTCATTTGAACATCATTTCCTTAATCGTCCGATGGACTTAACGTTGGAGGTTTACACTTATCCTGAAAGATGAATGTCTGGTAACTCTAAGCTCTATGTACCCTGTACTCATTTGAATATCATTTCCTTAATCGACCGATATGACTTAACGTTGGAGGTTTTCACTTATCCTGAAAGATGAATGTCAGGTAACTGTAAGCACTATGTACCCTATACTCATTTGAACATCATTTCATTCATCGTCCGATGGACTTAACGTTGGAGGTTTTCCCTTATCCTGAAAGATGAATGTCTGGTAACTCTAAGCTCTATGTACCCTGTACTCATTTGGACATCATTTCATTCATCGCCCGATATGACTTAACGTTGGAGGTTTTCGCTTATCCTGAAAGATGCATGTCTGGTAACTCTGAGCTCTATGGACTCTGTACTCATTTGAACATCATTTCATTCATCGTCTGACATGAATTAACGTTGGAGGTTTTCGCTTATCCTGAAAGATGCATGTCTGGTAACTCTAAGCTCTATGGACTCTGTACTCATTTGAACATCATTCCCTTCATCGTCCGATATGACAACGTTGGAGGTTTTCTCTTATCCTGAAAGATGAATGTCTGCTATCTCTAAGCTCTATGTACCCTGTACTCATTTGAACATAATTTCATTCATCGTCCGATATGACTTAACCTTGGAAAATAAGACATGAAGCTTTTCTGGTGACGAATATGTTCAAGTTCTTCTCGGGAAACAAGCCAGGTGAAAAGACGATTAGAAATGGACGTTTCGGGAGCGTACATCGATCGCTTCCATCATCAGGATATTTTAATAAGTGTTATTGCCATAAAACGTATAATATCAACAAAGACAAAACACTACGAATACTTCCATCACTGAACAAAAGACTGTTTTCAGTAAATTCAATGCCAGGTCAAGAGATGGCGTGAATGTAGAAAATTAATTAGGTCAAAGAAACGTAACTACTTAACTTGATGATCAAGCTGTATAGATCTGTACTGCCTAAGGAGGCTTTGGCCATTTCCTCCGAGAGGGCCACGCTTAATCGTGATGCTGAATTTAAGTTCAGCTCCTCTTGGAACCCGGCCTTAAAATGGAAATCCGTCTGGCGACATCCACAACACACGCCACTTGGTCTTCGTCGGCGTTCCTAGGCTGGTCTTCGGTCTCCATCGTAGCGGATACTCCATTTCGAGGTCGGGGTAGCCGTCACTTTGCTCGCCTCCATCTTTAATGCGGCCGTTAACGCCTCTGGATGGTCTTATTGTCTCGGCAGCACAAGTGCCATCGGTGAAAACACGAATTATTTCTCTATAATGATCATTGTGAGGTGTGCCACTGTTTGGTCGAAGACAGTTCGGACTATAGCAGCGTTTTACTGATTTGAGATGAGGGTAATGCACTTTTGAACCTATATTATACGTGTGCATAAGAAGAAATGTCCGATTTTGGTGAATCGAAATATTCAGATAAGTCGATAGTACCGCATCTACTTAGCTGATGACATGCTCAGAAGAACCGACTTCCTCAGCTTTCCACTAGAATACACATTTCTTCGATTATTGATTATTGAGAATATGAACTCATTCCAATAAGAAAAAATTTAACATAATGATAGCTGTCTACGTCAAATGCATTTTAAATTGCTATACATTAATATTCAGGTTGATAGTTAAGGTGGGATGCTCACATTGATACAGCTGTTTCTAAACAGGAAACGATTGTGTTTTTAATGAGGCAATTAAAGGGTTTGGAAATATAGAGTAGACTGAAAATATCAGTGCCATAGCCGGGATTTGAACCACGGATCTTCTGGTTGCCGCCCAGGCGCTCTAACCCTTGAGCTACTATGGCCAACGTGCCGACATGACATTAAATTCTCCAACTGACATGTGTTTTTTCCTGTAAACCACTTAGGAGTTAACATTATAACATATTAAGTCAATTATTGGAAATTAATTGTTCTTTCACACTAGCCGAACATGACTTAATGTAATGTCGGCACGTTGGCCATAGCAGCTCATGGGTTAGAGCGGCTGGACGGCAACCAAAAGATCCGTGCTTCAAATCCCGGCTATGGCATTGAATTTTTCAGTCTGACTCTATCTTTCCATACTTTAGCCTACATACGGCCAGTGTGTAGTCAGTGTTAGCCACAGTAGCTCAATGCTAGAGCGGCTGGACGGCAACCAAAAGATCCGTGCTTCAAATCCCGGCTATGACATTGAATTTTTCAGTCTGACTCTATCTTTCCATACTTTAGCCTACATACGGCCTGTGTGTAGTCAGTGTTAGCCACAGTAGCTCAATGCTAGAGCGACTGGACGGCAACCAGAAGGTCCGTGGTTCAAATCCGAGCTATGGTCGGATGAGTTTCTAAGAAGTAAAATTAAATAATAAAGTAAATATTGATTTTTTTGGGTAAAAATTATGTCTCTTATAGCCTAGTTCTTAAAAATGTAATACATTAAACTATTATGTGACCTAAGTTGCATTATTCTTAATTACTATTTGTATTATTATTCTGTTAATTACTACTGCATTACTTTAATCACTATTGTATTATTTAACTACTATTGTATTATTTAATTACTATTGTATTATTCATAATTGTATTACTCATAAAAATGTATTATTCTTATGGGTACAAATTTGACGAAGCCATGAATATTGTATATTCCTAAGGTGAATAAAACTATCTATCTATGGCATTGAATTTTTCAGTCCGACTCTATCTTTCCATACTTTAGTCTACACACGGCCAGTGTGAAAGAACAGTTAATTTTCATTAATTGACCTAATAGTGATTAACTATAAAGCCCGAGCCTTAAAGTACTTACATGTTGTAAGTCATCATTAAGGTAGTTCTCTCATTGTTTATGAGAACTCCTAAGTGGTTTACCGGGAAAAACACGAGTCAGTTGGAGAATTTAATGTCATGTCGGCACGTTGGCCATAGCAGCTCAAGGGTTAGAGCGGCTGGACGGCAACCAGAAAATCCGTGGTTCAAATCCCGGCTATGGCATTGAACTTTTCAGTCTGGCTTTATCTTTCCATACTTTAGCCTACACACGGCTAATGTGAAGGAGCAATTAATTTTCAATTAAAGAGATGTTTGACTTCATTTTGCTTAGCTATAGAGAGAAATCTTGGTTCTCACCCAAAAATTCAAACCCGAAATTCCTCGGAAATACATTTGTAGACCTTTGAATCCCGCCACCCGAACAGAAAAAGTCCGTGGGTAGGCATGAATGTATGTGTGAAAAAGAGAAAGAGTGAGAGAGAGAGAAAGAACAGCGTAACAAAAATGAAAATTTAGTTTACTTCTGCTTACGCTATTTAGTTTAGTGTCTTCTAAAATGAAACACTAAAGATTTCAAAAAATCTTCCTATCCCAAATACCCTTTGCATGGAAACTTTCCGGTTTTTCTCAAACATTTTCTATTTTGATTTGAATGCGAAATATTAATAATAATATTAAGAATAGTTACATGACAAGTAAAATACATTACTTGAATTTTCTGGGTATAGCCTGTGAAGTACCCTTTACATGAAAGGAATTCTGTATAACTGTTAGGTAGCGATACATGAAAGCATAGTATACAAAACATGTAAATATATTTGAAACATACGAGGGGGGTTACCCAAAAGAAACCGGACTCGGATGGCGCTGCCACTCGTAGACGTAGTGCGGGATTCTCACGCTAGATGGTGTTAGTAGAGACCTTCAGCTGTGTAGACGGCGTTAGTGTAGAGCTGAACATGCAAGTGTGGTATTGTGTTTCTCTGTCTGTTGGCGGGTTACTTCTGCGAAGTCGTTATGGCAACTTTAAAAGAACAAGGAGTGTGTCTGAAATTTTGTTTCCTGCTTAAAAAAGCTGCAACGGAGACACACCAAATGCTTCAGGAAGCTTTCCAGAAGGACGCCTATGAGCCGCACATATGTTTTCGGGTGGTTTGGGCGCTTTAAAAGTGGTGAGATGTGTGTTGAAGACCAAGCTCGTTCTGGACGCCCTTCAACACCGCGAAATGAAGAGAACATTGAAAAGATCCGCCAAAAGATCAACGAGGATCGTCGCCAAACGATCGACCAAATTTCAGCAGCAACAGGAATCACTTGGAGCTCATGCCAGCGGATTTTGAGGGAGAATTTGCACATGAGACGTGTTACTGCTAAATGTGCTCCGCGCCTTCTCACACAGGAACACAAAACCATCCGCATGAATGTGTGTCAGGACTTGAAAACAGAGATTGCACGTGATACAACCTTCTTGAACAAAGTCATTACAGGGGATGAGAGTTGGTGTTACGGGTATGACCCAGAAACCAAGCAAGCGTCAAGCCAGTGGAGGACTCCTAGCTCTCCCAGACCAAAAAAAGCAAGGCAAGTGAGGTTAAATGTGAAGCCAATGATCATTGTCTTTTTTGATGTTCGTGGAATTGTGCATCGGGAATTCGTACCTCCTGGCCACACTGTTAACCAGCACTTTTACTTGGATGTTTTAAGGCGTCTGCGAGAGGATATGAGGAGGAAACTCCCGGAACTTTGGCGATCAGGTGACTGGTTTCTGCATCACGACAACGCTCCAGCACACATGGTCTTACGAGTGATCCACTATTTGGCATCTCAGAGCTGGTCTGTCGTTCCCCACGCTCCGTACTCGCCGGACCTAGCCCCGTGCGACGTTTTCCTTTTTCCACGAATGGGGAAAAAAAACGCTAAAAGGGGTGCGTTGTGACGATGTGGAGGCGGTAAAATCAGCTTCGCAAAGGACACTGGACAATGTCAAACTTGAAGAGTTCCAAACATACTTCCAACAGTGAGAAGGGAGACTTGACAAGTGGATTGCATGTATTGGAGAGTATTTTGAAGGTGGCTGAAGTAGTTTTGTAAAATGGTTCATCAATAAAGTTTTTATGACAACAATCCGGTTTCTTTGGGGCCCCACTCGTATAGTTTATTCTAAACAACCGTTTGTTTGTATAAGACATTTCCTAGATATCGGTTATTAAACGGTTCGAATTATTCAATACTGCTCGGTCGAGCGGTTTAACCATCCTCCTCTCACCAAGGCTGCCCGAGTTCCCTGCCAAAGGAATGTATGTGGGTTTTGTGGTGGACATAAAGGCATTTAGGCGGATTTCTTCTCCGAGTTCCCTGGCTTCCACGCCATTCATTGCACAAAATTCTCCATAATCACCTTTCTTTCATCTATTGCATATTTACTTCGTCACTCATACTAATAATCGTGCTGACTACCCATCTGTGTTACTCTGATGCAAAGTCCATGCATTTATTCAATTTTGTTGTCATTAAGTCCCTTCTATATTTAGTTTTGATATTCTGGAGACACTACAAGTTTTCAGGACCAGATGTATAGCATCCAGGTAAGTTTTATAATCGCTATTCCTTTTTTATCTGTGACAAAATTATTTATTAAATTCCTCTTTATTAAGGAGTATATTTACTAATCAAACTATTAAAACAGCAAATTTATGTGAAAAAGGATTATGTGAAAAGGAAGAGAGCCAATAATTTCCGTTTCTAATGTGAATTGTATAGCTTTGTCTTGTAAATTTAGTAATTTTAAAGCATCATTGGTTTGGTTATCAGGAACAATAGCGAAAGTATCATCAACGTAAATAAAGAGCAATTGTTTTCATGAATAAAGAGGAACTTAATAAAGAATATAAACATATAATTAATACTGCTTTAACTAATGGTTTTAATAAAGAGTTTATACAAAAAAGATTGAAAAAATTAAATATCAGAAAACTATTAATGATATCTCCAACCTCAAAAAATAAAAGACGATTATAATTTTAAAAAAATTACTTACCATCTTTGGCTTAATAAACATTTTCTGAAAATGTTTAAAGAGTTTGTATGATATAAGTTGTAAGAATTGTGAAAAATGCTACATAGGTCAAACTAAAAGAAATCTAAAAACCAGAGTAAAAGAGCACTATAGAAACATCAGATTGAAACAAGAAGATAAGTCAGCAGTAGCATTTCACTTTTGGAATGAAAGCCATAACATTGATCCAAATCCAAAATTATTAAAAGGAGTGATAAACCAAAATAAATTGACAACATGGGAGAACATATTCATATGGAAAAATAAGGATCGCGTAATGAACTTTGAAATCCCACCAGTAGATAATTTGACAAAGAAGTTCATAGTTCCACCACCAGAGAGAGAGAGAGAGAGAGAGAGAGCAGACAACAACAGATGCTAGTTGGAAAGAGATTGAAAATGGAGGCGAATGTCTTTGAAACTAGTCTCTCATAAATAAGTAAGTGACGAGTATTAATAAACCAACTACAAATAGTTTCTGAGATTAGTTTGGTATGACTTTAGTTCTTCAAAATAAATACAGTATTAAAATTTTAATACATTTCTCTACAAAAAGGTGACATTCCTAACAATAAAAAATCTGGTATTTATCAATTTAATTGTTTCGATTGTGATAAATTTTATATTGGAAAGACGAAACGTAATTTGGAAACCAGAAAGAACTTTTCGTAACATTAAGTATAAACAAACTGATAAATCGGACGTAGCGGATCATTTTTGGTCATTTAACCATGAAATAAACACAGAAGTTAAATTATTAAAACAATTAAATGGCCCGAGAGATTTAATGGTTTGGGGAAAATATTTATTTTTAAAAAACAAACGTCACGTAATGAATTTTGAAGTACCAGCAGTCGATTCTGTTTTAAGTTTATTTCATTTTCAGATTTTGGTAATACTGGCAAAAGCATAATGACTTCTAGCGATAGTAACGTTTACGATGAAGTTGTTTGATGGCTGATGATGTAAACAAGGGTTTACGAAATCGATCTCATCAATAAATAAGGGACATTTATATCTTTTTCTTAAGTTCACTGACGCTTTTGTTGCAAATACTTATATTTGTGTTAAAAATAGAAACTTATTATACTTATGTTGCGGACTAGCGGATAAACAAACAAAGGGCGTATACGCTTTCTACTTTTTCCAGAGGTAATGTGATAAAACAAAATCCTAGCGATTACTCAAGTGTTGCAAGACTGGATTTCGAGCGCAATATCACGCTTTCTGAACAGCACCTTTATGTTTATGTGTGAGGATACGTTTCCCAATAATTAAATTGCCCTACTACTGGAAACATGTCAGCTTTTCAACTTTAAAGTCATAAATTATCTGAATGACAAATTATCCTGATAATGCTTATGTAGCTTTGTAAGTAGAATCTAACTGTACCAGTGACAAATCATTGCCAATTTAGTTTCGATTCCTGTTCAAAAGCAATTTAAATATATATATATATATATATATATATATATATATATATATATATATATATATATATAAATAATGAAGAAATGATGATAAATGGTATCCATTGCAAAACTGTTGTGACGTACTGCTAAAAGCCAAGTGAAAGTTCATTAAAAAAAGGTGATAGATTCTATATCATATATAATTATCGGTGCCTTGTTTTCCACATTCCTTTCATATTGCCTGTATATAACTTGTCTCTTACGTTAAATTTTCAAGCATATATACTATTAAGCTTTATACCTCTGGACGTGTTCAATACTCACAGTCCTTTATAGTTACAAATGAACCCACTGAATACACACCAATCTAAACTAACCTAATCCAGCGTAAGGGTTTTGGATTAAATATGACATATTTACCTAGCCAACGAAATAAGTTATGTTATGAAACTACTTAAACTATTTTGCCACATAACTGCCGAAATTTTGCAGGCATTTGTAATAGCATCTGTATACGTTCTTCATAGAAGTTTGCCACCTGTGTCTTCAACCAGTTGGAAACATCGATCAGCTCTTCGTCATTGTTGAAGTGTTGACCGCCAAGGAAAGATTTGAGATGCAAAAACAGATGAAAGTCGCTAGGAGCGAGGTCAGGGCTGTACGGGGATTGGTCAAACACGTCCAAGCCAAAACCCTGTAGGATGTTTTTGTGGCATTTGCAGTGTGTGGTCGTGCGTTGTCGTGAAGAAACACAACACCTTTTGCCATAGCAAATTTGCCGATAAATCTCAATTGGTTTCACTTTCCTACCAGATCTGATTTCACAAGCGGCGGGATTTTCAATCAACACCGACATTGTAAACAAGCACAACAAAGCGTACGCGGCTGACAGCGATCTCATAATGGCGCACGTTTCTTCTCCTTGATACACAGCGTCTACCGCGCATGTGTGGAACTGCGATCGCAGCGCTGCAGCGTAGATAAGTTGAAACAGAACTTACTTTCTGGATACCCCTTGTATATTAAACCAGTTAGGAATGGTTAATATCACCAATCGCGTTTAATGTCTGTAACACACATGTATATAAATTAATGTTCTTGTACATAAATTTATTGTTGTTTTTGTGTGTAGGACACGGTTTGGAAAGGTAGAGCTGGAGTGAAAAATTCAATGCATAGCCAGGATTTGAACCATGGATTTCCTAGCCTCCGTCTGGGTTTTCTAACCACTGTAACATGCCAGCATGACATTAAATTCTCCAAATGACTCGCATTTTTTCCCGCTAAAATTTCAGTCTGACTCTACCTTTACACACATGAAACATTTCCGTGGCTCTGAACCATTCAGATTATAATATTCAATTACGACGAGAAAGCCGGATAATCAAAACCATGGTGTGAGTAACCGCAGAGTCAAGTCAAGCCAATGAATTTGCACATTCGATGAATTGGTCATAAATTCCTCCCGACAGAGTTAATTATCGTGTGCGCGCTATCTGCAGAGCGTGACTGGAACTGCTTGTCATGCTATTAAAAATGGCAGTCAGTGATTTCATGTGAAACTACGTTAGGTAGAAGCAATTCTAACAGAGAAAAACCTAGCAATTTCTTGTAATCATTATCATATCAATGCCATGTATTAGACAAATTCACTGTTACAGAAGTGGAGGACTGTGCCAAAGTACATAAATCCCCTATTCATGAGCAAATATAACGAACCACCTGATGCATACTCTGTTGAAAACTCGACCTATTTTTGCAACCGAAATTATATTTTATTTCGCCAACACATGGATGTTACTTGCATAGACGTTTAATTTGAACATTTCCTACATATTTAAATATAAGAGTAGACTATCATTAGGAGTGGTGATTTTTAGCAAATGCGATATAGCTCGATAAAGTGCAAAATTGACTCAAAATACTATATAAATGCGAAATCGAAGATTTTCCCAAGTAATTATTTTTTTCCAATGTTTTTTTCTTCTGAAAACTTTAACTAAAGAGTGTAGACAGAACCTTTGCATGTTTAGAAAGTTATGAAGTGACCACTCTTCTGGAATATGGAAAGCAACCCTTCCCACTAAATTAGCCTATTGTTCCCCCATTGCCCATATGAGGTATGTTTGGTACAGAAGCGCGTTCAGTTGTTTTACAAAAGAAATCACTCTTACGACGCCTAATGACTGACATATATCTATCTTCACAACCCAGTTAATGGAGAATTTCAATTCTTGTCTCTGAAAACCAATAGCAATCCTAATTTTAAGGAAGTGATAAACACATGTTAATTCTAGTTGGAGTTCTCAGTTGGTCAAGTTGCGATTTTCATTGTTCTGTTCCGTTTTACGCGCAACTTTCATTCATTCTATGCGTAGGTCACGTCAGGAAATGGGAGGCTAATTTTGTGCACTTTCTATTTATTGTGTTAGTTTCATATTAGTATGCATTTGTCCTTTTTGTGTTATATTTGTTTTGTTCTATATTTCTGTGTATTGCTTTAATCTATAATAATGTAAAATAAATTGACACTTTATGCACTTTTAACTCACCGTCATTAATACCCCCCCCCCATAAATGTGTTTTAAATCTTGTATAAATAATGTTAATATTGTCACCCGAACGTCGGAACTCTCGATAGAACCGGCCGGCAGTAGGGCCAGACAGGAAGCATTCATGCCACGCCTACCCATTTGTCTCGTGTCACTAACTGAAGGGATGATTAGGAGAGCGGCACGAGCCCTGTACCGTCTCTTTCCCCTCCCACCAGACGTCTCGAAACCTCGGGATAATTGTGCGTGCCGCGAACCTTCCAAAAACGGCGATCTTCCCAATATAACGCCTGCAGTTGGCGAGTCGTTTCAGTTCTTGGCGAGCAGCCGTGAGGAGCGCCGAGTGAGAGAACGAACTGCAAGACTGTGTACGTGTATCGGAGGAGTTGTAGGTAATTGCGAGTGCAGAGTGGACCTGTGAAAGACGAACTCGTGAGTTGTAATTATGTGCGCCACGTAATTCTATGTAATCGGCAAGTGTGCCAACTGTAATTCGGTGGAAATAAAGAACATTTGGACTTTTAATTTCACGAACCCACAAAGTCACAATATTCATGATTTTAAAAAATTAACTAAATTAAACATTTTTTTTTCAAAATGCTATAAAATGCTAAATTGTAAATGTATAAATGCTATAAAATACTAAATGTGAAGATCAAAATGCTAAATTTATGATTTCAAAATGTTAAATATCACTTACCCCTATCATTTATCAATACAGTTCACAATGAAGTCATACACGATTTGCAGTACCTAATATTCCTGTTACACTTTTCTGTACAAAGCAACCACGAGCGTCTTCTGTAATTTATATTAATGTTCTGAATATATGTTGTAGTCGTAGCTCAGTCGGTGGGGCACCTATCTACCGCGCAAGGGGTCCCAGGTGCGATTGCTGGCGGTGGGGATGGGGATTTTTCTCCGACCAAGGTAATTCCTCGTCTTCCCCCGAGTCCGGAAGTATGAATGAGAGTGTGAATGTGTGCGTGATGTAATGATTAAAAACCAAAGATAACGAGTTAACACCTTCGGTATGTTCCAAATGAGAACGATATGACCATTGCAGTTAAATGCGGGGTATAAATGGGACAAGAAAGTAGTATTACCAATACACAATATGCTAAGATGAATGCAAAATATCCCGTTTATATGCGGTGATTTTTAATACAAAAAATATTAGAGCGAAGCTGATTTACTGTGGTTCTAGTGAATGAAGATTCACTTTATCCACAGATAGAAGTCGGATTGACAAGTCAAGTAGCTTATTAATTTCCGCAAGTGTAAATCCTGTAATATTTTATGGAACAGTTACATTAATGATTAACAAGGCTTACTATATTTTAATTAAATTAAAATAAAATGGAAAACTATTTGTAATCTTAATCTTTGGAATACAGAGCTAATAAGACAAAGGCCAGCTGGACGTAGGTCACAAATATCCATGGCTAATACAAAATATAAGAGATCGATGTTGCTAGTGACTGTATTATTCTACAGTAGTTAAAGTGAAATTTTACTTGTTCTTAATACTGAAGTGTTTTTTGACAGTTAATTTATGTTAATAAAGTACAACTTTACAAGTTATTTATTTATTATTTATTTAATTTACGTCCTCCAGCGTTGTCATATTGGGCGATGAATGGAAAGGGTCAAATGATGCTCAATGAGCCTAGGGTCCATAGAGCTTAGAGTTACCCGACATTCGTCTTTCAGGATAGGCGAAAACCCCGGTAAAAACCTTATCCAGGTAACTCACCCTGACCGAGATTCGAACTCGGGACCTCTTGAACGTGAGGCAGACACGCTACCATCTAGGCTACCGAGGTGGGCTTGCAAGTAAGTGTTGGACAAAATATATTACCTGAGTGAGCTATTAGCTATGCTTACTGAATCTCCACGTACAAAACCAACAAATGACGTGAGAATTCCGCATACTAACGTTAAAATTGTAGACGGTCATGGTATTTTAATTGGAATTTAAACGTAACCTTCTTGAATCAATGTCAACGTGAAAAGAATGTTTACATGCAATCAATAATAGTTAAAACTACAGAATTTTAATGTTGAACAATTTAATTATTTACATTTACAATAAAAACACTATGGCCCGATTTCACCAATATATGTGAAAATCGACGTTAACAAATGTAACATAACAATTGTCGCAGTGTTAACAAAACTGTTAAAACACTTTCATATTACCAAGTTGGTCTCCGAAAATGTTAATAAGCACGCCAAGAGACTTGTATATATTACATATATAGAAGGCTGTAGATGAATCTTATTATTTTCTGAACGTACTGCGATGCGTCTTTGTTTTTATTTTCGTGTACACACAGTTGAAAGAATGGCGGGTTAACAAAATCAGAAGAGAAGCTTGGGACAGATTTCTCATCAATGGAGGAAGAATTGTTAGTTCAACTGGAAGATAAATATAAGGATATTGTGGAAAATAAGTGGTCGGATGCGGTAAATGTGAAAGAGAAGTACATGACGTGGGAAAATATTGGAAATTAGTTTAATTCGTATGCAACTTAGTCAATATTACATAAATTTAAAACAAGATACGAAGAAGGACAAAAGTGACGAGGCTTCGAACGTTTCAAAACGGGAGGTGAACAGTGTATTATCCTCAGAATTTACTGAATTATAAAGTCATAAAGTTATTAATACTTGAAGCAAAGGCGATATCGGCATATTCCCTTCGATGCATGTTCTAACCTCTCTTGTACTTCTGCAGTAACCTTCATAGCAACTTGTTTCGACAGAAGAAAATTTCTTTTGATAACTTCTCACAATCATTTCTCCTCATAGGCCGTTCTGTTACAAATGCTGTTTATATAGACGGCCAAATATAGCAAATCGACCCCAAAAGCTGCGTCCACGTCCGCCATCTTGATTCTTGACAATTCTGCAATTGTTTACGACTGAACAACAGAAATATGGCGTGCTAGGTTAACAAGAGATTTAACACGAGTGTTGATCTATTCATGAAGACCTCTTTATCCCTCCATAGAAGAGCAAAGTGCTTTTAAGAGGGCAAAAGTAAACACTAGGATGGAAATGTAGTGAAGGGAGTTGAGGTTGTATATATTTTATTTACGAAATTAAGTTTTGCATAAATAATGACATCCGAAAATATCATTAGAGTATTATTTATAACATATAAAGCATGGTTTAAAACAAATACTATCTGTGTAAAGTAAATTTATCTCAAAATTACCTATTTTATACAGGTTGACTTACTTTTTTCTATGCTGACTGAATTCATTGGAATGCCTAATTGCCTAAGATCTTTTAATTACTTTGCCTCAGCACAAAACCTACTTGGCTAATGACTTCTAACTCATGATAAATTTGTAATTCGTGCTTCTTACATAATGCATTCATTTTAATATACAGAAATCATAAATTGGCAGTATTTATCTACCTCCCCATTATTTATTAAAATATTGAAGGTGAATAAATTCTATAACGACATCAATACTAATTTTGGTACTTTTCGAACGTTTTTGTTTTCAGATTATGCTGTTCACTCACACACACGTCGCAGAATTTACTCTGAAATCCTCTTTTATTAGATTCCAATTGAATACATATATTTCCATTGTAACACCTTCTCTATGTCCTAGGTGCACTCTAGCAAAAGTACAATCTAAATGAAGGGCTCAATATTAAATTATGAAGTGCATTGCTAAGTGTAGTCTTGCAAATTAACTTCGGAGACGAATGTTGCGTCATAAAAACAAGTGAATGGGAATTGGAATGTCATCATTTCACATTCCTTTTGTGGTTTTGCAACATTATTTCTCCACTTTTCGTGTCGTGAGAACATACTTCAACTGTGTCAACGCTACTTCTGCTTCAGATGTTAATGTAACGTAAAATTGTGGAAGATGGCATTTAAGTTCAACAGGAACTTCAAAGATTAGGAAGACTTTGTCTATGCCAACGAGTATTTACTTTAAAATAAGACCTGAAGCTTTCTTGGCAACCAATATGTTCGTGCTCTTCTCGGGAAACAAGCCAGGTGAAAAGACGATTAGAAATCCAGTTTCGGGAGCGTGCAGCTCTCCCATCATTACGATATTTTAATAAATGTTATAACTAAATATATATATATATATATATATATATATATATATATAACTTGATGTAACACAAATATAAAAAAGACAAAACACTACCAATACTCGTATCACTGAACAAAATACTGTTTTCAGTAAATTAAATGCCAAGTCAGGAGATGGCGTGAGTATAGAAAATTAATTGGGTCAAGGAAATGTAACTACTTAACTTGATGTTCAAGCTGTATAGATCTGTGATTCTTAAGTCGACGGATTTCTATTTTAAGGCCGGTTTCCAAGAGGAGCTGAACTGAAATCCAGCGTCACGATTAAGCGTGCTTCTCTCGGAGGAAGTGAGCACAGTCTCCTTATTTATTTTGTATTTACATGTATAAGGAACAGTATTCCTAATATATATGGACGATATTCTAAATTAATGGAAGATTTTAGTAGACCCAGGAATCAAAATAAAAGAAAATATTTATATTAATACGCTGCTGTTTGCGGATGACCAAATATTGATTTATCGGAATGAAAATCAACGGCAAAAATCAATGTATATTCTAAATAATATAGTACAAAAGTATACTTTTAAGATATTAGAAGAAAATAAATTATTGCTCTTAAAGGAAATTATAATGTAAGATCAAAATTGTTTTAGGAAATAAGATTTTAGAACAACTATCGAGTTTTAAATATTTAGGATGTAACATAAGCTTTAGAAACAATGCTGATATAGGAGAAAAAGTAAACAAATTCCGAGCAATATGTGGGACAATCCAAAGAAGTTTTAAAAACAGAGTGAGAAGGCATACAAAAGTATACAAGGGATACAACTTTACTATATGGAAGCGAAACCTGGGTGCCAACGCAAAAGGATTTAAATAAAATACAGACTGCAGAAATGAAATTTTTAAGAAGTGTTAGACGTTGTACAATATTTAACAAAATAAGAAATGAGGATATTAGAAAGGAATTAGAAATTGAACCAATCCATGACAAAATATCAGAACGAAGGCAACAATGGCATGAATATATATTAAGAATAGAGGATGGAAGATATTCAAATGCAGTATTAAACTATAATCCAAAAGGAAGAAGAGACAGGACGACCCAGGAAACGCTGGAGAGGTCTATGAAGTCGGAACGGGCAATATGCCCAAACCATGGAGTGAAGAAGAAAGAATAGTATTTAATAACAGATTGCCAAATGGTAGATTAGTCAGTGAAGTGATTTTTCAATTGGAGGTCTGGGTTCAATTTCCAGTCGGTTAGAGAATTTCTTTTTAATGACACTATTTCCTACACTTCACAGAGTCCAAGTGTGATGGAGATGTGAAAATAAGTTAAAAACCACAGCAATCTAAAAGTTCTAAGGGCAAAAGCACCACATATTAATGTTTTAGCACGATATGATCATAGCAGTTAAACGGGGCTATATAAATAACCTCCCCACAAAAGAAAATATAATTCCTGAGTGTTCTAATAGACTATATTTTCAACATGCAACAGGTTAAGATGAACTGCTTTATTTAAAAATAAAAGTCTATACTGGATTCCCCACTCTAACTACGTATTCCACCTGTGTGTGTGTGTGTGTGTGTGTGTGTGGTGTGTGTGTGTGTGTGTGTGCGTGTGTGCGCGCGCGCGCATAGCCCAAAAGCAAAATAAGCCCTAAATTTGGTATTTATCCCATAAGCTCTTCCAAAGGTCTAACTGGAGGATTTCCAAGAAAATCCCCTTCATAAATTACCTTTTATATGGAAAGTGTTTCAAAATTTAGAATTGTGTCAAATATATCTCTAATGCTTTTGATTGAAATCTAATAAATATATTGACATAAAAATAAAATTTACATTTCGAATGTTCTGATAGTAATAGCCGCTGAAGTCTTCTTTATTATGGATTATTTTTGCATAATAGTACACGTAATACATAAAGAGAATCTAGACTTCCATTGTATATTACATTGTAGTCAAAACAAAGATATGGAGACAGCAGGCCTGGCTAAGTAAATAGGACAATTTGGGGGGAGGGTGAAGTAGTAATTAGAAAAATTTTGTCAGTAAAAGGGGAAAAGAACAGGAGAAATATAGGGAATTATTTAGAGAAATTTAAAGAGAAATAGCTAAGAGTAATTATGAGAAAAATGTAGAGTAGGATAGGTGAAATGGCAAAATGTGTAAAAAGGAGTAGAGGGCTTCCAATACACAAAAACCCAGGGTTAGGTGTATGGGGACCAAATTATTATTCAATGGCAATCAACATGGCAGGATTTTCAGTACTTAGGAATATTTCGCGTTTTCCAGTATGGATTTTATAATTGTAATCTTGATTTTGTAGTTCTATTTGATGAAGTAAAAGGAAAGATGAGAAGTGCATTACAAATTACAAATATTACTACATAAAAACTGCAGATTTCCTTAAAGCATACAATTTATGCCAGTTTGGTATGTGTGTATGTGCGTGGAGTAAATCATTTCCTTGTCATTGGTTTGAATTTTCAAATATATACACTTTTCTCAAATGGGAAATTATAACGTTCTCTTTCTCCTCCTGGTTATACAAAAAATATGAAATTTCAAAGCCTTCACATGGCAAAAAGCTCTTAAAATATTAGACTCTCTCCTATGTACTTCCCTAATTCCATTGTTCTTACAAGGAAACAGCAGAGATGTTTATCTAGATTACAGTGAAATAAATGGAAGAACGACCGTTTGTAAAAAAATGGTTTGTTCAACGGTGAGTAGAGAAATTCATGAGAGTTCAGTGCTTAATATTATTTTGTTTTGTTTCAAAATTCGAATGTTCATTTCAGGCTAGTACTTCAAGCACTTCGACATAATATGTTTATACTTCTACTTGAAGGTTGGACTATGTAGTCCACAAAAACATCTTCCCATCGTCCTCTTGAACACCATCTTTCTGAGCAGATAGAGGCAAGCTGAAAAATTCAATGCCACGGCCGGGATTTGAATCACGGATCTCCTTGTTTCCGTCCACTTGCTCTTACCCATTGAGCTACCATAGTCAACATGCCGTCATGACATTAAATTCTCTAATTGACTCATATATTTCTTCCCGGTAAACCACTAGGGGCTCTCATATTCGAGATACACCTTAATGTCAGGACGGGACGTTGGCCATGGTAGCTCGTTGGGTAAGAGCGAGTGAACGGAAACCAGCAGATCCGTGGTTCCTGAAATCCCGGCCGTGAATTTTTCTGTTTGACTCTATCTATTCAAAACCTTAGGCTATACACTGCTAGTGTGAAGAAATGATTAATGTACATCAATTAACTTAAACCATCTTTCTGGTTTATATTGCAATGTTAACTTTGTATGTTTGGCATTATGTATTCTTCCTAGATGTTGAAACCATTGTCATTTGTAGCTGTGTATCTTCTCCTCTAACTTACATATATGTAACTCTTTTCGTGTTTCAATATTGGGTATATGAGGGCGCCGGGGTAGCGCGGTGGTTTCGTTCGCGGCTCCCGTTCTAAGGGTCCCGAGTTCGATTCCCGGCTCTGGGGTTGGCGATTTTAAGTCGGCCCTATCCACGCCTTCACCTCTGTCTAGCACATGTGAAGTATCCCCTATGCCCAACGTGGTTCGGAGTCCACGGTAAAAACTGTAGGTCCTCTCACCTCACCGCCATCTTCACTATCACCCTATCATCGGAGGTAATGGACACCGCCCTCTGGGTGCCTCCACCTGAGAAATGGGTCCGGTCATCACTTGGTGGGGTGAGGTTACCCCGAAGGCCAAGGTTGCCATGTTTGGAGTGTTAGTAACTAACTAACTATATTGGGTATATGATCTTTACAGGTATGACCTGATCGTCTGAGAAATTGCTCCTCAGCTGCTTCTAACCTCCTTTTAGAAGATCTATGGAGCACCCAGTTTTCGCCCATATAAAAGTAGCAAGCATTTTATACAATTTTATAATGATATCTTTGCTAGTTTTGTTTCTTAATATTCTTTGAACTCTTTCACAAATTTTTTGGCACTTATTAAGATTTCTATCGACGCCTTTCTCTTCTTTGTAGGATAGCAGCATCCCAGGTAATTAAAAAAGCCGACTTGTTCTACTATTTCGTTATTAATAACTATTTTAGCTCGTATCGTAAACTTTCGTATAAACGACATAACCTTAGATTTATTAACAAATATTTCTATATGTATCTATACTTATCGCTAATTATCAGAGGGCTTTGCTAGAGCTATCGATTATGGCCATGCCAACATTTCCTCGTTTAAGAGAACTGCTGTACTGCACTACGTTTAACTAACTAAAATATTAATTCGATTCGACTTCAAGCCTCTGACACTTTTGACGCTTGCAGCCGAAACCACTGCATCTCCAAAAGCCGTCGCTGCATTTCGACACACAAAGTCCATCAGTCTTGTAAATAATTAAATGCATAGTGACTCAGAGATTGGCAAGTAACACGTTCTGTGTGTTACTCCGTCCATAGCAAAGGCGTTAATGATGTCATCATACTCCAGAGACCTTGTTATTTCTCTCCAATCTGAACAATGGCCAGGGTTAGTTAAGATTACACGCAATGTACATACTTTGTATATAAAGTCTCCAGTCAACCAAGATCTGAATCTACATCCGCAATGCACTTTATCCTTGTCTCGTCTTGATGAATTACAATTTTTATTTTGGAAATTAATCGTTCTTGCACACTAGCCGTGTGAAATCAATGCCATAGCCGGGATTTGAACCATGGATCTTCTGGTCTCCATCCAGCCGCTCTAAACCATTGAGCTACTATGGTCAACGTGCCAACATGACATTAAATTCTCCAGCTGACTCGTGTTTCTCCAGGTAAAGCACTAGGAGTTCTCATAAACACATGAGACAACTACCTTAATGGCGACTTACTATGCTGTAAGTACTTTAAGGCCCGGGATTTAGAGCTCGGACCACTATTCGGTAAAATTAATGGAAATTGATTGTTCTTTCACACTAGCCGTGTGCAGGACGCACTATGAAAGTGTAGAGCCAGACTGAAAAAATTAAATGCCTTATTCGGGATTTGAACCATGGTTCTTCTGGTCTCCGTCCAGCCGCTCTAAACCATTGAGCTACTATGGCTAACGTGCCAACATGACATTAAATTCTCCAAATGATTTTTTTTTTTGAGCGGCTGGACGCAGACCAGAAGATCTGTAGTTCAAATCCCGGCTATGGCATTGAATTTTTCAGTCTGGCTCTACCCTTTCATAGTGCGTCCTACACATGCCTAGTGTGAAAGAAAAATTAATTTCCATTAATTGGCCGCGCCGTGGCTCAGTGGTTAGACCGCTTGGCTCTCACCAAGGCAGCCCGGGTTCGATCCCAGGCGACCGCAAAGTGAGATTTGTGGTGGACAACACGGCGCTGGGGCGGGTTTTCTCCGGGATCTCCGGTTTCCCCCGCCATCTCATTCCACCGGTGCTCCATCTTCATCTCATGTATCATCAGTGTCATCGCCTGCGGTGCCGTATGTAGTAAAAGCGGGCGTTAAACACTACACATTACATTTTTTCCATTAATTGTACCTAATAGTTGTCCGAACTATAAAGCCCGTGCCTTAAAGTACTTACAGCATAGTAAGTGGCCATTAAGGTAGTTGTTTCATGTGTTTATGAGAACTCCTATTGGTTTACCGGTAAAACACGAGTCAGTAGGAGAATTTAATGTCATGTTGTCACGTTGGATATAGTAGCTCAACGGTTTAGAGCGGCTGGACGGAGACCAGAAGATCCGTGGTTCAAATCCCGGCTATAGCATTGAATTTTTCAGTCTGGCCCTACCCCTTCAAGTTTTATTTTCTCTAATATGTTTAAAAAATAGGGGAAGTATTGCTTTTCCACCAAAAGTAATTATAGAAATTTTGCAGGAATGGATCTTCAGATTCCCTGAATCTAAGAAAAAAATTGTTATAAAAATGTGTGTGGGTGTATGTGTGTGTATATGTGTGTGTGTGTGTGTGTGTGTGTGTGTGTTTGAACAGCTTAAGTTAAAAATGAGAAGGCGGTAAATACAGTGAGTATGAGTGAGTGTGTGGTGTCTTAGGGCCGGCCCGTCAACAGAGAGGTCATTTGGGCACGTGGTGTACATTCTGCAACGTTAAGTCATATCGGATAATGAATGAAATTGGTGAAATTATGCTCTAATGACCCCAGCATCCATAAAGCTTTAAAGATACCCGAATTCATCTTTCAGGATAAGGAAAAACTGGGGGGGGGGGGAAGCCTCATCCAGGTAACTCACATTGATGGAGCAAAAGTCGCCCCGTGACGAGAGATCTTCCATAGGTCGTTATTAAATCTCCCCTACAAACTCTGTCACAGTCATAGACTCAAATAAGGTAAGTGGGGGAAGATGAAAGTTGGGGGAAGACGGAAGTTTCGTAATATTTTTTTCATCTGAGACTAGATAGCAGCACTTATCACATCCTAGCTTAGGGGCATCCAGTTGGAATTGTGCTGTTCTGTTCTTCCGTTTTATATCTTGCTTCATCCAGTGATAAACAAGAAACTACTATCTGTAAACTTGGTAAGTACAAGCTATGTAATATTTCGTTGCCCATACGTAAGGTCTAGCACTTGATGTACTGCATGGAGCTTCACCTAACCATGGCATTTTGCCATGTGCGTCTTTGTGAGCACATGGTAGCTCGGGATCTTCCGAGTGCTGGTAATCCCGGTGATGCTATATGCCTGCGAGATCTGGGGCATGGCAGCAGACAGCTGGATAGCATGGCTTCAACGTGCACAGAATAGAGGACTACGGTCTATCTATTCTGTGGGACGTTATTTCCCTACCAGGTTGCTCCACGAAGCATCGGGTCTGCCATACGTGGAGGATGAAATTAGGCGCCGGGCTTCAAAATTATACGCAAGTTTACCATCACACAGAAGCGCCCTTGTTAGATCATTTTGAGATTATAACCCCACTAGACGCCGATCTAGACTGCACCCCCGTATGGCATGCGGGCACCCCAGATAACCCAGGAGCTAATCCTATCAGCAGCTAAAGCTGAGCTTCTCATAATTCTTCTAAGCTGTTTGGCATCTAAATTTTTCCCCAACAAAAAATTAAACAAAAACAAAAATTTGGGTGCAAAGTACTGCATCCTCCCCTTCAGCTCGAAGGTACATTCTGTAACCTCTAAATTTAATCCTAACCTCAAAACCTACACCACCTTCATCCTACAAACTTCAATTCTAAATCTTACCTGCGGTAAAACCCTTAACGGGTGGGCACGCAGCAAAAACCTTCTGACTATATACAACCAGCCAGCATGAGGGAGCGAGCGGTAGCTCGGACCAATATGGCTGGTAGCGTACACCAAAAATCAGGCTCACTTGCATATTCTCCCAGGCATTGGGGGAAGTTGAAGGTTCTTAAAGAATACTGATAAATTACATTTGACTGATCATTCTTCAAACCATCAAAAACACTTTGGTAACAAGCTTTCAATACTTGGATTCATTCAAACCCTGGCCGGAGAGTTACAAGACTGCAGTTTGGTTCTCTCCTTTCTTCATTGTATCATGTCTCTAGCATGCGTTAAATCTACATTTTATAAAGTGTCTTACATGCTGTAATACAAATGCTCAATTTACTTTATTTTTAACTTCATACTTCGTGTTGTTGCATGTTCCCCCATGTTGTTCCATCTTGCCCACTGTTAACTCCCGCCTTACCCTAATGATGGGATAAGATATAAGTTTTGTTGCAATTAGTTTAATTGTACCTTTATATCTGCTCACATTTAAGGACACTCTTCTCCCAGTAACAATTACATATACAAGCAATATCTTGAGATACTATTTTATACTTTCCTCCATTTCCATTTCCATGAACGAAAGAACTTAACTGTTAAGTATGTCATCTTCCCCCAACTTACCTCGTCGAAAAATAGTAAACAATCTGCATGATTTAAGTGCATAAGTAAATCTGAGAAGTACTGGACTTCTCTTGTGAGGCAGTTACACAATTTTATCTCATTCGCACAGTGTGCAGTGTTCTCTTAAAGGCTAACAACTCAATGGAGGAGTCTACTTGACTGCCCTAACCGTGTTCAAGTGCTTGATCAAGCGTTCTAATCAGTGTTTACCCTGTTCAAGTACGTTAGCCTCCGTACTAGTTCTAATTCTTTTGAACGACATGTAAACGTCCTTGTTATTAAATGAGGTAACAATGAAAACACGAGAACTGTTGTTTCCCAAAGGCTCATCACGTACATAAGTTTTTGCAATACTCCTGCAATTGCAGTGTACAAAATAACAGATCGTGAAAGTGAGTTATATACGTGAGTGAGTTGTTGCTATGCATTGCTTGATACTTTTTGAGGTTAGAAAGAGCGCTAGTTTTAGTGTTGCCTGAGCAAACAAATACACTATCCTTCATTAATCGTTGTAAACGAGGTGTACGAGTAGACCCTGCTCTGAACGATATATTTTCTTTAATTCTGAAGAGAGAGTTATACTTTATATGTAGAAAATCATTCAAGATGAATACATTAATTTATTAGCCTGAGCATTTGCAGCTTCTAGATTATTGTTATTGACGTTTGTAAGATCTGGGTGTACACCTATCAATAATGTCGCCAGCATTGTTGTGGCGGGCGCGGCCGGCGCGCGCAAAGAGACAGATGACTGGAAGGTTTGTCTTTCTTCTGGTGTCGTCTTGATTGTTAGAGAACATTCCACTAATTTCTGGAACAATGGGTGGAGATATAAAAGAAGCCGTGGCTGGTTTATCGGGACAACCCCATCCAACGCTACCTAATCCTCCTCCAGGATTGGTGCACGCTTTGGCGATTGTCCATTAATACGGAGAAAAGCCAAGCGATATTGTTCACCAAGCGCCGCTTTCCCGCCAATTTCCCCCAATTTACCTACTTCGGGCAAGAGATCAGGTGGGAGAATTCAATCAAGTACTTGGGAGTCAAGCTGGATAAGGGCCTAACTTTTCGGGAGCACATCTAGGAGCAAGCTCATCGGTCGTGTGGTGCCGCGGCATCACTATACCCTGTGCTTCGGTCTCCGATGTCTGTTTCCCTAAAGTTGCGCCTCTTTATGGATCTGGTCCTCCCTGTCATGCTCTATGCGTGCGAAGTCTGGGGTATGGCCGCAGGCTCACATCTAGTTCTGCTCCAACGTGCACAGAATAAATGTCTTCGGATTATTTATTCTGTTTGCATAAGGTTACCCGTGAGACTACTTCACGAGGCTTCATCCCTCCGATATGTGGAGGATGAAATTAGGCGCCGGGCGACAAAATTCTTCGAGGGTTTGCCCCAACATCAGAGCGCCCTCGTCAGATCCCTTGGGGATTATGTACCTCGTGAGCGTCGCTTAAAGCGATACCGGTTACCCCGCATGTCTTGCGGTCATTTCCGGTAACCACATGATCTCCATTCCAGCCTAAACTAAATTACAGCTATCCAAAATTTTATTCTGGAAAATTCAAAATTATACATACCTTCTTCCTAGCTTATTAACTAACCCACCAGCGGTGCTCGCTGTCCGTAGCACCCGGTTCATAATTCCCTGAGGAGCAACAAACTACCTCCCTACACTACCCCCACTTAATCTACACCCGTCATTCTGCAACATTCACATCCCGTCACTACGTGGTTAAGCTCTTTCCAGAGCAGGTACACGATTTGACCACCCTTCGCTGTTCCAAACAGCCCGCCAGCATGGTGTTGAGTTGAGTTATCGGGACAGTTGTAATTGGACTCGATATTTGTGTGCGTGCAGCTGTGATCTGAAAGTGAACTCTTGTCTTTTACGAGTGCAGGGAAGCCACGAGAGATTGTGTTGGTATATGTTACGTCATTCTGCCGCCAAGGGTGTACAAACTGTCTTTCTACGGAAATAAAGAGCATTTTTTAATTTCTGCAACCTGGACTTTTAACTTCACGAACTCAAAAAGTCACAATAAGTACGCGGGAAAACAAGAAATAGCGAAAAATTTAAAAGCAGAAGAAAGTCAAAAACCATATGGGAAATTTTAGAGACAATCAGAAAATAGGAACATACTTCTGTGGACAAGAGAAATAAGCTAGAATCACGAACAAAACTATTCTTTTAAACAGTTGGTAGTAAAAGTGGACATTTTAGTAGTTCACGACAGAGTTTAAAGTAGACAATTATTTCGCTTAGTGGACAAAAGCTTACGTGGGTAATACCAACTTTGCTTTCTTGTGGAATGTGACAATCGCCTCATCCAAGAAGGCCGTGAATCAGAGTTAATATTTCACTTTTATAAAAAGATGGGTAGGTTTGGAAAAATCTGTAATCTATTAAAAATTAAATTTTCTTTAAATTTCTATTAATAATTAAATTTTCTTAAATTATTTTCATCGTTTTATCTCCACTGCCTCCGTTCTCTAGAATGTTGTGGTCATTTAAAAGTTATACTGCCAATACTGATGCTACTACATAGGTCAATTGAATATCATAACCATGAGAAAGCTAAAATAATACCATATATTTATATATAATTTGAAATATATCTTTAAAATTAGTGTTTGAGGCATGAGTTAAGAGGATTTTTTGCTTGTAGATTTCCTAAACTCGTTCCACGACCCCGTTACGGAACCACATGTACTCATAAAATGCTCCTTTTGTATCAATTGAAGCTTTGTAAGAAGTATAGACACTAATTTTGTAAAAGTAGTCATCTTTATTGATCAAATTTTGAATGTGTAACGTTCCACTGCCAGTGTTTGGATAAAATGTCGTACTATAGAGGTTCATTACATACTGCCTTCACATAAATACGTAAAATATGAAGCTATTAATAGTGAAGCCAACTAATCTATAGAAATATAACTATTTGTAACTTAAAACTTCACTTATCTTATACGAAATGATTATAATTTTATTATAAATTGTCCAGGATTGCGATTTCATATAAAACGTTTACACATCCTCAGCCAGAAACAACAAAACTGTCGGCATCGTTGCGAACGCTACATGTTAATATGTTTTTGTTAGTACTACCAAAATATGAAAATAAAACAAATTTAGGAACAGATTCGACTCTGGTATTTCAAAATTCATTACGCAATGTTTGTTTTTTAAAATAAATATTTTTCCCAAATCATTAATTCTATCGGACCATTTAATTGTTTTAATAATTTAACTTCTGGATTTATTTCATGGTTAAATGATCAAAATTGATCCGCTCCAGCCGATTCATCAGTCTGTTTATACTTAATATTACGAAAATGTTCTTTTCCAAATTACGTTTTGTCCTTCCAATATAAACTTTATCGCAATCGAAACAATTAAACTGATAAATACCAGATCTTTTTATTATTAGGAATTTTATATTTTTAGGAAATGCAATAAATTTTTAGTACCATACTTATTTTGAGGAACTAAATTTATACTAAATTCTTTAAAAATTGTTGAAAATGTTTACTAACCCACGGATGATAAGTATTTTTTTAAATCATAATGGTCTTTTATTTTTAAGGGTAAAAATATCATTAACAGTTTTTTATATTTGAATTTTTCAATTATTTTACTTATAAAGTCTTTATTAAAACCATTATTTAAAGCAATATTAATCATATGTTTATATTATTTATTAAATTCCTCTTTATTCAGGGGTATATTTATTAAACTATAAATCAAACAATTGAAAAGAGCAAATTTATGTGAAAAAAGTGTTAAATAATAATAATAATGCAATATTATTCTAAAATAAGTTTATTGGTGAGCAGACCCAGGAAACGATGGTTGGAGGACTCTGAAGTCGGAAAACAGGGACTTGATTGTCTGTGTCATGAAGTGAAGAAGAATAAGAATATGAAGAATTAAGGAATAGCTAGAGAAATCTTGGAAACTGTAAATGCAGATGGACGATTATTCTGAAGCGAAGAAGTGCAATAACTGTGTCAAATATATTCTCTGTTTATCTTTATTGGCGGACATATCACACATAGCGATTGGTAAAATCATTTACACCAAATGGGTTTAGAGCAGAAAATGAAGTGCCGGGGCTGTGTCTCTGTAAGGTCTGAAGAGCGATGCTGGTCCATGGTAATCACCTCTTTCAGCTTCTAGCGAGCACGTATGTGCATCTGGAAGCTCCTCACGTAAGACAAGATCGATAAGGACCTCGCCATTATGTTCTTCACATGATGTCGTCATCTTGACTCACTCAATTCAAGGTTCCTCGTGATTGCCTCCACTCGTGGTAGGCAGCGTCTTGGTACGGTATGCCTATGTGACGCAACTTTCTAATAACGAGAATATACTTTCGGTAATGAACGACATGACTGTTTTCACCTTTAAGGAAATATTCGAATCAGTCATGTAAACCTGGTGTGCCAATGCAGAAGCGATAACCTGATTAAGACGTCAAGCTGAATAATGTTTTATATTTGTTTGCATTTAAGGAATAATATGCCACCACCGTAACGTGCGAGACTCGCGTTCGGAATGTCCTGGGTTCGGTTCCTGCAACCAGAGCCCTCTGGTTTTCGTGGTTTTTCCTGGCCGATAAGTAAAAACTGAATTAGTTTCGCATCTGTCACTCATTTCCCTTTCAATCTGTTTTATTCCCCTATATAAGTTGACTCCAGCAGAGGAGGACGCCTGCTGCAACAGAAATGTTCCCTGTGGAAACCAGAGGGCTGCCTGTTTGAACGGGCCGTTCATCGCCCTCTCTAATCTTTGAGCCTAGATCTATTAGAGACCTGCGCATCTCTGTGGCTCGTACTGTCTTGTAGTTCTTTCACTTCATAACTTCCTCCTAGGAGGCGGCAGCTGCAATAGATCTCCCGAGGCGCAGAGTGCAAGGTTTGCCCCTCGTTGAATAACCTATATCATATAGCCACACACTTCTTTTTTTGAACATTCTTTAGGCTCGATTATTAGATTTGAAAAGGAATCAATATTTGCTTTACAATTAGGCATGGGTCCCCGGGAGATCCATGGTTCAAATCCCGGCTATGGCATTGAATTTTTCATGCTGACTCTATTCATCCAAAAGATTTTCATGTGTTATGCCCTGAGGCCACAAAAGAAATATGCTTGATCAAATAGCTTGCTATGGTTAACTTTCTCAATTACTTCCGACGTAAGAAGAAACATTTTCGGAGGGGTGTCAATTTAAGAAAATATAATATTTCCTAAAAAATTACAATAAACACTAAACCCCCCAAAAATGCAAAAGTAGTCAGTATTGGTTCATTTGTAACAGAAATGAATTTATATTGCATTCTACAGTCTGTGAGACGCACTGGCCGCTCCGTGGCTCAGTGGTTAGACCGCTTGGCTCTCACCAAGGCGGCCCGGTTTCGATCCCAGGCGAAGTGAGATTCGTGGTGGACAACACGGCGCTGGGGCGGGTTTTCTCCGGGACCTCCGGTTTCCCCCGCCATCTCATTTCACCGGTACTCCATCTTCATCTCATGTATCATCAGTGTCACCACCTGCGGTGCTGTATGCAGTAAAAGCGGGCGTTAAAGACTACACATTCATTCATTCTTGCGAGACGCACTAAAACTATACTATTTCATCAAGTTCCGAACCCTACAGATAAGTAATCCTGACCGAGATTCGAACTCGGGACCTCTTGAACGTGTGTCAGATACGTGTGTACACTGCCACCTACACTACAGAGGCGGGCACAAAGTATACAATGATTATATAATATACTAATTATAAGGGTTTTTGGAAATAGGCTAGAATAAGATTTGAAGACATGGAGATCCAGAAACTGTTGAATCAATTAGCAGAGAAGAGATCACTTATTTTCTATATTCCATTGAAAAATAGCTGGGGGAGGGAGAGGTATATAGATAGCACGATCAGTGAAGAAGGAAAGGGGTTAGCATGGTTAAGAGCAGGGATATGGAGATTAAGAGGTCAAATGAAATGAAATGAAATGTGTAGTGTTTAACGCCCGCTTTTACTACATACGGCACCGCAGGCGATGACACTGATGACACATGAGATGAAGATGGAGTACCGGTGGAATAAGATGGCGGGGGAAACCGGAGATCCCGGAGAAAACCCGCCCCAGCGCCGTGTTGTCCACCACAAATCTCACTTTGCGGTCGCCTGGGATCGAACCCGGGCCGCCTTGGTGAGAGCCAAGTGGTCTAACCACTACTGTGCGGCCATAAGAGGTCAAAGAAATGGATACCCGCAAGACGAGTGCCCATTGTGTGGGGACAAAGAGGATATAGAACATATACCGTTTGACTGTAAGGAAACGGAGATGTGGAGGAAAGAATGTCAAATATCAAAAATGAATAGCAGAATCAGCTTAATCAAGGTTGTAACTAAAAATTATAAAAAAAACATAGGACAATTTCTAAGTAAGGTAAAAAACAAGTGGATATGGACTGTAAAAAGAGAGAAGGAATAATAAATGACTATTCTAAAATAACATATTGTGTCACGTCTGTAAATATACTTAATGGACTGTCCTGTGTAGCAGTGGCCTGGGCCAAAACAGAGGGCAGTCTAAAAAATTGTAAAAGCTCAGTACCTCAATAAATATTACATTATTATTATATTATATAACACACTAAAAGACTTAACGCTTATAGACACAGCGTTTAATAAACAGCAGTTCCTCTTTGTTTGAGACTTTTACATCTTTTCTTCTCGAAGCGTTGCTTGCTATAAAACCTTGCATGAGTTGACGTTAACGATGTCACCATTTACAAAATATGTAAATTTACAGGTTGCTGCAAACCGTAGTAGCAGAGGAAGCTGCAATATTGTGGGCAACGGGCAATTTCTTGTATCGTGCCTTATTCTCGCGTAATATTTCCCTAATAGTTCCCTTGGAGAAACCTGATTTGTATTTCACTTCAGCTCTGTTTATGCGTGTGATTTCATGACGTGAGAAGAAAGTATGTTTTTAAAATGATCTTTTTATACATGCCACTGTATTGTAAGGAAAATACATCTATATACATTCTGTTTTCAAATACATCTAACTTTAGAGGAGCAGGCACTAATACAACATGAAAAAATGTTGCGGTTAAAAACAAAAACAAAAAAGGGGGGGGGGAGAAAAGATTACTACAACCAATCAAGACGAAAACACAAACAAGTTTCCTACACAAAGTTATGGAATTAAAAACAGATCTGAACCTTCCTAATTCTAAAGAAAACATTTTAATCAAGAAAACTCACTGACTTTTGAACCAATTAATATTCAATTAGATTTAGAACAAATAGTTACAAAATCTGAAACTTCCAAACCTGTACTAAAAGCACTAACATTAGAAACTGTGAACAACAGATACCCACCTGAAGAATGGTTACATATCTACACAGATGGATCTAACTTGGACAACAACTCAGGAGCAGGAATTAAGTGTGCACTGTTCTCATTCTATCAACCAGCAGGATACCACACAACAAATTTTGATGCAGAAGTAACGGCTATTCATATTTCACTCCAACACCTTCGATACAGAATAGATAAATTCGAAAATGCTGTCATACTTTTTGATTCTAAACCAGCATTATGTGCAATAGGTTCATATAAAATGAGGTCAATCCAAATTAAAGAATGTCACAAAATGATCCAACAACTTCAAAAACTATAGAAAAGAATTATATTACAGTGGATATTTGCACATTGTGGTATTGCTGGAAATGAATCAGCTGATTTTCTTGCCAAAAAGGTGCAAATTTAATTCAAAACAAAAGTAAAAACTTACCCTTTATATCCATAAAAAGATTAATCAAAAGAAAATATAAAAAAAAAACAAAACCAAGCAGTATCTAACAAAGCCAAAGATAAAAAAATGGAACATTTTAATTAAAAATCCAGAAATTATTCCAGAAATCCCACGTAAAGCTGCATTAGCAAATTTTAGATTACTTACGGAACATGATTATTTGGCCAAACACTTACAGAGAATAGGAATTTATACAAGTCCAAATTGTCCTCTGTGCAACAAAGAAGAGGAAATGACTGAAGAACATCTTCTGACCTGTGAAGTCCTACCTGCCGCACCCACTACACAGAAATATTGGAGAGCAAGAGAGCTAATGGCTTCATTGCTAAAGCCTAGCATTTGAAAACAACAACATTCTGTTTTCATATTTGCTTGTGCATAGGCTTGTAGTGTTTAACAATAATCAATTAAATAATTAGCATTATTGCTAATATTTTAGCCATGCTAGAGCTAGCGTCAGAAGCATGCCATATAAACTATACTGTACTTACATGTCATTGGCTTCGCAACCTCATCTTCAAATAATGATTACAAAGCTTTGTCCACTGTCGCTTCTTCTTGTCACAAACCTCTGACTCAAGATCACAAACTGAACACGTAACTGCAATTTCCCTCTATGATATGTTCTTCAATAAACGTGTGAACGATCATAATTATCAGACCACTTTCGCAATACTAAAAGCACAAACGACAATAAAAAAGCAGAACTACAGCTCTGGTTTTCCCAAAGCGGCAGCACTGAATCGGGAGTGTTACGTGACTAAATAGGTACAGACACCTGAATTGGCCGATAATGTACTAAAGCACAATGTAAAAACTGTATCAATATTACATATTAGAGCAAACTGTTACACAAACAAAACGGAATAAAATATATGTTGCACCCCTTTCTCAAACCCCACAGCAAGAAAGTAGGAATAAAGTGCTGAATAGTTTTCAGCTCCTATGATCTCAGTCAGAGAGAATGATGTCACTGTCCATTTCTACTACGCATGCTCTGTTGGGGTTTTGTGTTTACTTGCTGTAGAGTGCGCTACAGTTCACGTAGCCGGAGTAGATCACTGGCGTTTGACTGTTTTTGATCTTTCTTTTAACTATGCCTATTCTAAATTTAAATATAATTCAAAAGTTAGTGGCAAAAGGTTAGTCAGCGAAGAAATTGTGGGAGGGTAGTTCAAAATTCGTTTGTTTTCCTTTCCATGTTGGTTACTTGGAAATGGTAATGCATGGGGGAGGGTCAGTTACAGATCTAAGGCATATTAATTCATTAATTGATATAGAAATTATGGGGCAATTAAATAAATTATGTAATAAAGATCATAAATAAAGAAGTAGTTTTAATCCTGATAAATAATTCACAAACAATTAATAAGGTGAAAAGAAAAACAAAATTGCTCCAAATATGAATATTTGATGAAGTTGTGTTAACGTTAACGGGTTGGTTTGACAATATATTATGGATAGATTTTGGCTAGACGTATAAGGACATCAAATGCGGCAGTTAGCGACGGCTGGGTTTTAAAGACCAATTCGCAGAATTACGTGATGGAAGGCATATTGGTATGCAGGGTTGTCGGATTAGAATCACTACAAAATGGGAGATAATTAGAAGAATTTTAAGTTTAATAGGGCATTTTGGGTATAAATTAGAACACTTCTGGTCTGATTGCATTGGGTAAAGACGAAGCTGCTAGCGTGAAACGGATTCGGCAGAACGCGTGCGATTTCCTGGTAGATGATTCAGTGTTTTGTTCAAAATATTATTACAAACTACTTTGTTATAAATAACTATTATAAGAATCAAGTACGACTGTCTTCCTGTCGTCACCTGACACTGACCGCGTCTTTGTTTTTCACTGTAGCTTGCTTCCTCTTCGTGACGTCAACCAATGGCTCACCTTGATTGCGTGTTACTTTCTCACGACAGACTTGTGTGATCGCCGATGTGACGATACTTAGTGTCACCAGAATAGTGATTTCACTACTACTAGGGTCATTGGATGGAACAGAAGGTTGACAACTTAGGTTCCATTTGCAATAAAAAATAAGCGGAGACATAACCTATACTAGATTATTTACAACGTATTTTATATACATTACTCCTGTATATGGATGCTTTTCATTAATTAGAGTCAACTGAAAAATTCACTGCCACGGCCGGGATTTGAATCACGGATCTCCTGGTTTCCGTCCAGTCGCTATAACTCCTTGAGCTACCATGGCTAACATGCCGACGTGACATTAAGCTCTCCAATTGACTCATATTTTCCCGGTAAACCACTTAGAGTTTTCACAATCGAGATACATATATGATAGCTTTAAGTGATTTACCGGGAAAATATAATGAGTCAATTGAGAGTTTAGTGTCGCGTCAGCATGTTGGCCAAGGTAGCTCAGGGGGTTAGAGCGACTGGACGGAAACCAGGAGACCCGTGGTTCAAATCCCGGCCTTGGCATTGAAATTTTCAGTTAACTCTAATTAAATAGAAGCTCGCAAGGACCAGTTTCATATTGACATAAAAACTAGTCAGAGAGCCATTATCTCACACGATTATTCTGCCGTCTTGTACCAGATTTCCCTTCGACATGAGTTGTCTCAGTAACGGCCTTCCTCTGTGAAGATGACGTTTTTCTTATTTATTTCTTTATAGAGGCTCTATAGCTCCTATAGTTTCCAGTATCCCAGTCTATCCATATTAGGCTTCAAACATCATTTACTTAGTTTTGCTCACAGGCCTCCTTATCACCCTGAAGTTCCTGTATGTGTCGCAAATCTACGCCTCAGGCGTTAAGAAAGCCGTGTTAAGAAATTTCATCCCGAAGAGAACCCGTTGTACTCTTTCACACTCGTATATACAAACAGTAGTAAGATTACTTAGGCCCAAAGCAGTTTTTAAATACAAAATGTAGGATTAGGATTGCTACAGAAGGGATTCGGCACTACCACCGCAGTCTTCACCTATTGCACCTATCCGCCAAGTGGGGCATCCCCGGGAGGAAGGATGAGGCGAGGGGAGAAAGAAGGCGGCCGGCTCAAGAAGCCTTTACAGTGCAGAGGGGAGGGTCCCTATATTTTACTTAGTTGGACACCTCCCACGGTAGGCCAGGACAAGAACATTCTCCCCTATTTGTTTCGGAAGTGATCGCAACAGCCGGATCGGAGCCGGCAACCGCCTTATCGGAGAAGTAAGTGGTTTACTCAGAGCATATGATCCTTCCATGCGCCGCCAAGACTCCCGCTGACACTTCTATCCTGAAAGAGGCCAGAGATGATATGAAATGATAATGGAGATGAAATGGTGGCACAGAAAACTCGGGGAATGTAATTAACCTACCCAGCATTTGCCTGCGACCCTGGAAACCCGCCGAAAAAGCATGAGTCAGGTAGGCTGGCCAAAGGAATCGAACCCGGACCTGCCGAATGCGGGCCACAGATGAAACGACCTGAGAAATCCCACTAGGTTTAGAATATAGAAAGTTTCAAAACAATTATTTTCGGTGAAGTTTGAATTATTGAGAGGAACACGTCATAAAAAGAGGCAAGTATTTTGGTCCTATAAAAGGAGATGAGACTAAATGGGAGGAATTAAGAATTAGGCGTAAAAAACATAGGTTGGTAGCATTATTCAAAGCTAATGCTGGTGTAAAGGCATGGATGGACGTTAGTGTAAGGTTAGATAATCCGGATTATTATGGACGAAACGATCATAGGTATAAAATTAAGGGTAAAAGATACAGAACTGACGTAGGAAAATTTTCTTTTGTTAACAGAACCACTGAAGAATGGAATGAATTGCCTGTAGCAGTCTTTCAGGGCTGTCCCCTGTCGCTGAAGAAATTTAGAAAAAATCTAGATGGTTTATAGTTTAACTTTTAAATTATAATGGTATATAATATGTAAATAGAGAATTAATTAGATATGTTTTAAGTGACTAAAGTTAAAATAATATCATGTTTGTATTGTTTATTGTGTTATTGTTGTAAATCTAGTATTTGTAATTTGATCTGTATTCTTAACTCTGCCACCGGGTAGTACCCAATTGCAGTGAAATAAATACATACATACATATTGAGAAAACCCTTGCCCCTCCGTGGTGTGCCAAGCTAGTCAGGATGTACAGGTTGATCATGTTCAGCAGAAACATGAATTTGCTACAAAATATATCCTTGTCTAAGCAAGGCACTTATAGACTGCGTTGATAAAATGTATGGCAAACTTGTAGCACATCTCCTTCGTCCTGTCCCAGGTTTCTTCATTTTATAGTTCTTGTTCCCAAAAATTGTATTGGAGGAAGGGACTTCTCAGAGTCGTTGTTCATTTTCGGAAAAGATCTTAAAGAGAATTACTACGAAGCCGCCCCCCTCTCTCTCTCTCTCTCTCTCTCTCTCTCTCTCTCTCTCTCTCTCTCTCTCTCTCTCTCTCTCTCTCTCTCTCTCTGTCAGAACGGTGCCGCATTTAACACCATCTTAAGTTGGGCGATCAATTTCTAACACGAGCTGAATGGCAGTATTCCCCAGATTGGAGCTTGCGCAGATGCGGGCGGGGCCGGATCAAACGCCGCGCCGCGTCGTCCAGGACAGACGCACCAGTTGCCGCTCGGCTTGGCAGCCTCAAGCACGTACGTTTTCGGTGCCCTGAAACGCCGATCAATAAACCAGAGCAGGAGCGGGCGGGCGCATTGCGAAAACGTCCGGGTTCATCGGCACCCGCTCGCTGCTAGGCGTGCTCTCACTTTAACCCTTTCCCTGTTAACGGCGACATCCGGTGGAACGCGGCGATCCTCTCATTACTTCTTCCCTCAAGGACATTTCTGTATTATGCGATGTACATTTTTAGCTTTAGTAATGTTTTAGTTCCTTCTCATTACGTACGGCACCAAAGACGATGGCCACTGATGATGCATGATTTGGGAAGGAAGCATTTCAGGTCTAACCTTAGGATAGTTCTCTGGCATTTACGTATGAGGAATAACAAAATCCTGGAAAAATAAATAAATAAAACTCAGTGAAAGAGCATGATCCTGGCAGGTTCCCGCTTACGAGTGCTTAGAGTATATCGTATAGGCGAACTATGTTTTGCTTTCTGGTGTTTATAAAATGCCTATAAGCCCACCTCCGTGGACTGGTTTTATAATGACTACCTAGGTCCAGGATGAGTTTACCTGGATAAGGCTTCTCTTCCGCGGTGCTTCCTATTATTCTGAAAAGATGAATGTCGGGTAACTCTAAACTCTAAGGTCTCCGAACCTCTCTCAGCATTATTTTAACATTTCATATGCCCCCCTCAGTAGCAGATATGCGTGCATGTATGCCTCACGTTCAAGATGTCCCAAGTTCGAATCTCGATCAGGATTAGTTACCTGGATAAGGGTTTTACAGAGGTCATCCCTTATGCTGAAAAATCAATGTCTGGCAACTCTAAGCTCTTTGGACCGTGGGCTCATTTGATCATAATTTCATTCATTTCATGGTCAACACATATGGTTTAACGTTGGAGGACGTAAAAATTATAATTTCATACCATCCATTCGGTTGAACTATGAGCAGCGCGATCTCACATCCGCTTTAACATTAGAAGTTCATTTGGCAATGTTTCGGCTTGACTCGAAATAAAGCATCAATTTCTCTATGTTTGCTACAGCTTGCGCGTGGGTAATAATGATGTCTGAATCTTAATACTTTTAATTTTCATTTTCAGTAACACTGCATGATTGCAGTAATGCCTTCCTCCGCAACCGCTTTATAACCTCTGTCATTGTCAACGTATGTAAATGTCTACAAGATCTTCTTCCACACTTTTTCTTCTTCTTCATTCTTGTTTTTTGGCAAGTCACACAACCAGGTCACAACTATTTCCATGACTTTATTAAAGTTTCTCTTCTAACCTGGTCCCAAGGAGGTGAGGCGAGATCTCCAAAATTGTTAAATCTTAAACAAATTCTACATGAATTAAAAGATTTACATTTTTGTGAGCTAATATTTTCTCCATTCTTATGGTTTACAAGCCATCCATAAGTCTTTAAATAGGGGAATATGAGTCGTTTACGGTAAAATTTAAGAATTACACTTCAATTGTCTAAAGAATTGTTACATGCACGAAAGTGTAATCAAAACTTTAAAGGCTGTTTTTTTTTTTTTTTACAAAAAATAAAAATTTTCAGAAATTGTTTTTGTAAAGGGCACTTTCGGATGGAGGTATTTTTTTTTATAAAAGAGCCTTAATTTTGTTATTTTTAACCAACTTTCGTATTTTAATTATGATGTTCACACAGTTTTCTAAAATTGTTTTTCTTTAAAGCTTTCAGGAAGCCTCTCTTGGATACTTCTCAGTAGACCAGAATGAACAAGCTATGAACTGAGAGGAAACGGCGGCACTTGTGATTTCATGACCCATGCCGCAGCGGATGTTGTTGGAAATGTTACGAAAGTAAAATATTCAACACGACGGTGACAACTGAAGAGAGAGAAATGGATTTTCACTGTCGGAGGAAGGCGTCAAATCTTACAACGTGCACTGTAAAATGCACAACTTCCCTACTTTGTGCTGGTTTGTCCCTAACTAGTGTTACATACATTTTGTGCTATTACTAGCAGCTTAAAGACTTGCCGAACTTTATATACTCTTTTAGAATAAACTAAACTGTATTCATGTGCTTTTGTACAATAGTACTCCCACGACAAGAAGGTTAGAGCGGAATGAAGGGCAGAGGAGCTTGAACTGTTTATCTGCTCCGATAACGGATCTGTTTAAGAAATGAAGGCATGACAGTGCATATGAGTCACCCATGCTGCCAGATCTAATGTTTGTTGCAGAAAATGCAGCGATAGGTATTATGTGTGGGTGAGTTATGTGACAACACTTGTGTATTTTAAACGAACCTTCCATCCTTGTCATACTCGGAAGGAGAGCATATACACCGTGTGGATTCCTTTAACTTGCCTTCTTGTCCTGGTCAAACAGCACTTGTCACTTTAGTTTGCCTATAAGCCTGCTAGCTAAGCTGAACATGACTATTCACCTTCCGTCAATGAACGATGTACTTCTTATTTGCCCTTTTCATACAAAATCCACATCTCGAAATATAAGGACACACTGAAAAGTTCAAAGCCATATCCTGGACACACGGGTCTGGAGATCTGGGGCAATACTTCGAAATTAAATTTAAACAAAATTTTTACTTTACAGAAAAGAGTAATTAGATATATATCTAATTTAAAAACTAAAGAATCATGTAGGGAAGCCTTTCGTCAGCAAAAAATAATGACGCTGACAAGCCTGTACATCTACAAAACAATTTTATATATGATAAAATACATCCCATTGCAAACAAATTCGGATATTCATAACCACAACACAAGAAACAAGAATAATTTCGCTACTATGATGTATAGACTCCACCTGTGTGACAAGTTGCCTAGTTACATGGGAGCCAAGCTATATAACAAACTCCCAGCAGAAGTAAAAGTGTCTAGTAACTTAACAAAATTCAAATTCTTCTTGAAATCACATTTAAATAATAATGTTATTTATCCACTTGATGAATTTCTAAACTAAGACTACAACTTCAGAATTTATCGTTTTAGTGCTAGTTTCTTATTCTACAATACTTATGACTAAAACCTAGACATTGTATTAGGTGTACAAGACACTATACATTTAGAATAACATCACCTAAGTTTTAGTTTCTTCTAATATATATATATATATATATATATATATATATATATATATATATATATATATAAATATCCAGCAACTTTAATTGTATATAATTGACGACTTGCCTGTTTTCAACAATGCTTGTAAAACATAAGGTGATAATAAAGAATTATTATTATCCCCATCCGGTTGCTCTTAAGAATCAAGCTACCATGGCAACATGCCAGCATGACACAATTCTCCAACTGACTCGCGTTTTCCCGGTAAATCACTAGGAGGTACATATACAAGGAGATAGATGCCGTTTGTGGCGACCTACTATACAATAAGTACTTAAGCCCTAGGCTTCATAGTTGAGATCATTATAAGGTTAATTGATGGACATTAATTTTTCCTCCACACTAAACGTGTGTAAGACAAGTTAGATATATAGAGCCAGACTGAATAATTCAATTCCATAGCCGGTGTAGCGTTGAATAAATTAGTCTTGCTCTACTTTTCGAAGCCTTGTGCTACACTTGATTTTCCAAAATCTAAACGACCTCGGCAAAATCCCAACAACCTCGTATCGCGCACAAAGATTCCAACATAAATAACTTAAGTCTGTTGTATGCTAATTTGTCCTACATGTCTTATTTTATGCATTCGCATTCGAGAGGTTCGGTTTCGATTTATATATCCGACCTACCTGGCCAAATGGTTTTTTTGGGGCGTTTCCTTGGTTGCCATTTTAATTACATCCCCTGAATTTCCTGTCCCTGCTTTCATTTATATTATTATTTCACATCATCTCTCATCTGGTGGTCTCTTTCAGGGTAGAAGAGTCGGCGGTAGTCTGAGTGTTGCATGGCAGGAGTATATGCCCCTAGTAAACAACTTCTCCGGTAGGACTCTCCTCGAGCTGTTTCAGGATTGCGGTAGGTGGGATGCCACTTGTATTGGCTGCCGGGGAGTTTCCAACTGGTCAATAGTAGGTTCCCTGCCCTCTGCTCTGTCATGGCTGCTTGGGTCAGTCGCCCTCTGCCTCCCGGGGATACCGCACTTGGGGCCATAGTTACAATTGATCACGTCTAGTCGACACACACAATCCTCTCCGTAAGATTCTATCCTACCCTATGTTATCCTATCCTACTTTAACCCATCCTATGCTGCCATATCTTTTTTGTTGTTGTTGTAATTTACGTCCTCCAACGTTAAGTCATATCGGACAGTAAATGAATTGGGTGAAATGTTGTTCGAATGATTTCAGGGTTGCAATAAGTTCTCGTATTACAATCCCTCGGTGAGGCGACTTACCTTCCTCGGGATAGAGAAATGAAGATGCCTTCAGCTTCCCCGTTACTGAGATGAAGTAACGGATAAATTGCCGGTAGCTTCGTCGATGGGCGATGAGATCTTTAATCCAGGGCTGTGGTACCACGCCAGCAACGGAATGGTGAATGGTGGCAACCAAAATTGATCATAAAACACTGCTTCACTTATTATTTTATAAGATTTTATTTTCTCCCTGTATCTTTAGACAGTCGATGTTTTGTAACAACATTTGCTAACATATTTCGTGATAGTAATGGCGTAGCATACACAGCAGCTTGAACGGAACTATAGCCATTACACGTCTCGCCAGATCAAGAGAACTTTCAGGAAAAAATTAAATTCAAATTTTTACTGAAATCTGATTGGTTAATTTTGTCATGTCTTGTTACTAAGGGACCAATACTTAAATTTGATTGGCTTGACGTCAGATTTTGAATTTCTATGCGGTCTAATACGTCACAAACAAAGCCATCTAGATTTAACCTCTTTCATCAACTTCAGAGGGCCAGGTTTGCATTACATTTCCATATATGGGAATTTTAATAAATTTCTCGAATTATATGGAAAATCAGCTTCAGGGTCCACGGAGCATTCGTCTTGAAGGATAAGGGAAGCCCCCGGAAAAAATCTTATCCAGGTAACTCACCCTGACCAAAATTCGAACTCGGGACCTCTTGAACGTGAGGCAGACAAACTGCCATCTATGCTACCGAGGCGGGCATCCTATCCTATCCTATGCTACAGACCCTACCCCAACCTATCCTGTCCTATGCTATCCTATCCTATGCTACCTTATGCACTAATCACCTCAAAGTGCCTCAGTCTAGAATAGGTTTCTGTGCCATACAAAATAGTTCTTTATTTAACACGACCATTTATCTTAATGTATCCGAAGAGGATTGAGGAATTAACAATTTCATAAGGCTATATGTCAAATACCTATATTACATGTAACCAAGTTAACACAAGTTATATCATTTTTAGTTCTTAAGGGTATGTATGACTGAAATTTTCAAATTCTGAACTAATAATGCTAGCTTTTTCAAATCTACACCATAGGTGTAGTATAATGTAAACATGTTACAACCTAAATTTAAACCATTTTTCTCCAGCAGTTTAGAAATTATGATAAATTTTGTATGTTTTTGTTACGTCACTAAAAAAAGTCCCTTGCGACAAAATATTTTGAATTTTGGTCTAATATTTTAACCCCATGTTCATAATACACATACTTTTAGAAATTGCTCTGGGTTTTTCTGTGTCTCCTTTAGTTTAGGTCACAAAAATTTTTTCATTTACAAATATTCTTTTTTTTTTTGTCTAAAAAACTGTAAGTTTTGTGTTTGAAAATTAAAAATATATGCTTATATGCATTTCACAATAAAACCTAGGGCAATTTCCATTCCTCATGATATTCTGAACCTATGTAGGAAATTTCATGAATGTAGTACAAAAACTGCATCGCAAGGAGCATTTTACAGGAAGAAAAATGCTGAAAATATGAACATTGAGAAAACAGCGATTAAAGATTTGATTGCATAACTCACATTAAAATCCACCAGGCTGATAGGTTGGACCCTCAGATTTCTGATTTCTTTTTCCTCTCCTCTGTTGCTGCTTTTTCCACCTTTTTCTTCTTTAGATGTTGCTTTTCTTCTGCACAACTTCGCTTCTTGCTTTGCAGGATACGAGTCTGATCTCGCTGCACTGAAGTTTTCCTTGCAGAGTCTACTACACTTTCACCTCTGATATTTTGCTGCAGCTCCAATGACTTAAGACTACCCATGTTAAACTCACTGATGCTTTTAATAACAGCAAGATCCAATTTTTGTTTTGATATGAAAACTTCCTTTGGGCGCTTATTCCATATGACATGATGCAAAGATTCATTGGCATTCTGTGATTTTCCTGTTTTGCACCTCTCTAGTAATGTTATAGAAGCCAGCCTCTGATATATTGGCAACATTTTAGGAACTATTTTGTCTGAAAGCCTTATTTTTCTTTTCTTGAACAGAAAATTTAAGAACGGAAAACAGACAAAGAATGTGGATGTATGCAAAAGAGGGCGTGACTCTGACACAGTTTAAAGGCCACCGACTTTCAAATAAGCATTTAAAAATGGCGTTCGGAGGCAAATTATGCATTTTTCACATTCGGGAATATCTAAATTATTTTATAGAATTAAAATAAAAAAGTCGTTATTTCACGATTTTCATGAAATTTCAGTCATACATACCCTTAACATCAAATACGATGTATACACATTGCACAGCAATTGTTTGTCATACATCACTATTTGCCAATCAGAGGAACGGGGAGAGAAAAGAACGCATGTCAGTGAGATAAGGTTATAAAAATAGAGTTTAGACGCATCCGATTCAGCTCTATACGGACACCGGTAACTTATAAAATCACGGCTCCGTTATCTTGAATTAGGAAATTTCATTTATAAACGTAGGAAATAGAAATGGAGGGGAGCAGAATCATAAAAATCACACACCGCAGCGGCTGGAAATCCAAATGTCCACGTGCAAAGTGGCATACAAATGTCTGATAAAGTAGTCTTAATGCTTTTCTACGTCTTCAGGGGTTCAGAGTCCAAGAAATATTTTTTCTACATTTCCTTTTAGGTTCTAACGTCTCATACCTGGGAAAAACACTTAAATGCAGTCTCTGTAGCGAAGGTGGTAGCATGTCTGCCTCAAATTCAAGAGGCCCCCAGTTAGAATCTCGGAGGAGGAGTTATCTGGATAAGGTTTCTTCTGCGGTTTTCCTTTATCCTGAAATTTGAATGTCGGGTAACTCTATGGTACCTGGACTCATTTGAGCATCATTTCATCCACTTCATTCATTGTCCGAATAACTTAACGTTGGAGAACGTAAATTACAAAACAAATAGTAAGTTAAGTGCCAAAAGTTAAGGACTATTTCCACAACTAACCTTCCGTCAAAACGAGTATTTATATCAACTAAAATTGGTAAATTAAGAATTATTTTAAGTGAGAAAGTAATGAACAAAAACGATTTTAAGCTTTCAGTACATAACATCGAAATTTCAAGAGAGAAATAGTCTATGGAAGCAGCAGAACTCGTGCACATCTAATTTACAATAAAACGCAAATAACAATAAATGCAAAATATCTTCGTTCTATCAATATATTATACAGTCAAATATAAATACGATTGGAGTAGTTGACATTATCGTCTGTGATTTTATTTGGGGACATTTTGCTTCGTTTAGGTAGCTCAATGTAATAAATGTACAAAATTGAGTAGGCTGATTTGTTATAGACCAACTGTATTATTCGGCACTGCACGAATGCCTTCTGATATTTAATATGCATTGTATACATCTCGTATATCAGGAATCACATGACTAACAGTAACTCTGTGATAGGGATTTATGTGAAATTCTGTAAGACATTATGACTATGGTACAATGACACCGAGCGGGATGGTTCAGGCGGTTGCGTCTGTGGCCCATTCCTGTGGCCGGCCTACCCGACCCATGGTATTTTTCGAGGGTTTTCCCAGGTTGATGGGCGAATGCGTAGGTTAATTGCATCCCTGGAATTTCCTGTCCCTCAACTTTATCTCCATTATCACTTCACATAATCTCTCATGTAGTGGTCTCTTTCAGGGTAGAAGTGTCGGCGGGTGTCTCGGCGGGCATGACAGGATGATATGCTCTGAGGTAAACTACTTCCTCCTCCGGTAGTTCGGTTGGCGGTCTCCGCGCCTCTGCTGGGACCATTTCGAGACCGCCAGCCAGGGAAGTTTCGGACTTGGCTGGTGGGCTCTTTGCCATCCCTCAGAAGGGGAGCGTGTGCATTGTCCTGGTCGGTCAAGGAAGCCTCTATCTAAGTAAACTGTAGGGACTCTGGTCTCTGCTCTGTCGTGGCTCCTTAGGATAGCCACCTTCTGCCTCCTCTCTCCTCATCTTTTCTCCCAGGGGTACCCCACTTGGAGGACAGGTACAATGGGCCCAGCATGGTGACCTTTGTACCGAATCCACTCCGTAGTGACATCCTTATGACACAATGACACCGAGCTGAATGCTCAGGCTCATGGTGTGGTCTAGTTTCGCGAGGACGTGAGTTCGATTCCCGCGGCCGATCTTACTGATCGGGGGGGGGGGGGGGGGAAGGGGAGTTTTCCCGAGTCTCTTCACCGTTTCAGCTCCGTTCAGTTCATACTCCTCATCCGAATTTTCCAGAAAGAGTCAGCGGTGGGCTACTCCACGGTGGTGCTTGCGCTCCGGATAGACGGTGCTCGGCTGAGATGAGAAGTCCTATAGCAACCCTTCTAGGGAGGCCTAGCAGGCGGCGGACTTTCTATGGCGACCTGGAGCTCCGTCGGGTTAAGAGCTTAGGCACCCATCGTAGTGTGGTAAGTTCTAGCCTCGTATAGGATACTTTCAGCTCGTCTTTTCTCGCATGGTCTGCAGTGCCGGAATCCCTTCCGCTGTGAAGCAATGAGAAGGCTCGGAAGAGGCACCTAGCCCCAAGACGACCGAAACCTTTCGTGCCTATGCCCCTGACGGAGTACCTCAGGTTGGATGGGGTAAGGTGAGGGAATACTAAGGATGCCGCACCTGAGGAGAGAGGACCTAAAGAGGGCAGGGACCTAAAGATTAGAACTCCCAGTGGCGGCCTTTACAACCAGCCCCTTTCCAATGAAGAATTACAATTTCCCTGAAGGGCCCAGGAAGACGAGAGCAATACACTTAGTATGCACATCGAAACTACCGCAGGCACCTGGAAACCTTTAGTACAAAACGAGAATGAATGGTGAAATGAAATGTGAAGTGCCTTCTCAGCATTAGCCGCGACCCAGATACACCGTGAAAATATACCCTTTACTCAGGAAGGTCGCCCAAGACCTCCGGAATTGTCAGGCCATAAACTGCAAAGTAAGTAAAGAATAGCCGATAAGCAAATCATTTAAAATTGCCCTTTAACGATATATATATATTCTTGTGTATTAAGATTTTGTCTATCTCTTAACCGTTGTACAAAGGCCGGACTTCAGCATATTCAAAATATACATTTAATTTGTGTTTTAAAGTCTCTTAACGATATAGTGGTTAAATGAAAATAGGCATTGTGTGATAAATTCAAAATTTTTGAAAAGATTTTCATGTAAAGGGTAAATAGTTTGGGCGGTGAATTGAAATACCAACGCCTTTACGCCACTAAGTTTAGCTATCACACACATATACCAACCTGTTCTAATGTTTTATGAGGGAACCAAAGAGTATAAAAACACGTATTTAACCTGAAACCCCGGCTTCAATTTTTTGAGTGGAACACAACTTGCTCTGCTTAATAGAGAAAGTAAATATACCAACATCTTAGTTAATTGATGGAAATTAATCATTTCTTCACACTAGCCATATACAGACTGAGGTCTTTGATAGTGACTGGACGGAAACCAGTAGGTCCGTGGTTCAAATCCCGACCGTGGCATTGAAATTTTCATATTGACTCTATATACCAACATCTATTTAGCAACTTGATATACTGAATACTAATAAATATTGTTACTATTTCGGATGGTATATTGTAAATGTCAAACAGGATGGAAGTACAAGCACTTTATTACTAGTACTCAAGTGATCAAATTTCTAAAAATATTGAAAAATTACGAAATTTCTGATGCATTTGCTCTTGAAGTAAACGCTCACCAACGACACCTTCTCTTTCCACTTCACAAACTTTTTTCTGTTGAATTTATACCCTGCCATTAATTACTATGGTTATATCCGCAGCTGTTCTCCTTTGTTACATATCGAAGGTGTTAACTCGTAATCGTTGGGTTTTCATCGTTAGATCACACACACATTCGTACTGTCATTCACACCTCCAGACTCTGGAGAACATGGGGAATTATCTTGGTTGGAGAAAAATCCCCACCCCCACCGCCGAGTATCGAACCCGGGAACCTTAGCACGGCTGAGCTACGGGGCCAACTTAAGTTCAGACATTATGTCGATTTTGTGATTGTTTATTAACAAATGAAGACTGATACATGCTCGCAGTGTACCTAACAGTAGCCATGGCATTCTGTAAATAGCATTGCCAAAGCAAAGAAACCCAATAAATTTTCCAAAACAAAATAAAATCCGACATTTATGAGACAACCTAACATATTAGAAGCAAATAACTAATCGGTATGTGAAGGCTTTGAAATTCTATTAGAATGACCAGGAGAAAACAAGCGAATAACCACTTCCAGTTTGGGAAAGGTGTAAACATTTGAAAATTTAAAATTGCACATGATTAGCATTGCACACAAAAAATCAACATAAATTCTGTAATTTAATATTGTTATGCAGTAAGGTACTGACTACCTCTTCAAGTTATACAATGGTATTTCAGAATAAAGAGAAATTCAGAGAATATCTCCATAAATTCAAGATATTATACATTCCATTCGTCATTAAAGTATCTTAAACTTAGTATTTTAATAAAAATTCTTAATCATTCCACAGAAAATAATTTTTTTAAAAAAAGTACTATTCAAAGGTTAGTTTGCGATCCGGAGATTTTTTGAAAATTTTTGGTATTGCATATTTGAATTGTTTTAATTTACGCCCTCCAACGATAAGTTATATCGGACAATAAATGAAATGGGTGAAATAGTGTTCAAATGAGTCCAAGGTCCATAGAACTTAGAATTACCAGAGATTCATCTTTCAGGATAACGGAAAACGCTGTGAAAAACCCTCTACAAATAAATCACCTCGACCGAGATTTGAATTCCGGACCTCTTAAACGTAAGGCAGACAGGCTACCATCTACGCTACAGGAACGGGCTAGCTTTTCAATAAATTTAATTTAAATAGGTAGTTTGTTATTGTTTTGAGGTTTGTTGTTCATGCACACACACACACACACTCACATACACACACACACATACACACACACACACACACACCTAGAAAGTAATAAGTAAACGCCCAAGTCTTTGTGTGAGCTGTAAAATCGTAAATGAGTTCAGAATCCTCCATTCGATATCTTTACAGCTGCACGTTTCAACATCTCCCAGCCAGACTATTAAGATAACCTGAACGTAACCTTTTATCGAGGAATAAAACCTAATTGTTTTAACGCCAACTATATCAGCTTCAAACACATTAATGACTCTAATAATGATAGTGATGAAGATTATAAGAGTTTGTCATAAAAGAGCAGCACGAACACAAAGGCAGAGATAAGCTGCACTCTTGCACAACTGTTGCTGCAAACAGCTTTTCTCCTATATACCTAATTATTGTTAAAAGACTTAAATTTTCGTTCCACATTTAGACATTTCGTTTTAGTTATAGCCACAGTCAGATTTTAAAAAATGTGATCGCTATGTGAATTGTAGATATTAAAAATTGAAAGCGATGGAAAATAATACATTTCAAATTGCTAATGCCATAAAAGGATGCTGATGCGTCCGGGTTCCATGGAGCTTAGAGTTGCCCGACATTCGTCTTTCAGGATAAGAGAAAATCACTTGGTGTGGTAATATATGGGTCATTTCATACGGTTTATCAGTAATACAAAATTTATTCAGAATTAAAAAGACCTCACACTCCATTCTCAGAAAATTTAATACATATCTTTCATTTGTCACACGAATATCTAGAAATATGGCATTTTTACTAAAAGCATCAGAAAAATATTTTAGAAAATAAAAAATTAAGAAAAGTTTTTAATGTACAGGGTAGTCTATGGGGGATTTTTTAACATCTTCGTGTGGCATTCTTTGAAAGTGATGAACTTATGTGGCAAGTTTGATAATTAGTTATATTTTCGTTGCTCTTCACACAAACGAGTATGTGCACTTTTCCCTAAAACTTTTTGTATACAGGATGACCTACAACATGTATTTCCGATGCAATTTTGACATCAAACTTGAATACAATGATGCCTCTACTTATTAGCACAGACAGTAAGGTCTGCGACCAGCATTCGGAAGGTCCTTTGAGATTTTCCAGGGGTTTCCGGGGATGGCAAGTATACTTGGTTCTTTCAGGGTGCCCGGCGTCGACAGTTGCCGTAGCAGTGCATGGTAGTCAACTGTCTAAACCTCCGGCTTCCGAGTCCCCAAGAATCCCAGTGAGAGTTCCACCACTAATGGGGGAGACAGTCTATTATGCTATAGTCTGTGAGGTTTAACTAGTCGTGTGCCTTTTAGAAAGAGAAAGGAATACTGACCGCTCACTCTATGACGTAGCGGGCAAAGCAGACACCCCAGCCAAGCGTGCTTCAGTGGCGTAGCGCCCCTTCTCCACTCCGTCCGATTGTTGCTCATCCCCCGATACACAGTCAGAAATTTCAAACGAATCTTCGTTTTCTTCTTCCGATTCCAAGTCTTTTAAATTTATAACTAATCTGTCTGTAATTTCATCTATCGGACCGTCTTTTCCCCGGTAAAACTATTCAGTGTTTTGTATATGCTCACACGTGCTTTTCCAGCTTTCTGGGGTCACTTTTCTAATCGCATTATGAAACAAGGCTCTTACATCGACACTTTTAAAAGAAATGTTATGTTTGGCATCATCATTCTTCACTTGTGCCCAAATAAGTTCTATAGCATTAAAGTTGCAGTGATAAGGTGGCAATCTTACTACGGTATGACCGTGTACCTCTGCGAGACTATTTCATACACTTTGAAATTATCCTTTTCAGTTTAACTAATTCGTATAGCACTGGATTTGTCGCTTGTGGATCAAACTCAATATTCCTATAACGAAGCCATTCCTGCATATGGGATTTGAGTGAAGATGAAGTGGGTGCTTTATTAATTTCTATGGAATGATAAGGGGCATTGTCCATAATGATGACATCACTAGACGGGATGTTAGGTAGAAATGTATTAACAAACCAATCCTTGAAAATATTATTATCCATTTCTTCATGGTAGTCTTTGGTTGAATTTGACTTAAAAGTTAGCAAAGCATTAGGAATAAATCCTGGTGAATATCCAGCATGTTCATATATAATTGGCTGCCCTTTGCCGATTGGTGTTTTAAGAGGGAAATCAGTTACATTTTCATCAGCAATACACTTCCAAACCGTATTTTTCGTATGGTTTATATTTAACCAAGTTTCGTCAAAGTACACTATAGGCCTACCTGTAGATCTCAGTTCTTACAGGCCACGCCGTGGCTCAGTGGTTAGACCGCTTGGCTCTCACCAAGGCGGCCCGGGTTCGATCCCAGGCGACCGCAAAGTGAGATTTGTGGTGTACAACACGGCGTTGGGGCGGGTTTTCTCCGGGACCTCGGTTTCCCCCGCCATCTCATTCCACCGGTGCTCCATCTTTATCTCACATATCATCAGTGTCACCGCCTGCGGTGCCGTATGTAGTAAAAGCGGGCGTTAAACACTACACATTTTCAGTTGTTACATTCGTCTTAAAATTTAAATCTTTTAGAAACAATATCCATTCGTTCCATTAAAAAGTGTATTCCCTGTGAATTTTTACCGTAACTGAAATTAAGCCTTTTAAGAATTTGTTTAAGGGTCACACGCTTCCTTTAACTAAATTTTTAGCTCTTACAGCCTCATATATGTCCAGCAAACTAGGTAGAAAGTCCGTACGATACAGCGAATAGATTGTTCGCTTAATAGCAGCAGCTGTGAGTGAATCAATTTCTGTTTTTCGCAGTCTTCTATTAAGGCGCTTCTTGCCTGGTGTTTGCAGTCTACCGCCGCTAGCTTCTGCAATTTTGTCTTCTTTTAAAATTCGTTGGACAGAATTAGAAGAAATACCTGTAGCAGCAGCAGTTCTCTCAACAATGATCGTCACTGAAATAGTCGGCTTTCTACAATTAAAAGCTTCACATTCACCACTGAAGGAACCGTGAACTTTGACTACAATTTTCCTAGAATCTGATTTTAGAACTTTCCCTCGAGATTCAACTTGAAACAACACAAACACAACTAAAACTACAAGAAAATAATTCAACATTATATCCATATGTTGCAACAATGAAAAAATTTTGTGTGTCGTGTAAATCCACAAAACAATAAACGCACAGTTCTATCGCTCATACGCCACTGTCAACCTTTAATCAACACACAGCGGAGTGGGGGTTGCCAGCGTCTACTTTCCACGAATCACGACAAAGCAGTGGTTGCTGACCCGCCCACGTGTGCTAGACAAGGACAGCATTCTGTGTTAGACAATGATAGTAGAGAATACGCCAAGTTAAACCTCACAGACTCTAGACACCACCGGCAACTTCAAGCTGGGGGACTTTAACCTCTGCTCTGTAGGGGCTCCTGGAATGACAGATCTACTTCATTCCTTCCTTCTAAGACGTCTCTTTGTGGGGCATAGATACAAACGACCACTACGCCACGGCGCAGGACACTTCTTACATATGTGATACACACAGGCCAACGTAAGTCATTTGTGACGCTTGGGAAGGATGAAGGGGAGGCCAAAATGGGGACCAGGTACGGACAATGATGCATGGGACAGTGGTTCTCGACGTCTATGAGGCTGTATACACCTGGTTGGTATATCTACCCAAGCAGGGTCGGGAGACGAACCGAGAATCTTCGATACTAGACCAGATTGCATGGTGTGCTAATTCGCTGGCGTCCCGAACAAGGTTATCGGTAGTCTTCCAGGATGAGTTGACGTGTAAGTGGCGTATCCACTTATATACACTTCTAATACGTGGGGGGAAAACCGAGGTATTGTTCTAAAATACTGAACCACGGAGAACTTCGGTCCTCTCTAGTACGAGAGGGGGAGTTACGACCTCTGGGTATCCTTGTTTTACATTACTACACTTATGCAATTGTTTGGAAGTGTTTTAACCACAAGAGCTTATATAAGTGTACCATATATTCAATATTGCTTCTACATCATACTTTTGCATCAAATAGAATGGTAATATTCTTCTTTTTGCCTGTAAAATATCTGATAAATATTTCATATAGCGTTCTATAAAAATCAATCATTTTAAGTCAAATAACTGTTAGAAATGTACCATGTATATACATAAGTATACCGTATTTCCATAAAACTTGCTGGATATCTTCGATATCCTTGTTAGAAGCTTTCATTAAATTGTTTCCCTTATAAAGATACGGGGTCTGTAATGTTTTCACGATACCAGTGCAAGTTTTAGGGGTTATCCAGCAAGAAGTCCCTGGAACGATGACTCCAGGTTGACCACTGTCCAAGCGCCAGGCAAAAGTCTTTACATGATGCAAATTCCACAGTCCCATTGCAACGGTTCAATGTCTTCGTCTACAACACTCATCAAAGGAAATAATGTGCAAGAAATTCGTGGTTCATAGAGCAGAAAGGCTGCTCCCTCAGGAATCGAACGGGGTACTACCAAATCCTAGACTTAGATATTTTGCTAGGAAATACACAAAGAAATACGCTAGAATTCTAACTAGGAGTGGAAAAGAAAGAAAAACCTGTGAGTAGAGAGAGTATCTGTTTTTGAGTATATTCTGTATCAGAGTATCTCTTGGTATCTTGAAAATCCTTACACGGTATATAATTGTAAGAGGAACACATCTAGCACTGCAACCTATGGATGATCTTTTGCAGATATTCCCCCTCCAGAAGAAAGGACGAAGTGAAGCAACGGCAGTACACTTTCTGGCTGCCACAGAGAGATACCTGTAACCTCCCAACAGTTTTCGACTCGAAGACGTTTACTAGAGCTTTCCAAAGTAGATAATAAACGGCCCATACAACCAAGCAGCCCTCTAGTGCCCAAGGGAAATACTCTTTTCTTTGAGCAAGCACTCGTGCCATTTGACTGGCACATTCATTCGTCATTAAAACTAGAAGCACACCTGAAAGATAATTAGAAAGAAGAGAAATAAATTCTGGTAGATGAGACTACTCTAGCGTTCCTTATCGACCAGAGTAAACTCGAAAAATCCAAGATTGGTGAGAATCGAATGCGGGTCCTCAAGCATGGGAGCCTGATACACCATCGCTGAACTTTCTATATTGCACTTACTGTAATATCTTTCTTTAACAGAAAGAGGTGATCAGAAATGTGTATCTTATACTTAACAATGGAAAGTTTAATTTTGCATCAATTGACCTAATAGTAGGATAAAGCAAGAAGCTGGGACTTAAAGTACTTACAGATTTTGCCATTGTAGTTCAGTTGTTAAAGCAACCAAGCACTAGGAGAATTCATGGTTAATATCCTGGCTAAGGCAATGAGTTTTTCAATTTTTCATTTTTTCTAATCTACTTTTCCAAACCTTGTGTAACACATAGCTAGTGTGACAGAACAATACATTTTCTATACTTACAGTTCCTTAAAATCAGCCAGCTGCTGCCAGCCAAATCAGAATTTTTATCTTCCTTTCTTTTGAGTTCATTACCAAAACCTTTCATTGCTCCAAAATGATGTTTTACGCTCACATGACCTTCTCTACCCTTACAAAAACCATTCTTACAGAACTGTAGAGGATAATCGAGATAAACATGTGCAAATCTTGTTTTATTATATATTCTACGCATTCTATATACTATAGAAATAAGGGAATACAGTAGCCTTTAAGCAAGAGTCACATTTTAAGAGCCGATCGCTATGAGATGGCTTTCTTTGTGTGGGATAATAAACGAACACCGACTTTCTATTTAAGAAAAATAGACGTATTTTAAAGTTCAAACCACAGTAGAATCATCTGGGACCAGGACCAATTGGAGTTAGCGAAAATCGGGGATATGCAGAGAATGACATGAAAACGATAAAAAAGCATGTATATCACCAAATATTTGTAACAGGGTTTAGAAATTACTGTCGGCACACTTTAACCTAAAGAACATACACTATATGTAGTGTAATACCCTATGTATTTGTGTTGTATTACAAACCAGTCGTTACTAAAAAAGGCAGTGAGCTTCTGCTATCTCAGTTTAGTGCATCGCTTATGAGCAGCACGATCTCGCATTCGCTTTAACATTAGAACTTCATTTGGCAATGTTTCGCTTTGCTCTCGATATTAAGAATCAATTTCTCTATGTTTGTTACTGCTTGTGCATCGGTCATAACCACAGCTGGTTCATCAACACTGCCCTTCATTTTCAGTAACACTACATGATGCAATAATCGGCTTATAATCTCCGTCATTGTCAATGACTACATGAATATCTTAACAGCCATCGACATGTTTTTCCATAATTATTTTTATTCCTCTTCAATCTTGTTTTCTGACAAGTCACATACAACAGGCCACAATATTTCCATGAATTTATCAAAATTTTTCTTCCAACCTGGTCCCAAGCAATTTCGTGAGTGCAATGAACTCGCCCGCTAACAGGAGAATTCCAATAAAATACAGATATATTTTTTTTATCTTGAAAACTGCAGAGCGAAGCGTGGTGGTATCTGGACGAGTCCACCTCAGAACGGTTGCAACTGGAGGGGAGGGCAGTTCCGTACCAGTTGCGAACAACTAAACACGTGCAGAGCTACTCGGTAACATTACAGCTTGTTTCAAAATGTGCTTGTCTCCTGGTTCCAAGAGAGCATTTATAAATGACGCCTCCTAGCAGCACATTAGGAAATAAAGTGCTACATTTAAAAACACGAGAATTAATAACCAATATCTATAGATTTATAAAAAAGAAACAGTGGTCTGGGTCAGCTATAAAAATCTGGGGCAGGGTATCTAAGGCAACAATTGTGTTTGAAAGCAGTTTAGGAGCGTTATTAAGGAAAGAAAAGCCATTGGTGCTAGTGCAACAACGTCCTTCTCTATGCCCAGTAAACAAAGATTAAGAACATGCACAAAATCTTATTTGGATGTTTTAATTCAGAAGTAGTTAGGCGAATTATGAATAATTTTTAAAGCACAGATAAACAAAGACCAACTTTGAAGAAAGTGCTTATGAAGCTTAAACATTCTGAATTCCAAGGCAGTGTCTGAACATTAAGAAGAGTTCTTTTGAAGCTAGGATTATTTGAAAAAAAAAAAAAAAAAAAAAAAAAAAGAAGCGTGACAGACAAATTTTAATCGAACATCGCACCATACGTGCAGAAAGGCTTAAGTATTTACGAAATACTCCGAGATATCGAATTGAAGTTTATATGGTTGATATGGATGAAACTTACATAAATACAGCACATACTGGACCATATGCCTGGAGTGAAATACGTTACAGGGACTCTGCAGCGATACTGAAAGGCCGACAGTTGTTTATCATGCCTGCTGGAGGAGAACAAGGTTTTGTTCCAAATGCCTATATACTATTTAAGATCCAACAAAAGCGTGGAGATTACTACCATACTAAGAATTACAACTTAGTTTATAAGAGCTGCAAAAACTGGCTTCGAGAATGAAATTTGTTTTTAGACACCTTATGCAGCACCCTCCCCTCTCGTAATCTTACGCGTGTGACGCATTGTGGCGATAGGTGCACTATCCCCACCAGAGTTGCTACTCATCCCTACCACGCAGGTTTCCTGTCAAGATAAAATAATACATCTGTACCTATTGATAAAATCAATTTGTCATCTGGTAAACAAGCCTTCATTTACTACGCTAAACAAAATAATACACTTTCCATAATTTAGCCTACACGGCCAGTGTGAAAGAACAATTAATTTCCATTAATTGACCTAATAGTAGTCCGAACTATAAAGCCCGGGCCTTAAAGTACTTACATGTAGTAAGTCGCCATTAATGTAGTTGTCTCATGTGTTTATGAGAACTCCTAGTGGTTTACCCGGAAAAACACGAGTCAGTTAGAGAATTTAATGTCATGTCGGCACGTTGGCAATAGTAGCTCAATGGTTAGAGCGGCTGGATGGCAACTAGAAGACCCGTGGTCCAAATCCCGGCTATGGCATTGACATTTTCAGTCTGACTCTACGTTTCCACAATTTAGCCTACACACGGCTAGTGTGAAAGAACAATTAATTTCCATTAATATATATATATATATATATATATATATATATTCAATACTGGTCCGCCTTATTCAGACGTCCGAGTTAAACGAATAACAACGAATATACAGGAAATTATTAACTCTTGAATAAATTTTACATAAATTACAAGATTTACATTTTTGTGAGTTAAGATTTTGTTCATTCTTATGGTTTACAAACCATCCAGAAGACATTCAAGAGGGGAATATGAATCTATTACGGGAACATTTAAGATTTACATTTCTCTTGTCTAAACAATTGTTAAATGCACGAAGGTGTATTCAAAACTTTTAAGGCTATTTTTTTTTTTCAAAAATCAAAATTTTCAAAAAATTGTTTTTGTAAAAGGCACTTACGTATGGAGGGATTGCTTTTTTTATAAAAGGGGCTTTACTTTTTTATTTTTAACCGATTTCCTTATTTTAGTTATGCTGTTCACACAGTTTTCTAAAATTGTTTTTCTTTATAGCTTTCAGGAAGCCTCTCTTGGGTGGAATGCTATACTTCCTAGTAGACCAGAATGAACAATCTATGAACTGAGAGGAAACGGCGGCACTTGTGATTTCATGACCCATGCCGCAGCGGATGTTGTTGGAAATGTTACGAAAGTAAAATATTCAACACGACGGTGACAACTGAAGAGAGAGAAATGGATTTTCACTGTCGGGGGAAGGCGTCAAATCTTTCAACGTGCACTGTAAAATGCACAACTTCCCTACTTTGTGCTGGCTTGTCCCTAACTAGTGTTACATACATTTTGTGCTATTACTATGAGCTTAAAGACTTGCCGAACCTTATATACTCTTTTAGAATAAACGAAATTTTATAAAAAGTTATCTATAATATAAGAGCTCCAGTATTAGGTTTTTCCTCTTATGAAGAGTTTTCAACTAGAGTTTCCTATCTTTGAACTTAAATTAAACATGTTCTATAAATGATAGAGGTTTATTTATTTATTTATTTATTTATTTTGGAACATACTTAATGTCGTTACGTGTGGAAGTGACCGTCCCGACTTCGTTGGGTTGTACCTATACTGTTGACCCAATTTTCAATGACAGAAGAAACTAAATTAGGTGCAACGTCACGAATAACACGCGTGATGTTATTCATAAGATCATTTACTGTTTCTGGCTTGTTGAAATAAACTCGGAATTTCACATAACCCCACAAGAAGTAATCCAACGGCATTAAATCACATTATCTCGGGGGCCAGTTAACATCAGCACGACGGGAAATGACGAAACCTTTATACTTCTCCTTCAAAAGATTGATTGTATCGAGAGCAGTATTATATGTCGCACCATCTTGCTGGAAACAGATCCATACCCTAATGGAGGATCAAACGCCGAACGATTATTTCGCACGGAAGGCTCCACGACATTTTGATAATACATTTTCATAATTTATACGCGTTACTGTATACTGTAACGTTCCATGGCTATTTGTTATTAATAACTGTAACCATATGAACCAAAATGATTGAGGTAACTCAATAACTACGGCAGCTAACGCATGTTAAGGACACATATGACTGAAAATTTGAAATCCTGAATTAATAATGCCAGTTTTTTAAGATATATACCACAGATGTAACTTAGTGCAAACATGATACGGCCCAAATTTAATCAATTGCACTTTGATAGTTTGGAAAATGTGGTCAAACTTATTTATTTTTGGTTACGTATCCTAAAAAGTCCCTTGCGACAGAATAACTTAAATTTTAGTCTAATATTTTAACAACAGAGTCCCAATACATCAATTTTTTTATTTGCCCTATGTTTATGAAGTAAAGAAAGTATACTTAAATGCATCTCACAATAAATCCCACGTCTATTTCTGTTTACTGTGTCTCTATGAACGTGTGTACCAAGTTTCATTAGTCTAAGATCAAAATTGCGACGCAAGGAACATCTTAAATGATGAAAAATAATGAAATTTTCAATAGCTAGAAAGTAAGGATAAAGAATTAGAATTCATATTTAACACTAGAATTCACGTTACCATCAAACTAGATAGGAGCATTTAAAAATGGCTTGCGGATAATATCTAAGCATACTTTGGCATTACGAAGGCTTACACCACTTTATAGACTAAAAAGAGGAAAAGGTGAATTTTTGAAAATGTTCATGAAGTTTTTGTCATATATATTCTTAGAGATAGGACGCTCTTGTTGAAAGACCCTTTAGTACTAACAAGGGAACCATCACAATGCTCATACCTGTATTCGCTTAAGAGTTCGATGGCGTCATCTCTGCTCTAAGTGGGGCCTCCGTGCCAATCATTGGGTGCGGTGTATAGCTATAACTACCCAAAAATGAGTCCAGAATACGTGGAAACATATAGCCATAATACCACAGTATTGTACGGGAAGGACTGCTTATCCCTGACTGGCAGCATTTTACACATGGCATAGAGGAGCGCCGTCCCCCACACCCGCACCAGAGCTGACGAGGGATGTCTAGTTATTACTTGCAATTGCTCGCATGCGGCACTTTATAGGTTGCGGTTCTACTCCGCAGCAGATTTTTGGTGCAGGCATTATACTATCAAATGTTCAGTTGCGTAGCGACGTGAGTACAGGAATAGTTCCCTTGTAGGAATGGAATAGGATAGGCTAGAATCGTAGAACAGAGAAAACACAGGACCTAGGGTTGGTAGAGAACGTTAGTAAAACCAAATACATGAAGATGGGAGGTGATGGGAATGCAAGAAGAAGAGAACCTACAGTTAAATTACATGGGAAAGAATACCAAAGAATGGAAACATTTAAATACCTGGGATCTATAGTAACAGTAGATAACAAAACATCAGTGGATATTCAAGAAAGAATAGCAAGTGGTAACAGATGTTTCTATGCCTTGCAGAATATGTTTAAATCAAGGAACGTCAGTAGGAATACTAAAATTAAAATATCTACAACTGTACTGAGACCAATAGTAATGTATGATTTAGAAAGTTGGGTGTGGACAACCGGAAAAGAACAGTGGTTATTACGGTAGGAAAGGAAGATTTTGAGAAATATATTTGGAGCGATAAGGTAGTTGGACGAATGGAGAATGCGGAGTAACTTGGAGTTACAGGGCCAATTTGGACAACCAAATATACCAGTGAAAATTAAACAAAGAAGAATAAGGTGGATTGGCCATGTGCAGAGAATGCCAAAACTAGATTAGTTAAGAAGATATTCATAGTAAAGCTGGACGGCAGAAGGAGAAGGAAGACCTAGGAAAAGATGGGTAGAAGATGTAGAAGATGACTTGAGGAAGTTGGAGGTTAAAGGCTGGAGAAGGAAAGCAGAGGACAGAGTAGAATGGAAGAGGCTGGTTAAGGAGGCCAAGGGCGTACATAGCCTCTAGCGCCAATTGTCATCATCATTATAATCATCATCATCAGAATCTTAGGACGGAATTCGGCACTGCGACCAGATTCAATCAGTTGTAAAGTCCGTTTAGTTAACTCATGTGCACGTCGGCCGCTGCCTTTGAAGAACCCTCCTTCTCCCAGTCCTTTCTGCAAGGTTGCCACCTTTCTCGATACGTCATGGGTATCGTACGAGGTTTCTTCTAAATAAATCATCTTATGTCCATTACTGCAAAACTTCCTTAGTTTTTACATATATATCGCCAAGCTACAATTCTACTGGATTCCATAATAACCCTTATCTTATTGAAAGTGCGGTATTTGAAACCCAGCTCCTTTAGGAGACCGCGCAAAGTGCAGTGCCCATAAGGAAACCACAAATGTCTTGCAAACGTGCAACCAATTCGTCTAAGGTGGGCGCTCTGCCTTTTGCATGGAATCTATAAATTTCTCGGCGAATTAAACGCATGTGAAATTATCTACTTTAGAGAAACTTTTCCTTTTAACACTTGATCGGCGTCTTTGGTATTCCTTTCGTCACAATATTTTTTACTCTATTTCTGTGAATACGCAGAATTTATCATCAAGTTCATTGCACGACCCCTTACCAAGATTATTTGTCAGCACATATTTATATGTGTTCAAAACAAGCGCTTGAATTTGCTTAGAAACAGTTCCCGTTATAACTTTGTTTTTGAGGCTTTTCCAGTAATATAACTCAGCCCAGTTATTCACACTATTGCCATCACTTTGATTATTTTCACTTGACTGAAAATAATCTACTGCATTTACCACTGCATTTCCTTCCCACGTTCTCCACATCGTGACACACAACGAATTTCTGCACGTAATGAAACAGATCAACTGGAAGTTGGAACTTTGGCAACTGAGGCTTCACGTGGAGTAGAAATGAGACTGTCACTTCGAGAAAATCAGGGTTGTTATTGGTCCTCAACGACAGTGTTCCATTTCTGAAGTGTGGAGATAGATTTATGACGGTCATAAGTGAGCGGGAGGGTAGCTTCCTTTGAGGAGCAAACTGCACTCGCGTGCACTAGACAGACTATCTATGCCTCATGCGGGGCATCCCCGGGAGGAAGGATGAGGCGAGAGGCGGCAGAGGAACGGCCGAACCAAGGAGTCTCGACAGTGCAGAGGGCAGGGTATCCATTAATGACTAGTTGGAAACTGCCCAACAGGCCAGTACAACCGGTATCCCAACCATCGTGGTCCTGAAACGACCTACGAGTCTTGCTCGGAGACTGGGGACCCTCCTGTCGGAGAAGGAACTGTTTATCAGGAGTATACATCCTGCCATGCACCGCCCAGACTCCCACCGACACTTCTACCCTGAAAGAGACCACCAGATGAGAGATAATGTGAAATGATGATGTTGATGAAATATAAGGACAGGAAATTTAGGGTATATAATAATTAACCTATCCAGCTATTCGCCGGGATGACCCGGGAAAACACCCGCAAAGCATCATGGGTCAGATAGGACGGCCACGGGAATCGAACCCACAAATTCCTGTAGGTCACAGACGCTACCATCCCGCTCAATCATAGTAGAGAAAAGAAACAAACTGACATTGAAGTTACATCTATTAGTGCAGCTAAAGCTAGAAGTGGCGCGCAAAATTAAGTAGCCTTGACTAGGCACTGCGTTGTGATGATAGCATCATCTCCTTCCGTGACAAGCCGCATGTTAAAACTGGCCTTGGATATGACTATGCTTCTATGCATGGTACAACAAATACTCTGGCATCACCAAGGTTACAGGAAGAACAACTTTTGTTTTGGACTTTTAATTCTTTGCATTACAAAGGAAGTGATGTGCAAGAACCAGCCAGTTGGATACAAACAAAAATGTGCAGCATTGTTCACTTGGACTACAATTATTTTCAGTTTGTGGTTTGATATATGTTGACAGAAGATACATGACACAGATACCTGCGTTTATGCTTCACATTTTGCTAAGCTGGTACATATAATTATTCTAGTAGACTAGAAAATCCAGTTCAAACAACAAATTTCTTGGCAAATGAATTGATGAACTTCTTAGATGGAAAAATCACATTCTGACTTGGATAATTTAGTATCGTGCTGGCACATTATCTTGGTAGCTCTGTGATAAGAGAAACGCATGGAGATTGGAAGATTCGTGGTTCAAATCCCACCTAAGGCATTGAATTGTTCAGTCTGAATAACTTTCCAGGAAACGAGATTGTTATGAAGACGAAAACGGTGGTGGCGCCGTCGCCGAGTGGTTAAACTGCTCGCGTCTAACTCGGGTTCGATACTAGGGAATAAATGCAGAGTATTGGTATAGAGGCTTCTTGAAGGAGGTTAAGATTAGAGGATATAGACAGAAAAGACATTTTTGCCAGTACAAGTGACAAAAAGCTTACTGAGGTTGTATAGAGAAATAAAAGCAACCTGGGGAGGGCGGACATATGTAATATGTTAGAGCGAGAAGGTTTTGCTTGGACGAGAACAGGAGTGAGAAACTTGAAAGGTATAGCTCAAGATAGGGCATCTACCAGGGCAATCAACACAAGGTGAAGACTGACCTCCCCTATAGTGACCAGGGAGTTACTGATCTGTCCCAAAAGGGCGTCCAGCCTCCGCGGGGCTCTCCTTAGGGCAAGACCTAGAGACTAACAAGCGCCCCCCCCCAATCTGGTCCTATGGACTCAGACGGGATGGAAGTGGACACGACACTTACGCGCGCCAACCCCAAAGGTGAAGGCTACCGATTAACTTTGGTAGGGCCGCCTGGTGATCTAGCACACTTCTACTAGCTATGCAGGCTAGTGCGCGGGAACATATGGCTTCCCTCAACCTCGTCCGGAGACGTACCCGATCTCCCACGGGTATCCGGAACCACTGCCCCCTCGAGTCCAACCCAATCCGAACAACTCCCAATCAGGGAGGGGCTCTATGTTCAGCCCGAGGTTCCTCTATTAACGTCAGAGATACCACGAGTGCTAGGGGTCCGCAGCACTCCCACCACAGCAGCTGAAGGGGACGGATCCCCTCCGCTACGGAGAAAGAACTAGATAAATGTCCATTGTGTGGAGAAGAGAATGTAGGTTTCATTGTATCTTATACTGTAGTCAAACAAAGATATGGAGAAAGCAGGTCTGGCTACGTAAATGGGACAATTTTGGGATGAAATAGTAATTAGAAAAATTGTATCAGTAAATGGGGAAAAGAACTGGAGAAATATAGGGAATTATTTAGGAAAAGTTAAAAAAAGATAGCTAAGAACAATTAAGAGAAAAATGTAGAGTGGCGTAGGTGAAATGGCAAAATATGTGAAAAGGAGCAGAGGGCCTCCAATACACAAAAACCTAGGGTTAGGTGCATGGGGACCGAATTATTATTCAATGGCAAGCAACATGGTAGGACTTTTAGGATTTAGGGCTATATGGCGTTTTGCAGTATTGATTTTATAACTGTAATCTTTATTTTGTATTTCCATTTGCTGATGTAAAGTGAAAGATGAAAAATTACAAATAACAAATTACTATTGTCACAAACGACTGTATTAATTTACTCTCTGGTGACTCAAGTAGTAGGTGTGACGTCACTCCCTCCCCTCCTTTATGACTAGATGAATAATCTTTAAGCGAGAGACTCTCTCTCTGTAACTGCCAGCTGATTGAACAACATGTATCTGTAGGCAGCTCCGCTTCTGGACAGGTAAACGGCCATTATGGCCGCCTTTGTAAATCTGTTTGTTGTCGTAAATATTGTTACCCAAGCGGCAACTCACGATGCCGATCAATAAATGAAGGCCGGTGGAGGGAGGGGAGACCGCAGGAGTAGCTGAGTCTTCGTTTCCCCCTCCTCCTGCCGCCCGAAGGAGGGCGAAGCATCGAGAATGTTTTCCCCCTCCATAAAAGGAAATCTCAAGAAACTTCGGCCCACCGATCAATACGGGAGAGGCGACAGGAGTTAGTTGTGTTGAGTGAGTCGTGGCGAGCAGTAGTGTAAGGCGCGCCCAGTGTACGTGGAAAGACGAACTAGCTTAGTTGTAATTGTGACATTGTAACAAGGTGGAAATAAAGAACATTTTTGAGTCGTGTAATTGAACTTTTTATTTCACGAACCCACAGTCACAATATTCTTATTAAGTGAATTCCACGTTTAATTAGCTTTACCCTACCTTTTTTACCAATGAACCATTATAGAAAAGATCCCATCCTCTCGCTAAAGCATGTAGTTCTGCTCTGAGTGTTTGCTCCCGAGTGTTCGACCTGACCACGTGTTTCTTAATTATTCACAAAGTAAAAACAGGTCGTCACACTATGGAATTTCAAGAAGCGCCATATGAACGGATTTTCTGGTTTACACCGCCATTCATTCCACTAGCTGTTGCATAAAACCTTTCTTTTATCCATTGCACCACATCATGTGGTTCTTCAGCCTCACCAGACTGATCCTTCTCTTGGATCCAGAGGTACTCTATTCCTTGACAGAGGTTTGACCCCATGCACCACTTGTAAGTCCTACATACCAGGTGAAGTTTGGAAATTGAAACAAATGGACGACAAAAGCCACCAACATGACCCTAGATGTTAAAGATGGTAGGCATGTTAATGTCAAAATAAATTAATGGAAATAATCATTTCTTTCACACTAGCCGTGTGTAGGCTATGGTTTGAATAGAGTCAGACTGAAAAATTCAATGCCATAGCCGAGATTTGTTTATTATTATTAATCCATCGATCAGCAAGTACGCTTTACAGATGTTTGTTATTGAGAAAGCTAGTAAAAGTATATATAACTCTTGAGGTAGCCATGAACGACTCCTCTAGCTAAATATGGCAGGATCACTGTAACATAAATTGAGGATATATACAAATATAATAATTTATAACTTAAAACTTCACTTATCTTATAAGAAATGATGATAATTCTTATCAATTCTCCAGTCATTTAACAGAATTTAAATTATTAAAAGAATTAAATGGTCCGATAGATTTAATGGTTTGGGAAAATATATTTATTTTAAAAAACAAACCTCGCATAATAAATTCTGAAATACAGGCAGTCGATCCTGTTTCTAAGTTTGGTTTATTTTCAGATTTTGGTAGCACTAACAAGAACATATGACCATCTAGCGTTTGTAACTATGGCGACAGCTTTGTTTCTCCAGCTGAAGATGTGTATACTTTTACATGAAATCGCGATCGTGGAGAATTTATAAAAATTATCATAATTTCTTATAAGTGAAGTTTTAAGTTACAAATTATTATATTTGTATATATTTGTTTGCTTCACTGTTAATAGCTTCATATTTTACCTACAAATTGAGGACTTTAAGTTTGATAGTTATCACTCGTCTGGGTCGTCTATACTGGAGAGGTGACTCAGGAGATCATGTGGCAGTCTGCGCTTGAGGAGAGTTGGTTGGCAAGTGCGAGAGCCGAGATTGTAACAGCTCCAGGGACCTCCTGGAGATGGTAAAAGAAAGGTCGTGCCAGCCGGCGGATGTACTGGTGAACGGATAGAAGACCAAACTCGTGATGAAGTTTTGGTTTCTGACGAACCATGGATCATTTGTAGCTATACGGAGCACCCTGTTTTGTAATACCTGCAGTCGGCGGAGATTAGTCTTGCTGGTGCCACCCCAGACTGGAGCTGCAGAGGTAAGAGTAGGACGGACTAGAGATGTGTAAAGAAGAAGGGAGGATTCATAACCAAGTGAGGTGCGCCTGTTGAGTAAATAGCCAGGATTTGAAGCACGGGTCTCCCGCTCTCCGTGCGGTTGCTCTTAACTTCTGAGCTACTATGGCCAACGTGCCGACATGACATTAAATTCTCCAACTGACTCGTGCTTTTCCCGGTAGAGCACTAGGGGTTCCCATATGCTATGAGACACGCACCTTTTTATGGCGACTTAGCATGCTGTAAGTACTTAAGTCCCAGGCTTCATAGCTAAACCACTATGCTTTATATGTTAGGTAACTTTTTTAAATTAGGTAAAAAAGCGATACAATTAAATTAGATATTAAATTAATTAAATTAAAATAAAATGAGATAAAGGAGGTAAAATGATTTACCTAAAATAAAAAACCACTTCCTATGCCCCCAAGTGGGGGCACCTCTCCTGGCGAAAACCAGAGCCAACCGGTTACAGCAGAACTTCGTTTTACGGCGCCGTGGAATCCCATGGGTGCAAAAGTAAGTATCTCGGAGTGACGCTGGACCGTAAATTAACCTACGTTCCGCACGTCAAGGGCAAGGTCCAGCTGGGGCACGCCGCACTCTGGAGCCTATACCCTATTTTCCGCTCAACTATGCCCATCCGACTCAAACTCCAGCTGTATCGGGCGATCATTCCGCCTATGATTCTGTACGGTTGTGAGATCTGGGGAACAGTGGCTAATACCACTTTCGTCGGGCTCCAGACGCTGCAGAACAAGGCACTTCATATCATATACGATACATACTGGAGATTCCCTGCATGAGCACTCCCAGATCCCGTACATTGTCGACGTCATCCGCGAGAGGGCACGATCAAAGTACGACAAAATCCAAATTCACCCCAACCCATTAGTGAACTCCCTGGGCAGGTATGACCAGAGGGTTCAAAGACGCTTGCCATCCTTCAAACTACCAACAGACGTCTTGGGGCCCCTTGGTTAACCCAAGAGAAACCCCAAATGTCTCTAGGATGCATTTTTATTCCTGATGGATCAAGCGATATACAACCCGTAACCAAAACTGAGCAAAAACTTTAAATCGTGTCTCCCAATACGGGGGAACGCCTAATTGCAGCTGCCTTATGAGATTAAACAAGGGCATCCCATTCCAAATTTCCCAAAAATTCAAACACCCCAGCAAAACATGAAAACAATTACTAGCTCATTTCGCAGGTTAAGCCGCAAAACGGCTAGGTACTGCGGCAGAAGACACCCGGACGGGGAAAAAGAAAAAATAGCCCCGCCCGACTAGGACTACCTCTGGACCTCTGGACCCAGGTGGGAAGGATGAGGCGAAGGAGAAAGAGGGCGGCTGACCCAAGGAGGCACGACAGTACACAGGGCAGGGTCCCTCCATTTTACTTAGAAAGAGACTTTTCCCGACAGGCCAGGACAACGAACTCGCTCCCCTAGAGCAGGATGGCAACGAGCCCAGCAGCCTAGCCCCAAAGGTGCCGAAATGGTCCCAGCAGAGGCGCAGAGACAGGCAACCGACCTACCGGAGGAGGAAGTAGTCTTCCTAAGAGTATATCATCCTGCCATGCACCGCCGAGACACCCGCCGACACTTCTACCCTGAAAGAGACCACCAGATGAGAGATGATATGAAATGATAATGGAGATGAAATGCAGGGACAGAAATTCGTGGATGTAATTAACCTATCCAGCATTCGCCTAGCAACTCGGGAAAACCCCCGAAAAAACCCATGGGTCAGGTGGGTCGGCCATGGGAATCGAACCCGAATGCGGGCCACAGACGAAACCGCCTGAGCCATCCCGCTCGGTACGGAGAGTGGGAGATCCGCGATTCAAATCTCTGCTATGCATTGAATTTTTCAGTGTGACTATATTCATACAAAATAAATTAACTCTATTATTATGAAGAATAATTAGCTAATGTAAGATCAGTTTATCAATCAGAAATGCATAACAGTTAACTATAAAGTGCCTGCAAAACTGCAAGTCGACCTTGGGGTATAATATTCCGAGATCGCTACTTGACCCAGATGAGGGGTTAAACGACAAAAGGCAGTTGCATTTGATGTCTTATGCAGAAGAGGTGAAACGCTATTACATTTGGGTTTCCTTTGCCGGTTCTCCTCAGAGCGGCCTCTGCCCTCATCTGATTTGCATTTGTATTCTATGTGCTGCTAGGTGATGTTTTCCAATTTGCATATCACTGGGATTCTAGGAAGGAAGGTAGCCTCGTCAAGCCTGTTACTATGGCACGTGCTTCCTATGAAACCACATGCACATATGTTGAAAGGAAAACTGCATTTTCATATGTAGTAGCGCATAGGATAAGTGAAGAATAATATTTGCAAAAAATAACATTTTCTTAGTTGTTTTAATTAGAATTTCTTTTATAATTTGATATACATTTTGTTATTATAAGCACAATACTTATTTTTAAACATACTTTCCAAGATGGTATGAGAATAATTTCTACTGTGCTTTCCGCACCTCTTTATGGAAGAAAACATTTGTTGTGTCGAACTTACATGACCTTCTCTACTCTTGTATAACTATTCCTTGAAATGCTGTTCTATTTGCTTCATGATAAAGATATGTATGGCTGAAATATCATGAACAGTTTCAAAAAATCACCCTTTCGTCTTTTTAGTCTATAAAATAGTGTACGCGTTCCTGAATCCAAAGAATACTTATATAGCATCCGCGAGTCATTTTTAAATGCTCTGATCTAGTTTGAAGGTTATGAGAATGCTAATATTACTTTTTATGTTGTAATTTTACGTCCTCCAACGTTAAGTCATATCGGACGATGAATGGAAGGAGCGAAATGATGCTCAAATGAGCCCAGGGTTCATAGAGCTTAGAGTTACCCGTCATTCGTCTTTCAAGATAAGGGAAACCCCCGAAAAAACCCCATCAAGGTAACTCATCCTGACCGAGATTCGAACTCGGGACCTCTTGAACGTGAGGCAGACACTGTACCACCACGCTACCGAGGCGGGCACATATAAATTTTAATTCTCTATCCTTATTTTCCGGCTACTGAACATTTCAGCATTTTTCATCATTTAAAATGCTCCTTGCCTCACAGTTTTAGTGTTAGACTAATGAAACTTGTTACACACGTTCATAGGGACACAGTAAATAGAAATTGCACTGGTTTTTATTGTGAGATGCATTTAAGTACACTTTCTTTATTTCAAAACACAAACATTTCAGATTTTAGGCAAAAAAGCCATATCCATATTTTAATAATTTCTGGAGGCTTATGTTATGTAGACACAGAGAATCCTAGGGCAAATTCAAAACATGGATGTACTGGGAACCTGTTATTAAAATATTAGACCAAAATTTAAGTTATTTTGTCGCAAGGGACTTTTTAGGTGACGTAACCAAAAATAAATAAATTTGACCATATTTTCCAAAGTATCAAAGTGAAATTGATAAAATGTGGGCTGTATCATATTTGCAATGAGCTACATCTGTGATATAGATCTTCAAAAAGTAGCGTTATTAATTCAGGATTTCAAATTTTCAGTCATAGGTATTCTTCTTCTTATTCTTTCTCTAACTCCTTTGTGCTGTTAAGCGTGGAGTACAAGCTTCTTCTACCCATTTCCTCCACCTTTCTCGGTCCATCATCATTCTCTTCATTTCTGTCATGGTTTTCCCTCTATCCTTCCCCAACTTCTCAATGTATTCCTGATACAACATGCGTGGTCTTCCCCTAATTCATTTACCTTCTGGTCTTGCTTCTAAATATTGTTTGGGTTTTCTTTCTTCTGACAAGCGGAGCACATGTCCATACCATTTAAGTTGTCTTTTTTCCAATATTTCTTTAATGGAGTGTGCACCCAACTCTTCCCTTATTGTTACATTTCTAATCATATCTCTTCTTGTCTTCCCCACAGCTCGTCTTAAATATCTCATTTCCATAGCAGTTATTTTGCTTTCTTGTTTCTGCAGGAGAGTCCAGCTCTCTGCTCCATATAATAGAATTGGTAGTTTTATTGTTTTAAATACTATAATTTTTGTATCTTTTGTTATTTCCTTTTTCCAACAATAGTATTATTAATTTGGTAGTAGACAGAATTGGCCTATCTTATTCTGTTTAAAATTTCCTGCTCTATTTTTCCATCCTTATTTATAATTGTACCCAGGTATTCATAACTGTCTACCTGTTCTAAGATTTCATCATTACATTTAATTTTAACTTCTTCTTCTTTCCTTCTTATATACATGGTTTTACTTTGGGGTATGTTTAATTCTAAACCTTTTCTAGTTAATTCATCTTTCTATTCATTTAGCGCTAATTGTAAATTATTATTACTATTTGCTATCGATATGAAGTCATCAGCATACATCAACGATTGTGCCCAAACTGGTCTTAAATTTCTATATCCTATCATACTTCTTGCTTTTTTTGCTTTTGCAAATTTTCCATATTTCATCCATCACAATAATAAATAAGAGTGGGCTGAGACTATCTCCTTGTTTAACTCCTCTATTGATCAGAAATGGTTCTGATTCTTGTCCATCTAATCTTATTATCCCTTAGGTATTCTTAACAGATTTTAATATCAATAGGATAGGGCTTTTAACCTCCTGTTAAATATTTCAAAGAACATGCACGTACAGATCTAGTTGCCTTACTGGAAAATTTAGATCAGATTTAATATGACATTTCCTTCTGTAAGTGGAAGTATAAAGTTTTCCGGAAATTAGCTACTGTAATCAAGATATCGATTTGTTACTTCTTAAGAAACATTTCTGGTAATTAAGAACAGAGTTTCCCAATTAAGATGCCATTTCTGTTCATCCGACACAAATACACAACTTCCATAAATTACCTTTAACAATATCGATAGCATCTGGAAGTTCGGTAACCCATGGGGAAACACGGTGTGGTTCAGTAGATTAGTAAGAGAAGTTGCACTTAGAAAATATGGATGTACACAAAAACAAGCAGGCTTAGCCTACCTCCGTGGTGTGGAAATAGCGTGCCTGCCTCTTATTAAACAGATTCCGAGTTAGCTTTTGTCCGGGGTCTCCATTTTTCTAAAGAGATGAACGTCGGACTCTGAGATCATTTAAGTATATTTCACTTATTTCATGTATTCATTGTCCCAGATGATAAATCTGGGCTACACTAAAATTTCACCAAAAATGTTGAAAATCATGGATTTTTTTTCCTTTACATTTTTTTTTTTTTTTTTTTTTTTAGCTTACGGTGTGTAGTAATAGATGGCATGCTCATTGTATCATTTGCACCAGTTTAGGCCATCACGTGACGATTTAAAGAAACCTTTAACAATCGTTAAAAGTAACAATCATTACTTCAAAATTAAGAAAAATTTTCCAACACTTTTCGGTACACAAAATGTCTCACGCGGCGAAGTTTTTCATTTAACTTTGTAAAACTGACAGAATAGGTATATAATATGTAAATAAGAAACTTTACATTCCCCCTTTTTTGTTAATGCTCATGTTTTGAAAATTATATGGTGTTAAGGAATAAAAAGGTTAATATTTTCAAAATCTTGAGAGCTAACACATGGAAAATATTTTAGAACAAATGCTACAAGAGTATTCCAAAGAAGAAAAATGTAGGGATTTTAGAATTGCTCTGCACTAGCCGAAAACAAAAGTTCAACTTAAAGAGTTCAAATTTTTTAGGCCACGCCGTGACTCAGTGGTTAGACCGCTTGGCTCTCACCAAGGCGGCCCGGGTTCCATCTCAGGCGACCGTAAACTGAGATTTGTGGTGGACAACACGACGCCGGGATCTCCGGTTTCCCCCGCCATCTCATTCCAACGGTGCTCCATCTTCATCTCATATATTATCAGTGTCGTCACCTGCGGTGCCGTATGTAGTAAAAGCAGAAGCTAAATTTTTTGACGCGCAACATGAAAATATGCATGTAACTTCAAAATTATACTTTAATTATATGGTTAAATTTCATAATGACATGTTTATTAATATAGACGTTGGAATTTTCAGTGTAGCCCTGCCTTAAAGGATATTACACTAAATAATAACAAAAAGAAATTTAAAATCAGCTACATCCACATGGGTTTCTTAGTTATTACTTATTCACAAACATTTTATTTAAAAGTGACCTCGTTAATTCATTTGAATATTTGTTGAAATGGTTGCATTAATATTTACTTATAGGTACATGGCAAAATGGAAATACAGAAGTTAGGTTAGTCAAATCCTTAAACAGCTGGTAGCTATGTGACGCCCTTTCTTTACAAACCAGAGGGCGGGAACGAATAAAGGACGTTTCGCATGAGAAAAGTGTGTTGAAAACTTCAAACCGATAACTAGGAATATCTTGAAAATGTTTAATTGCACGAAATACAAGGTAACATAAATTCTGTGCTGAAATAACATCTGTATTACTTTCATAATAAGATATCTGTCTCGTAAATGTAATATTTATGTAAGTTATTTATAATGAAGAGAGCTTCAGAGACTATTCCTCAAAAGGTTCAGAATGTACGTTACTTCTGCCTTAAAAATTTCTTAAATATGTAGTTTTTAATCGAAATCAAAGCAGCTTTTGAGAAAATAAACATTACACTTGTTGTTGATATGTCTTTATCGCTAATTTGAGTAAGATGAACCAGAATATGGGCTTACTTTTTTCCATTACGTACCACTTCTTCACAATAGTACAAATACTAAAATATGAATTTTGATACGCTATTGAATCTGTTATATTATTAAATAAAAGTTAATAAATCCACAACTGTCAACGTAACACTTTATAATTAAGTAATATTTTAAATCTGTTCTAAATAACACGTACATTTCAAAATTACACCAGTTTCTTTTTACATTTTGTTTGGAAATGCCATTTTCTTTATGTCCTGGTGAAATCGTTTACTCTGCTCCTCACTGGCACAGCTGAGATTTTCTGGGAAAAAGTCCAAATGAGAATCAGGAAACGTACTTTCTCACACATATTACAACCCAGCTTTCGAAATGTTTAAAGGATACATTCTACAATATGTTTGTAATTTTGATTTCCCAGAATGTTTTAGATTTTACTCTTAAAACTAATCCATGCCTGATCACTTCTTCAAATAAGCTATCAGAAATCATCTTTCTAACTTGTGGCCCAACAAATATTCCCTCTTTAGCTATGGCATCATAGATTTCAGGGAACTTTCTGCATATTTATTTGTAGCAATTGTGATTCTTATTTAAAGCCTTAAAATATTGCTAGATTAAGCAAGGAACATTTTGGTAAAATAACGTTTTTTGGATCCACAAGACACTTTGAATAACATTTTCATTCCTGGCATGAGACAGGCCCTCTGCTTCCAATTCTCTCTTCTCCAATCCTCGAATCTGAGTCTACTACCCCATTCACAAATAAAACATGGCATTTTAGTATAGTCTGGTTGCTGATCTAATAGCATGGCAATAACTTTTAAATCTGCAACTACCTATCACTTATGTTTTGCATATTTTACTTTTTACAGAAGTAATTTTAGGTTATGATGCGTTTCCTTAAGGTGAACTGAATGGTCTACCTGAACTGATGCATATTTATGTCCATTATATAGTGCGATCCATATAAATCTGAACCATTTCAACACACGTGCAACTTTAGGAGAATATAATACACAATTGGAAGATTACATTGCACTATTTACATCTCACAGAAAATGTTGGGAGTATCCACCACCAGCATCTATACATGTTTGCACTCGTCTCACCATATTCTCTGAAGTTTTACGGAGATGATATCGAATTGAGAGAAGATTATTTCCAGCAAGATGGAGCAACGTGCCATACATCTAAAGACAGCATGGAACTTATAACCAGTTTCTTTGATAATTGAATAATCTCAAAAGGTTTATAACCCCCCAGATCCCCTGACCTAACCTCACCGGATTCTTTTTTTTTTTTTTTTTTTTTTTGAAGCAGAATCTATAAAGCAGAGTGTACAAGAATAGGCCACGGACAATTGATGTTCTCGAGGAATACATTCGAACCGAAATAACTAACATTGGTGAGGATACTCTCCGTAAAACTTCAGCTAATATGGTGAGACAAGTGCTGGTGGAGGACACTTCCAACATTTTCTCTGAGATGTAAATAGTGTAATGTAATCTCCCAATTGTGATTATATTCTCCCAAAGTTGCACGTGTATCCTATTATTTTTTCAAAATTTATGGCCTGTTGAAATGGTTCAGGTTTATATGGATCGCACTGTATAACACTACATCTTTCAGATTAATTTCAGTTTTTTATCTGTTACATTGGTGTCCTTAATGTGAAACGTTAATTTCAACGAAGAAATTATTAGTAATTCTTAGTTCCACACAATATCTATGCGCAGAACTACAATACGACATTTTAGGTATAACTGCTAATTGTAAAAGTATGGTACGTGGTAGAAAAAAGCTTATTTCAGTTTTAGAATCTGCACATTAAACTTATCCAAGTATATATATTTTGGAGGAAACCTGAGAATCATGCATATCAGTGAAAACAACTGCGTTGAAAGGCTAGTTTTGAATGAGATATCCTTGAAAATTAGTATTCAACTTGCTCTTGGGTAATTGATATAAGGTTTTTTAATAGAGTCAACATGAAAAATTCAATGCCATGGCCGAGATTTGAACCACGTATCTCCTGGTTTCCGTCCAGTCGCTTTTACCCGTTGAGCTACCATGGCCAACTTGCCGTCATGGTGTTTTGGTTATGCTGTTCACAGAAATACAAACACAAAAGACAGAGCTTTTTATAAATGTCGTTTTTTATTCGAGGTCTCAAAATAGGTAATTTCATTGAAAACTCTGCACTAAATTTAGAATGTAATAGAGAACCTAAATACCAGAAAGTAGGACACTTTTATACTGTAAGGGTTGGCATTGCTTTTCTCTTTTTTTGTGTTAATTTATTATCCATCGATAAGCAATTATGCTTTACAGATGTTTGTTATAAAATACATAGGAGCAGGACACAGAACAATGGAGGTAGCCGTGAACGACTCCTCTAACTAAATATGAAGGATAACTGTAACACAAATTGAGAACTTAAAGTCTGATAGTAGTAATCACGTGTCTGAGGCATCTGTGCTGGAGACGTCACTCAGGAGAAGATCTTGGGGCAGTCTGCGCTTCAGGCGAGCTGGTTGGCGAGTGCGAGCACCGAGATTGTAGGTAACAGCTCCAGGGACCTCCTGAAGATGGTAAAAGAATGGACGTGCCAGGCGTCGGATGTATTGGTGAACGGGTAGAATACCAAACTCATGATGAAGTTGTTGGTTTCGGATGAACCATGGCGCGTTTGTAACTGTACGAAGCACCCTGTTTTGTAGTACCTGCAGTCGGCGGAGATGTCTTACTGGTGCCACCCCAGACTGGAGCTGCATAGGTAAAAATAGGACGGACTAGAGATGTGTAAAGAAGCAGGGAGGATTCATAACCAAGTGAAGTGCGCCTATTGAGTAAAGGGTACAGTTTTGATAGCCGGGCAAACGCAAGCGTGACAGACCGACAGATGTGGGCGTTCCAAGTGAGTCGAGTGTCCAATAACACCCCAAGATATTTCACGGGCACATTGGTTGGTAACCAGGAGAGCGGTTCCCCCAGCAGCTGTAGTGAAGGAGGATCCCTATAAGGTCGTAAAGAGAATATGCTAACCTCTGTCTTGTTAGTATTGAGGGAAATGCGCCAGTGAGAGAACCAATGAGCTAATTGATCTAGGGCAATTGCATTGCTTTTCATGCAGTAACACATACAAGAGTAGGCAGTTTTTTCTCCGGTCTCCAACGTTGTCATATCGGATGGTTAGGCAGTGGTGAGGGAAACACAATGGCAATGACTCATACTGAGCAATGCATTATAGATAAAAAAAAAAAAATAGCTTCCTGTGTTGTTTGTAAAGTAGGGCATATCGATTTTTATCGCTGGTTCCAACACTTTTTATAAAAATAACGATTATATAATTCAAAGTCTAACAAAAATGCTGTTATTGAAAAACAGATCATTGATTATATTAAAATTTTAATGAAGTACCTGACAGAATTTAACAAGCCTACAGAAGTAACACAATGCATAGTTACAATTGAATTTTTCATAAATTATAGATTTAAATCACCTCCTGAATTTTCAAATTTAATATATTCTTCTATACCGTAATTAATTATATATGCAATATTTATGAATAGCTCAAAATTTTCTGCTTTAATTTTCTCAAAGTAATTAAGGTGTATCTAAAATTACGTCTGTACTTTTCTCTGTTCTTACATGAGTGTATTCGACTTCATTTACATTTTCAAAATTCACTGCCAGAATTATTAACTGATAAGATTTATAAACGAATGATAAGCAGGTATCGGATCCCACAGACCTTTGAAGGGGTAAAAAGTTTACCAGTCTCGCAGTATATAACTACTGATATCAGTCCCGGGGACAACACACAGGGATAGTCCGATCCGGAGCGCGTAGCTTTTGTTTCATTACTACTACTCGCCACGCAGGTAGATCTGCCTTCCAGGGAGTGCAAGGTGTTTGACATATTGTGTTAATAGCATTGCTTTCACAATTATTGGACAATATCCATGTTATAAATCAAAAGTTTTGTGTATTATCAACAGTCATTAGATATTACGTAGAAAATGAAGCTAGCAGCGAAGCAATGAATAGAACACAAATAAAAATATTTGTAACAAAAACTTCACTTATCTTAAGAAAATTATGCTAATTTTTCTTTTTAATTGAGATGGATTTCACAAACAAATTGCTTGCATTCTCACTCCATCAACAAACTTCGTCGTCAAAGATTCCAGTTACCATGTTATTATGTTTTTTTTTTTTTCAGTATTACTTAAATCTGAAAACGAAACAAACCTAAAAACAGAATCCAGTGCTGGTACCAGTAGGAGGCTACAGAACTGCAGGCACACATGGTACCGGGACGCGCGGAAGTCGCTAACAAGTACTGAGAATTGTTTATTCCTGCACAGAGAAAAGTCTTTATAATGTGCAAGCATTCGCGGCATCTGTCTCACATTCACATACACCATCAGCTAAAACCCATCTGAAACATGATAAGGAAAGCGAATGAAAGGGACATGACGGGAAAGAGCCCATAGTATTGAAATAAAAACACCACCATTCTCCTAAGTGTTACCGTGAACCATGAAAATCACAACTAAGAATGTGCAGTCGACAATTATCGAAATCACGACCTCCGGAATGCGTTACCGGATGCCACCTCGCTTGGTATTCAGAGATATATGTATAAGGGAGTTTAAAAATATCATCAGGAACTTACTGTCTTACACTAATAGTAAGATGCATTATTAATTTTATTTATTTTTCTTAATTAACATCCTTCAATGTTAAGCCGTATAGGATGATGAATGAAGCGATACTCAAATAAGTCCAGGGACCATAAAGCTCAGAATTACCTGGAATTTGTTTTTCAGGATAGGAGAAAACCCCGAAAAAACCTTATCAAAATAACTCGCCGTGACTAAGATTGAAACTGACTGCCTCTTGAACGTGAGGCAGACACGCTGTGATTCTGAGACAGGCCCAATTTTGTTTAGAAAATACACTTCACATCACATTTATAATCGAAAATAAATGTAAGATATATTGCAAAATGGTTCGCAATGATGGCTAGGACTAGAACACACTTTCCTCAAAGAAGTTTAAAGATTTTTCAGATAAATTAAAGCACCGTCGTTATGAGCCATAAAAGTTGAGAGAAATAAGTTTGTGTGCATAAAGATAGTGGAAAATAACCAAGTCAGGCTTCAAAGTCATAGATTCAGATCACGTGAATTTGATGGAAAGTTAAGGCTTATTCCAGATATCCCTGAACTAATGCTAAATATGGAAAGTCTGTGAATCAGATTTTAAAATTCAGGGCTGAGGCCAACTTTCGCTTTCGGCTTCCAGCTCCCAGCTACCGTTCTACTCTTCGCTTCGTTAACCAAAGACGGTTGGTCGTGACCTTCAATTTTCCAAATCTGACTCACGCTCTGTGTATCCATGTTTGATGATCTGAAAGTGTCAAACGCAGTAAAATATATGAAACGCTAAATGATAAAAGAAAAGACCCAGTTTTATACACTGTCCCAAACTAGATTGATCCTGTCGTAAACACATGGTGATGGAGAAAGATAGGGACAGAAATACTTTAACGGAATACGCTTTCGCTACTCTTTAGTGAATGGAAATTTATGGGTGTTCACACGGTGAGGGAGGGTTAAAATAGAGGACTTTAAGAAAATGGAATTAATCTTAGCCCCAACTGAAACGGTAGAGTTTGTTTAGTTAACTCGTGTGCATGTCGGCCGCTGCCTTTGACGAACCCTTATAATCGTTTTACAACCCCGGCCCTCCTTCTCCCAGATCTTTCTGCAAGGTTGCCACCTTTCTTGATACGTCATGGGTATCGTACGAGGTTTCCTCTAAATAAATTATCTTATGTCAATTACTGCGAAACTTCGTTAGTTTTGACAAATATATATGTCGCCAAGCTACAATTCTACTGGATTCCATAATAACCCTTATCTTATTCAAAGCGCGGTATTTGAAACCCAGCTCCTTTAGAAGACCGCACAAAGTGAAAGGAAAATCACAAATTTCTTGCAAATGTGCAACCAATTCGTCTAAGGTAGGCGCTCTCCCTTTTGCATAGAATCTATAAATTTCTCGACGAATTAAATCGCATGTGAAATTATCTACTTTAGAGAAACGTTTCCTTTTGCTTTCACTTGATCAGCGTCTTTGGTATTCCTTTCGTCACAATATTTCTTACTGTATTTCTGTGAATACCCAGAATGTATCAGGTTCATTGCATGACCCCTTACCAAGATTATTTGTCAGCACATATTTATATGTGTTCAAAACAAGCGCTTGAATTTGCTTAGAAACAGTTCCCGTTATAACTTTAATTTTTGAGGCTTTTCCAGTAACATAACTCGGCCCAGTTATTCACACTATTGTCATCACTTTGATTATTTTCACTTGACTTAAATTTATCTACTACTTCATTTGCATTTACCACTGCATTTCCCTCCCACGGTCTCCACAAAGAATTTCTGCACGAATGAAACAGATCAACTGGAAGTTGGAACTTAGGCAACTGAGACTCCACGTGGAGTAAATATGCGACTGTCATTTCAAGAAAATCAGGGTTGCTATTGGTCCTCAACGACAGTGTTCCATTTCTGAAGTGTGGAGGTAGATTTATGACGGTCATTAGTGGGCGGTAGGGTCAGTTTCCTTTGAGTGGCTAACTGCACTCGCGTTGACTAGACAGACTTAACAAATCTAAAGAAAAGAAAAAGGATCTGTGTCAATGGTTAGCTACCTGACAAAAGAAGATAAAAAAGAAAACCTTTAAAGAGACACTGGACAATGTTCCACCACTCATGTTTGAAAAAATTATAAACTATATCCACTTTAACATTTTTTTCGTGCTATTATCCCCATGCTTGTATTACACTTTACGATTTTCAATGTTTGTATATATAAGACAAGTGAATTTATTATATTATGATAAAGTATTACTTTCAAAATACTGCTTTAATGCATCTTCATTTAACATTCAGCTAAAATCGTTTTCTAACAAGACTCCAAACTAGAAGTATCTGGTACAATTCAAACCACTTTTCCTCAGATTAATAATTGTGGCATTTAGTCTTAATTATGTTAATTCTTTTTTGTATTTCACTTTCTGAGAAAATTTTACTTTATTCATTGTTCTGTACACCTGAGATGACATAAGGGTAATTGAACTATTGGAACAATTCGATTTACTGTACCTATGTGACTTTCTCTATTCTTGTACAAACTATGCTTACAGAAGTATTTCAGAGAAGTATACGTATTTAAAAATTTGAACACATAAAGGATATCTCGGAAATAATAAGCGTGTATGCTTCAACATTATCTACAGTTCTGTGTAGTAGGATGTCTATGCAAAAGTCATTCAAAGTAAACCTCATAGCCTATTACCAGAAAATTGAAGATATACGTTTCAGTTTTCATAGAAGGAAGAAAGAAAGACTGGGAAGAGGGGAGATAATTGAAGGGTGACCACATCAACATGGCCACAGGCTCCAGCATAGACGAGGTCCCTAACGTTTCCATCTCAAACTCACAGGCTGCTTATGGGTCTGTTCCCTAGCTATTCACGTAGAATTTAAATCCATCCCAGGGCAACAGATCATTTTAAGTATCTCTGTAACCTTATAACTTCAACGAATTGTAGTGAAAGTAAAAAGAAATGGAGCTTTTGTGAAAAAGGTTTGTAAAAGAGCCACATATTTGTATCACCCAAAGAGAAGGCCTACTACCCACTCGTATGGCTAAACATGGGATTGTTTCTTAATCTCATTGACCCAGTTTATAGCGGAGGCAGATTCAGAATCAAGGTGAGTAATTGCTTGTGACAACGTTACAAACTCGTTGGAATTCTTATAAGTTGCAACACTCATTCATGCGCTGTTGCCGGTGCGCTGCTGATACTAACAAGTAGGGCTCGAGACATACAAAAACAATTTCCGAGATATTGCTTGTTGATGAACTGAATTGGCAATAATGTAATTTTCTTCTATTCCTAGCCCTCCTGTTTGACTTTCTCCTGCTGATGAAAAAGAATGGAATTTCAAAATCATCACATAGCAACCGAGTTGTAAAAAACTTAATGTTCTGTTCCCTGTCCACGTTGTTCCTATATATAAGGAGATATGTACTAAAACAGGAAAATGTATAATAAAACCATTTCCACAGGTCGAAGGAAGAATAAATTTCTGGAACAATAATTTGTAGTACAAAGTATAGATAAAATATGTGAATGTAGCATTTCAAATTATTTAATTATACTGCTTACATATGCACATGCACACGACCTTTTTCTAAATAAATATTTATAGAGTTCAGGGGTTCTCGAAACACATATTGGCACTGAAATTTAGACAGTTAATTTTTGGGCGGGGAAATTAAAAACAAAATATCCAACACATATCAAATTTGATTACGAAAAAAAATAAACCTAGTTAGAGTGAAGCAACAATATTACACAAATATAACAATTTACAACCAAAACTTCACTTATCCTAAGAAAATTATGTAATTTTTTCTTATTTAATTGATGAGATCGATTTCGCAAACCCTTGTTTACATCTTCAGCCAACAAACAACTTTGTTGTCAACGTTGCTATCGCTAGAGGTCATTACTTTTTGCCAGTATTACCAAAATCTGAAAATGCAATAACAAATGATGATATTTCAAAATTCATTACGTGTTATTTATTTTTTAAATAAATAATTTTCCCCAAACCATTAAATCTCTTGGACGATTTAACTGTTTTAATGATTTACTTCATGGTTAAATGATCAAAAATGATCAGCTACGACCTATTTATCAGCCTGTTTATATTTATTTATACTTATTTATGTTTATTTATCAGTTTGTTTGGAATTTATCAATTTAATTGTTTAGACTGTCATCAGATTTATATTGGAAGACAAAACATAATTTGGAAACCAGAACGAAAGAACATTTTCGTAACATTAAGTATAAACAAACCGATAAATCAGCTGTAGCAGATCATTTTTGGTCATTTAACCATGAAATAAATACATAGGTTAAATTATTAAAACAATTAAATGGTCCGATAGATTAAATGGTTTCGGAAAAATATTTATTAAAAGAATAAAAATCGCATAATGAATTTTGAAATACCAGCAGTCGATTCCGTTTTTAAGTTTATTTTAAAATATATGTCTTTAATTTCTTACTTTTTTATTTCGCTAATGCAACGAGATCGGAATTTCAAATACATTACATAGAATCCAATTTTAACAGTTTGAAGTATCCTTTAATGCAACTATGTTCCTGAAATACGCTTCTACACAAGAACTTACGTAATGAACAATGATGAAGCGTGTAATAAGCGCTGTTAGCGCTGCTTCCCCAAGAATTTCGGGAGAAAAGGAAGAAAAATAACAAAATTTAATGCCAAACAATATTTTATTTGCTGTGGATGCATTTTGAAAATAAATGCACCAACATCCGCATGCTGCGGACAATTTGACAGCTGCTTAGATACGAGTGACCAATTCTGCGAGCTCACTCAATTCTGTATTTACGCGTTCGTAACCTTCGTAGGTTTTCGGAAGCAATTGCCACTTTTGGATAGCTAGGAAGCATAAATAGATTTTGTCAGCTCAGTCTCTGTAGCGTGTGAAGGAAAGTTTATTTTTTTATGCGTCGCTGTTAAATGCAACTACTTATTCTGACTTACCTAGAAAGTGGTAGGTAATGCTTTCGGGCACATTTTGTATCTGGAACGTCTCTCGTCTTGGTCCAATAGTAGTCAGCCAGCATATTGGAACTCCACTTGCCTTAGTAACTCTTTTCCATAGTAGAAATTTGCTGATGAAAACGCTCACCTTGCTCATCGCTGACAGCTCCAAGATTTTCAGGGAAGAAGTCTAAATGAGAGTCCAAGAAGTAAATTCTTAAAGACGTGTTGCATCCCATAGCTTTATACCACTTTCTTCAGAGAAGCAGTCCTTGAAATCACTATGGCGGCCATGATAACTACATATTCTTACTTCTTTTTGGAGTAGATTCCACTCGTTGAGTCTGGAAGTTAAACCTTCAGCTTGCTGTTTAGACAGATTTAAATCCCGAATCAGGTCATTAAGGTCTTTCTGATTGGGAAAGTATGTTCTGATGATCAGGTATTGGCTTCATTTTTATTTTCATCTGAAGCATTTTCAGTTTCAGTTAGGACAGAATCAGTTATCACCTAAGGTCGTATCTGCATATACTGGTACAGGGAACTGTTCATTGTGTAAGACAGGTTTTATTGCAGTTTGCAAACTCGGATACTTAATTGTATGTCTTGTTTTAGATGTGATTCCTTTTATATTTGTCAAAAAGAAATAACAATCACTTAAATGATCCTTCGATTCCCTCCAAATCACAGGAATTGCAAATGGCATACAATGTTACCAGTTTTCCACCCAGCCAGCAATCCAACACACGAAACACAGCATGTATTTGGTGCCCAGCTCTTATCAAAATCACCAGGATGACAGCCAAGTAAAGTTGACAACACTTCCTTAAATTAAATTTAAAGAGAGTCGATTAATGACACTAAACAACACTTACTTTTAAATTATTCCGGAACATGTTTCAGAGACTTTGCCTCCATCCTCAACCGGCTATCGACTGGTTCTCATTGGTGTAGTTGACAGAGGAGACCTATGACAAAATATTGTCAACTACACCAATGAGAAGCAGTCGATGGCCGGTCGAGGATGGAGGCAAAGTCTTAAACATGTTCCGGAAAAATTTAAAAGTAAGTGTTGTTTAGTGTCATTAATCGACTCCCTTTAAATTTAATTTGACAACACTTCTTTACAAGTGGGGTCAAATTTTGCCTCTGAGACTTGAAGGTCAGCTCATCACAAATATAGCAGAAACTGTCTGCATGATTTACACACTTTCTTGGCATGATGAAAAAACAAAGCATTAAAACACTGCATACACAATACACTTTCGAAAAGAAAGGAAGGAAATGTTTCACTACTGAACAAACTCACAGTCAGCTTAATATTGACACATCACACAGCCAGATGAACAGGTCGGTACATATCCAAACATGAATGAACCTGCACAGCCTTGTTTTATGGTTCTTCAGCATATTAAAAATCATTCCCTTATATAAAGCTTGGGTTAAATCATTAAATATGAGGTAAAGTTTCCTATAACAGGTCAAAGAAAACGCTAAAATTCTATTTTAAAAAGTAGCGGTCACAAAAATACTGTGCCTGATGGAAAAATTCTGACTACATATCTGAATTCAGTATGAATTAGATTCACTAATCAGATTTCTTGTGAAGAATACCTTGTTGACTAGTGTTATTAACAAGTGAGCCAGCTCTAGGAAAAATTGGAACATCTGAGTGGAGAGGTGAAGCAGGAATATGCCTGCTTATACTGTGAACAAGTGTTGCAATTCAAGAAGGCCCTACGTGTGACTGTACAAGGAAACAGTACTGAAGAGTAGCCTTAGTTATTTGAGTAATTATTCTCTCTTATTTTAATAAAATTATTATTTGGACAGAGCACACATGAAAAATTCAATGCCTTGGCCGGGATTTGAATCACGGATCTCCTGATTTCCATCCAGTCACTCCAACCCATTGAACTACCATGGCCAACTTGCCGTCACGGCACTAAATTCTCCATTTCACTCGTATATTTCCTCGGCACACCACCAGGGGCTCTCGCATCCGAGATACACCGTTTGTGGCGAATTACTATCGTAAGTACTTGGGCCCCAGGCTTCATCATTTAACTCTTATTATTTTAGTTAATTTATGAAAATTAATAACTTTACACTAATCGTATATAGGAATATTTCATCGGCTAGTGTGAAGAAATGATTAATTTCCATCAGTTAACTAAAATTATAATTTGGAGCTTCCCTCGCTTTGAAACTCATGTCTCGCCACTGGTAATAAAACCACTATTAAATATGTATGAAGTACGAGAGACTAATAAACGTTTCTAAGAATGCTTTGTATAAAATGATTACAGAAAGTCATGTGAGTGCATATATCAGATTTTTTTTTCTCATCGTTATATAAAGAGAATGGAATTTCCCGGCCATTACATCGAACTATTAAAAGACGTGACTGTTAGTTTAGTTTACTGTATTTTCTGCTTGCACCTATGCAATGAAGATCTAACTATTTGTAACAAGCAGATATAACAAAAAGTTTTTCTATAAAGAACTCGTGGAAGAGAGTGAGGATAAACATGCAAATACAGCATTTACGATATTTTACATTGCGGTACACTCTTCGGTTTTTCTCTAAATACTTCGTCTTAAACTATATTCTGTCTTCTTTAAAACATTGGCTATTATAATATGTTTCTACTTCCATTTTTAACACGGTGTGCTTTAGTCGTATTTGCACAAAGGAAGTTGGGCTTTCTCCTCAGATGTTAATAGGGTTTTTCCTTCTCTAAGGTTGCCATCTTCAGGTAACCTACCTCTGACTCCACCCAGTATCAGTTTTCCATGTGACTGGCTTTAAAAACAATCCAGAGACAGAAAAACGAACTAATCAACAAATTCAATCAGTGTAAAACTAAGGAGAAATAGTTTCACTTCTTTTAGTACACAGGGAAAGGCTAGTAGTAATAGCCGTAGGAGGCAGAGGCACAGACTTAGGAGGATGTGGAGGAGGTGGAGGAGGAGGAGGAGGAGGAGGAGGAGGAGGAGGAGGAGGAGGAGGAAGGTCCTCTTACCTACAGATTTTCTGTGCTACTTCTACTAGAAGTTCAGTGAATTAAACGCTGGAAGCACTCCGTGGCCGGTAGCCAGAGTTATGGCGCTCTACCCCACTGCGTCACTGCAGGATCAAGGAAAGTCTATAGGTTAACCGCGAACAAAATGCACTTGAAAGTGTGGCTTACCAAAACTGAAGTCCTCTAGCTTTCCTCCTCTACTGTTAGTTAAGGTGGGAGTCATGTGTTGCTTGGACGGCCAGGAGGGGAGGAGACTGTGTCCGCGCGTGCGCACACCCACTGCACTTTGTTCGCGGTCTATCTATAGTACACTATACTATAGCAAAGAAAGTCTGCCGGGCCTGAGACGCAGGAGAGTTGGAGAAGGTTCCCACACCCTCCTTGGATATGTTTATGACACTCCATGGCAGTTTAAGTATACACCATTCAAAAACATTCTGACGTCTTCTACCTTTGTGAATAAATCTTCCAGGTTTCAGTGTACTGAAAAGGGCACGTGCTTTTATCGGTTCTATTCCTTGTGTAGCATGCGTTCTCTGTCACAAACATTCGCTGTCCTTGTCCCACTGTGTAAGGGTGGCACATTCCTTTCAGGGACTTACTTAGCGTTTGTGGACAGTAGTAATAGTTGTAGGAACAGGAAGCAGAGGAAGGGGAGTGTGATGAAGTATCCTGACTTCTTACCTACAGATTTTCTGTGCACTTCTACTAGAAGTTCAGTAAATTGAACACTGGAAGCAATCCATGGCCGGTAATCAGAGTTGTGACTCTCTACCCCACTGTGCCACTGCAAGGTCAAAGAAAGACTGAAACAATACAACGCAATCCAGGCTTTTACAAGAAAGGCGAAGCATCACGTGTCACTAAACTGGTCAACAGATATGACATTTATATGACAGGTTTTATCTACGACATGGAGGAGAAGGTTAAAAGTTCTTCTTTCTGTTTGCTATGCGCCTTTAAGATCTTTAGTCATATCGGAAGCTTTTTAACTTCAAAACGTTAATGGCCATGCTGTTTTGGGTTAATTTTGTGTTTTTAAATTCAGATTTATTCAGACTCTTTCATACTTCCAGACTCTACAGAATATAACAAAAATACTGGCTAAAGAAGTTGTTTTATCCCCCTCCGGTAATGAACCAAGGCCTAAATATTTGAAAGTTAGCATGATAATCACAGAGGCAGTCAAAAGCTAAATGTATTGCAACAAAAACATTCAGAAAACGGCAATGCAGCATGAAAATAATACAATTAGTTGTAATGTGTATCCTTTGTAAGTTCATATTTAGTTAGTTACTAACACTCCCCACATGGCAACCTTGGCCTTCGGGGTAACCTCACCCCACCAAGTGATGACCGGACCCATTTCTCAGGTGGAGGCACCCAGAGGGCGGTGTCCATTACCTCCGATGATAGGGTGATAGTGAAGATGGAGGTGAGGTGAGAGGACCTACAGTTTTTACCGTGGACTCCGAACCACGTTGGGCATAGGGGATACTTCACGTGTGCTAGACAGAGGTGAAGGCGTGGATAGGGCCGACTTAAAATCGCCAACCCCAGAGTAAGTTCATATTTTGATAGTGGTAACGTGGAATGGCAATCCAGTGGCTACACATACGAGGTCGTTATGTTGGTAGAGAGATTTTGTCATCAGCAGCCGCGTAATGTGACACGTCTGCATTCATATGCATTAATGTAACTCTATATTAAATTGAAGCAATAAATTCAAGGACGGATATTAAAGCAGAAAAAAAGAAGGCGTTGGATATATCACCAATTTTACTGTCATATCAATTTTGACGACTTAAATATATTCTTCCCGTTTGTAATATACGTGACTAAACGAGCTTATATGGATTGATCAAATCCTCTGTTATTTCCATTTTAAAGCTTTGTACAAGTGTTTTAAACATACTACCTACATGTGATAGTACAAAATCACGAAATGAATGATCCGAATGCATAATCCATCACATACATGTCAGTGGATAACTGTGTAACTAGTTTTACGAAGTGCTTTACTTCGATTTTATAATGGATAAATTTGTGAACTTCAGCACCGTGGTCATATGACCTTTCTTAACTCTACTACCTGAGGAATAAAGGGTAAGGCAAGAGGGGACAGAATGGCCGGTCCAGGAGCCTCAACATAGCAGAAGGCGGGGTCTCTAACATTTAAAGATTGAATTCTCACAGTGAAGTCTAGATTAACCGGTAGCTGGAGGAAGACATGTCGTAGCGGGATTTCAAGCCGCATCCCCAGGGGACAAAGGTTTAAAGAGCACAATTCCCCACCATGCAGAGCTCCACACAACTGTCGACATGGGTGAACACCTAAAGGACCGAGGGTGAAGTGAAATGAAGGAGCAAGGGAGATGTAAATGTGTTTCCCAGCATTTGTTTAGCGATCCGGAAAAAAACCGAGAAAGCCGTGTTTGATGAGAAGCAAATGGGAAGAATCTTAGACACAAAAGGTATGGGAATTGTTGGAACAAGTAGGTATGGGACATAGTTGGAAGAAAGGGGCGTATTGTTATAGAGGCTTTGGGAATGAAGTAGAATCAGATAAGAAGATATTGATAGCCAAGTTAATTTTGCTAGTACAAGTTAGAAAAGTTCGTTGAGGATATATGGGGAAATAAAACACTATGGGGGAGGGAAACGTACATAGATGTGTGTAATAATCTAGGGTGTGCTTGGGTGAGGACAGGAGTCAGAAATATAAAACGTATTAAATATGATAAGCATGAAGGAAAATGCCCAATGTGTGGAGAAAATGATACAGACTGGCATACTATACTACACTCTAACCAAACATAGGTATGGAGAGAACAAATTTGGTAATAAAAGTGGAAAGTTTTTAAGGAGATGCGTGGACTCTTTGTGAATGCGTGATAGAGATGGCAGTACTGTACAGGCATAGAACTACAGTGGCAGCGACGAAAGTTAGGACTGTTTCTGATATGGCGACGTTTTTCTTGTAAGAACACGTGTAATCAATATTCCATTTATGCCGTCATCACGCACCAATATCGCCTGACAATTTGCCACGCGCACAGCCTTGTGATCATACGTCAGCATTCGTGGCACCCACCTGGAAGACACTTCCCATTTTAAGATCTTCACGCAAGATTGTCTGCACTGATCCCACGGAAATGCCAATTTAGAGGCGATGTCTGCGACGCTCAATCGGCGATCCTCCAAAACGTTCTACACTCGTTGGACCATGTCGTCAGACCGGATGGTGCGAAGCCATGACTCTCTTGGTTTGTTGTCACACGATGTTCTGCCTTCATTGAACTGTCGCACCCAGGAACGCACATTAGACACATCCATGGTACCATCACCACATGCCTCACTCAACTGGCCATGAATTTCAGTAGGTGTCACACCAGGAAAATGTAGAAAACGAATGATTGCACGCTGTTTTCAATGAGAACGTCGTATCAAAAACAGTCCTAAATCTCGTCGTTGCCACTAGAATACTACGTACTGTACAGTGCTGCTATCTCTATCACGCATTCACAAAGAGTCCACATATATTTAAAAAAAGCAGAAGTTCCTATCTACTCCCAGTCCTGAAAAAATAGGAGGTGAATACACCTAGTAGTTTTCAGGAAAATGTTATCTGCGAAAGGAGAAAATAATGTAAGAAAGATAGGTGATTATTTGGGGAAAGTCAGAGAGAACTGGTAAAGAATGATTAAGAGTAATCAGGAAGTAACGTTAGTAAGGGTCAAAGAGAGCAAACCAGGGGTTGTGTGTATTGAGACAATAATTTAAGGCAAGCAAGTAGGAAAGGTATATTGAATGTGACCAAGAAAGTAAGTCTCTTATGTGTTAGGAATGTTGTTAATGGTAATGAATTAATGTATGTATGTATGTATGTATGTATGTATGTATGTATGTATGTATGTATGTATGTATGTATGTATGTATGTATGTATGTATGTATGTATGTATGTATGTATGTATGTATGTATGTATGTATGTATGTATGTATGTATGTATGTATGTATGTATGTATGTATGTATGTATGTATGTATGTATGTATGTATGTATGTATGTATGTATGTATGTATGTATGTATGTATGTATGTATGTATGTATGTATGTATGTATGTATGTATGTATGTATGTATGTATGTATGTATGTATGTATGTATGTATGTATGTATGTATGTATGTATGTATGTATGTATGTATGTATGTATGTATGTATGTATGTATGTATGTATGTATGTATGTATGTATGTATGTATGTATGTATGTATGTATGTATGTATGTATGTATGTATGTATGTATGTATGTATGTATGTATGTATGTATGTATGTATGTATGTATGTATGTATGTATGTATGTATGTATGTATGTATGTATGTATGTATGTATGTATGTATGTATGTATGTATGTATGTATGTATGTATGTATGTATGTATGTATGTATGTATGTATGTATGTATGTATGTATGTATGTATGTATGTATGTATGTATGTATGTATGTATGTATGTATGTATGTATGTATGTATGTATGTATGTATGTATGTATGTATGTATGTATGTATGTATGTATGTATGTATGTATGTATGTATGTATGTATGTATGTATGTATGTATGTATGTATGTATGTATGTATGTATGTATGTATGTATGTATGTATGTATGTATGTATGTATGTATGTATGTATGTATGTATGTATGTATGTATGTATGTATGTATGTATGTATGTATGTATGTATGTATGTATGTATGTATGTATGTATGTATGTATGTATGTATGTATGTATGTATGTATGTATGTATGTATGTATGTATGTATGTATGTATGTATGTATGTATGTATGTATGTATGTATGTATGTATGTATGTATGTATGAATGTATGTATGTATGTATGTATTTTTTTTTTTTTTTTTTTTTTTTTTTTATTGAACTTTAACAGCATGCCCCGTTACGGAGTAACATTACATGCATTTAATTACATAGATACATTATAAATAGTAATCACATTTTGATATTATTTTACAATAGTTTTTTAAATATTAGAATTTAAATGTTCAATTCACGTATTGTTTTAAAGTAAAAATTGTTTACAAGTCAATTGAATTAACATATATACAAAAAGCTTTCAAATGTTTATTTATAAGGTTTTGGTTTGACACTGGCCAATTTCCTCCATTCTTGTGTACTTCTTCAATCAACTTGTCCCTCTGATGTTTTGTGTCTCTACATTCATAAATGAGGTGGTTTGCGGTCTGCTGTGGGCTATTGCAGGTGCATTGGGGATCATCTATGATATGAAATCTATACAAGTAAGCTTTAGTTTTTCCATGTCCTGATACCATTGCAGTGAATGTCGCTGTTAATGGTAGTTTTGTCTTAAGACGATCCTTTATCAAAGGGAAGAATGATTTGGTAAGGGCTCCTTTACTTGTACTGCTCCATCTCTGTTGCCACTGTAGATGTCCTGCCCTCTCTATTTCAGTTTTCAAAGAAGATTTTGGTACCTTGTTGTAAATAGTCTTTATTTCGATGTCTTCAGCAGCTGATTTTGCTAATATGTCTGCTAGCACGTTACCAGTAACTCCTGCATGTGCTTTCACCCAACTAAAGTGTATTGTCCACTGATTTCTTTCTAAAGTTCCTAGTCTATTAAGGGTCTCCTCAGGAATATAATTGTGTTTATTGTTGTTTTGTAAGGTGGATAGTGCCACCTGACTATCTGTAAATATATGTATGTATGTATGTATGTATGTATGTATGTATGTATGTATGTATGTATGTATGTATGTATGTATGTATGTATGTATGTATGTATGTATGTATGTATGTATGTGTGTATGTATGTATGTATTTATTCACTGCAATTGGGTACTACCCGGTGGCAGAGTTAAGAATACAGATCAAATTACAAATACTAGATTTACCACAATAACACAATAAACAATACAAACATGATATTATTTTACTTTAGTCACTTAAAACATATCTAAATACTTCTCTATTTACATATTATATACCATTATACTTCAAAAGTTAAACTATAAACCATCTAGATTTTTTCTAAATTTCTTCAGCGATAGGGGACAGCCCTGAAAGACTGCTACAGGCAATTCATTCCATTCTTCAGTGGTTCTATTAACAAAAGAAAATTTTCCTACGTCGATTCTGTACCTTCTACCCTTAATTCTATACCTATGATCGTTTCGTCCATAATAATCCGGATTATCTAACCTTACAGTAACGTCCACCCATGCCTTTACACCAGCATTAGCTTTGAATAATGCTACCAACCTATGTTTTTTACACCTAATTCTTAATTCCTCCCATTTAGTCTCATCTCCTTTTATAGGCCCAAAATACTTGCCTCTTTTTATGAATTTTATTGCCCTCTTCTGTATTTTTTCTAATGGATCGATTTGGTTAGCTCTATACGGGTCCCCACAATCGCTTCAGAGAATATACATTGCTAGAAATTATAAATAACAGATTAAAAAGCATCTATTGTATTGATGACAAATATTTCAGGGAGAAAGAGAGGGTGTGTGTATTACGTAGGGCACAGAACCGAAGCCTCTCATAACTAGGTAAGCTGAGTAGATAGCAACCCCCAAGCCTCCCGCGAAACCGGTGTAATTAGCCAGCAGGTGGATGAGCTCGTTAATGGACTTTGCATTCCAATGGTATTTTCTTTGTTGAAGGACAAGATAACTTCATCATATCAGCAGGTATTTCCAACAGTTGTTGATAAATGCCACAAGCTAGGTCAGAAATTCTCTCCAACTTTACAGCTCTCTCCTGATCGCCTCGTTCAATGTTGTCAAAATTGGTGCATCTCCCTTAATACCCAAAAAACTGAAGCCAAGATTTTTACTTTACGCCGCTATAATCCCCCTCCGCCTATACGCCTTCTGACTGATCATGTGCCGTGGCTCCCTTCACCTACACCAGTCAAGTACCTCGGATTGTTACTGGACACTCGGCTTACGTGGAAGCCTCATATTGACCGCACCATTACCCTGGCATCCGCTCGTCTTTCACAACTGTCTCCATTATTTCACAAACATACTTCACTTGCTTTAGAATCTTCACTGCTCCTATACAAATCTCTGGTTAGACCTCTTATTACTTATGTCTGCCAAGTCTGGGGGACTGCCAGTACTTGTCACCAGAGGCGTCTACAGGTCATCCAGAGTCGATTCTTGAGAATCGCCACCAATGCTCCTTGGTTTGTCCGCAACCAGCAGCTGCATCACGAACTGGGACTTCTTCCTCTCCACCATTTCATCCGACAGACTGCTCGACGCTTCTTCTACAATCTACGCCACGTTCCAGGAGTTGTGACGTATAACATCGGCGTCAGAAGTCGCCGGCCAACGCGACTGAAGCGACGACTACCACAGGACCTGCTTTACAGTGATGACACTTCCACTTCTGAATAATCTACTGTTTCAATTTATCTTTTCTATTCTTCTATTCTACTATGTAAATTCTCACTATGAAAGTATGTATACCATTTTATTAGTTCAGTGCCACATTTATATTAGTGCAATAACACATTTGTTTTAGTTCAGAGGAGGCACATTGTCCTACCTACACAGTGTTGTTACTCTATAATTATTTTGTATCTGTTCTCTCAGATCTGCAAAGCATATATTATTGCTGACCGATCTAATACATATATTAAAAACAGACATTCTCTCCAATGTTTTCTGACTTTGAAGAAAGCATCATGAATGCTGGAAGAGAAGTGTGGACTGATGTTTGAAAATCCAAGGACATAAATTTCATCTAACACAAAGCTGGAGGCGAAAGATACAAAACTAGGGACTTGCACATGACTACTGTTCCAGAAATGAAATAGGAAAATTTCTGAATACATATATGGTTTGCCAATGCTGGATCCTGATAAGGTTGGTGACTGTTTTGCTGAAGACTAAATGGCAGTGATGCTTGTTCGGAAAATCTACAGATGTTTTGCGACTATTTAGTGGAAACTTACATAGACGAAAATGCACTCTTCCCTCCTTCCATGTGGGCAGAACTAAGTTGCAATAGACCAGTGGAGGCTGGTGGATTAAATTATTAATGGTGCACAAATGAAAAATAAAATAGAGAGTAGTAATGACTCACCTATTTATACAGATTCTCTGCTCTACTCTCCTTACACCTGGCGAATCTATCGATAACTTTTGCGTTGAAGTCGCTGATCTTCATAACAAACTCTCTCTCAATTGAAGGCATTGCTAATGCTGACAATCGGTCCTGTGACATTGTGTTCCTAAGGAAAGCTTTTATTCTTTTTAGAGTTGAGAAACAGTATTCTGCTTCAGCGGTAGACATTGGCATAGTTAACAGTACTCGGAGGAGTTTGACATATTCACTGAATGTAGCACATAAATTGTTTTCCTTATTGAAGTCCATCAAGCACAAAGCGCCGGACAGTCCGCGAAATTCCTCTGGACTGTAAATTACAGTCAGTTCTCTACGAATTTTTGTTCCAATGATAAAAGGATAGAACCGTATTGTTTCTCTAAGGAATCCTCTGGAAATGTCTTAGAAATTTTCTTGATGAAACAAAGTCGAGGCTACCAGATGCCCCGTGAAGCTAAATCTGTCCTTTGCTTCTCTAAGAATGTCACATACTTCAAGAGCTTCTCTTCTTTTCACATCATGATCTTCTATTCTTCTCCTCTTAATTGCAGTTTCTTCGTGTTCCTCGATATCCGCGCTATTTCTTACCTTTTGCACTTCCCTTTTAAATGCGTTTAGCTGGGCGATGGCAAACGTTGCATTGCAGTCTCGTTTCTGCAGCTGATTGTACAAAATGTCCACATGTGTCATGATCTTGTAGAAGAAAAACAGCCAGAATACAACATTATAATCTTTCAAAGTGGCCACAAACCCAGAAGCCTGAACAAGTGTGGCGTTGTTGTTTAACAGAGCTCTCTTCTGAATAACCTCCATGCATTTAATTAAATTCTCCCTGTGTTCGAAAAGCAGAGCACACAGAAGCTAAGCCTGAAGGTCACGCTATACCCGTTGCTAAGAGTAGCAGGAGCTAGGTTTATAAACCTCCATTTAAGCAATGCATAAGAAGCCACTCCCATCTCTTCACCTTCCCGCAACCCCCTCAGAGAGCCTACATTTGGGCGAAATCTTAGGATAACTCTTCGCTGCAAACCTGCGGCTCCTACAGCTAATCACTGTTTATTTCGACTTCTGCGGTCATGGGCAGCTACAGACGATAAGCGTAATTGAAACATGTTTGTATATAAAACAATGCAAACAAGTGCAGCTTTAATGTGCAAAATGCACCTGTTGTATATTCAGAATCAGTGGGTGTAGCGCAAACCTACAACCTTATGGAGGAACCGCCCCTGCAATAGACAGAGAACTACCAACGCTTGTGAAAGTTTACAAAACAAATATAACAACCAGTTTTATTCCTGCAGCGCAGATCTGTATAGATTTCTTGAAGTACTCAAGCAAATGCAGCTGGATACTAAAATTGAAATTCATTCCTCAAGAAATAAAAATCAGGAAAGGTCTTATCCACACTTGAAACTCGTGATGCAGCAAGTAGAAAATTTCAAAGCTGGAGAAATTACAAGAATGGATTACGTGAAGTAAATGTCATAAAGAACCAAACCTGGAAATACATGGAAATAAAATCTAAAAGACAAAATAACACTTATTTTAAAGACTAAAATACAGTATGATATAGGTTTAAAATGTCAAAATAACGAAGCATCTAAATGTGCATTCATTGTGAGTAAATTGCAGAAAATAAAGAAATAATGACGAAGCTGATAAATGTGGAATACGAGGCATGTTTTTTAACTCAGTACCGTTTTGCGATTCCGCCGCCGCAGCGCTACGGTCGGCGTTCCGCGCATGCGCGCTGGTTACCTACATCTCTTGTCTACGCACTGACGTCATTACAGTCTGATTCTTCATTGTATACCATGGTTACTGAGTGTTTAAGATGCCTCTGATAATCCTAGTCCCGCCGATTGCGAAGTACGGGCTGTTATCGATTTCTTAGTGCTACAGGCGTAAAACCGATCGATATTCATCGTGAGATCTGTGAAGTTTGCGGACAAAACATTATGAGTGATGGAATGGGAAGGAAATGGGTGAGAGCATTTAAAGATGTCCGCACAAATGTGCATGATGAAGAACGGATTGGGCGTCCTTCGGTCGTTACTGAAGATTTGGTGCAGAAAGTGAACGAAAAGGTGAGAGAAGCACTTGAAGAAACATCTGGGCGGTCAGTGTCTTCAAGACGATAACGAAGTCAAAACAGTTGTGATACAGTGGTTAACACGTCGGGCGGCAGAATTTTATGAGAAGGGTATTCAAAAACTAGTGCCACGCTATGACAAGTGCCTCAATATTCACCGAAATTATGTATAAAAGTAGATTAAGGTACAGACTTTCATGTAAAAATAAAATTATTGCGATGCCTATGCACGTCTTTTTTAATTCCAAAACGGTACTGACTTAAAAAACATGTCTCGTATTTTGCGGTGCGAGCCAGTTCACCTCCTCGTGCTGCACCCTGGGTAACGTTAAACGAACTGGAACAACTACTAATTCAAATGTAAGCATTAGAGGTTCTTTTTCTTTTGGTACTAGAGCCGTGTTTCTTTGTTGTTAATCATAAACGAAATAAAAAAATTGTAACATCTTCCACTATAAGTATGTAATGCTTCACCAAATATGATAAATACCAAACTGGTACTGTTACCTGTTCCAATCGGGAGACTTTGGACCTATGTTGTTTGGCACTGGAACCGGGAGGCTTGGGGGATATGTAATTAGAGAATCTTTAAGGGTCCGGGAGGCTTCGGGGCTATTTTTCTGACCGCGGGAGGCTTCGGTACCGTACCCATTACGTAGGCTTTCTTGAAATTAACGCCTTGTTTCCTTCTAAGAAAGAAATATATAAAATAAAAACATATTTTGAAATCGTTATAGAAATTTCTGAATCAAGAAACTGCTCCTCCCAAAAATGGGAGGGGAGAGATTTTCCAATATTGATGAAAGAGAAGGGAATGATGGAGGAGCGAAGAAGCTTAATATGTGCTCCATTATCGGTCAGATGCACAGCAGACATCTCAAGAAAGCGAGGAGGCATTTCTATTGTCTGCAGAAGGGATCTTACCTAGTGCTAATTACACTAACAAGGGTCCTTCTCTTTTGTGTTGCACCCTCTAGCCGGAAAAGTAGAAGATGCGGAGAGAGCCAAAAATAGAATAACGATCTGTAACTGAACGGCTTAGTCAAAGGAAAATATTTGAAAAGGTATTTCTTCCCCGAGTCTGGTAAGCTCTACTTTCACTGACATGCGTTATGCATGAAGCAGTTTCAAACGAAGAGACTGTATCTGAACTTACGATAGTTACTTTCGTCTTCTTCTAAGATCCACTTCATGGAAGTACAGCGGAATCGTTAATGATTCGTACAACATCCTATCGGTAGGATCCTGTCTTTCTGCCAAGTCTAGTTGATCACATACGTTCCTCAAAGCGAGAGAAGTTTTCACTAGCCACTTGTTGATAATGAAGATTATTCTCTTTAGAGTATAAGTTTGGAGCAACACAAATGCAAGACGAACACCACAATGTTTTAATTAAAAAACAATGGCAATAAATACACTAGGGAACACGTTTTTTGTACCCGAAACAAAATAGGCTAATTCTTATGCAAAATGACTAGCTGATTCCAAAAATGCCTCTGAAAATGATGTATCACGTAACGTTTTTGAGATATTCTTATTGTTTTATATAAAATTACAGAAATGAGGTATGATACCAACTCATATTGACTTAATTTAAAATAATAGCCATTGACTCTTCTAAATACAGCTTAAAGACACTGTTGCTTCATAATTGCAATTTACTACCTTCAATACCTTTATTTCATGCCATAGGAATGAAGGAGACATACCATTCCATAATTTTAGATGCTATTAGTTATCAAAACCATGGCTGGGAAATTTATAGTTACCTCTAGGTAGTTGCATTGCTAACGGGAGGTTTCACAAAATATTGTTGTTTTTTTGTGCTTATGGGACAGTAGGGCAACTGACAAGCATTTTATAGTGAAAGAGTGGGGGAAAAGGGAAGACTATACCCCTGGAGCAAGCAGTGTTAAGTATGTGCCTGTAGTAGACCCAAACGAAGTTCTTCTCCCCCTACTTCATATAAAGCTCGGGCTAATGAAGAATTTTGTTAAAGGTTTGGACAAAAGTGGAAGTGTATTTGAGTATTTAAGAAGTATCTTTCCCAAAATAAGTGAATCTAAATTGAAGGAAGGTATATTTGTCGGTCCTCAAATAAGACTACTTCTTAAAGACAGTGTTTTTTAATCAAAGCTTAAACGTGTTGAACTGGCAGCATGGAAATCATTTAAATCAGTGGTGGAAGGCTTCCTGGACAATAACAAAGAAGAAAATTATGAAACTTAAGTCTCAGAACTATTAAGGAGCTACAAAGAAATGGGTTGCCGTATGTCACTTAAAATCTACCTTTTGCACTCTCAACTTGATAGTTTCCCTACAAACCTAGGAGCTGTAGTAAGTGATGAGCAAGGTGAGCGTTTTCACCAGGACATTTCTGAGATGGAAAGACGTTACCAGGGTATCGCTGGGATTCAGCCATGTTCGGAGACTATTGTTGGTTCCTCAAACAGGAGAATCAACACAAAAAAAATCAACAGTGAAACACTTCTGAGATAATTCAGGTATTGGTTTTCATCATTATCTTGTGTTTATTTTAATAATAATTAATAATTATTATTATTCTTTTCAATGTTACTTGGCAATAAAATACCTATTATTTTCAATTAATCAAATATGAGTTATCATATCACATTTCTGTAAGTTTTCATAAAAAATTATGAATACCTAAAAACGTTACGTGATACAGCACTTTGAGGGGCATTTTTGGAATCAGCAGATCAGTTTACATAAGAATTTGCCTATTTTGTTTCGGGTATATAATTTTTTTTGTTCCCCAGTGATATTAGAGACGGCTAACATTATTTGACTGCACCCTCTGCCTGACAGAATCCAAAATAAACTACAAAAATATCTCAACACACTAGTAACACTTCTCTAAAACTAATATAGGAAAGGGTAGTATAGAATTAAAGAAGGGGATTTGGCACTTCGACAACACAGTCTTTTTATCTCTGCCCCAAGTGGGTCATTCTCGGGAGGAAGGATGAGGTGAGAGAAGGCAGAGGGTAGACGATCCAAAGAAGCCACGACAGAGCAGAGGGCTAGATCCCTATTCCTGACCAATTTGGAAACTCCAGGCAGTCTAGTGCAACTGGCATCCCACCTGTCGTGGTCCTGGAGCATGTAACTGCAAGGTCTACCCCAGAGTCCAAAGACTCCGGCCTCTATCACCCGGGAGACGATGGAAGACTCCGGGGTTCTTTCCATAGCGCAATACCTGGAGTCTGAAAAGCCCCCTCCCCAGCAACAACATCGTCAAGACGGGATGGAAGTGAATACAGCATTTACGCGCGTCAACCCTGCAGGGAAGACTAGCGAGTAACCTCGGTGGGGCCGCCTGGTGATCTAGCACACCTTCTACTAGCTCTGCAGGCTAGTACCCGGGACTTTTTAGGCAACCCTCATCCCCCTCCAGGCAGCCGAGGCCTGTAAGTGCGAGGTTTACCCGAGAATCCCAAGACTCTGGGGTTCATTCCATATGGCAATACATGGAGTCTAAAATGCCCCCCCCCCCACTATCGACAATAACGTCAAGATGGGATGAAGTGGATAACTCCGCAGGGAAGACTACTGAATAACCTCAGTGGGGCCGCCGGTGATCTAGCACACCAACTACTCGCTCTGCAGGCTACTATCCGGGATTTTTAGGCAACACTTTGGGTGGCCAAAGCCTGGCCGGAGGCACACAATCGCCCATGGGTATCGGGAACAACTGCCCCCTCGAGGCCAACCCAATCCGAACAACTCCCACCCGGGAGGGACTTGAACGTTTGGCCCGCGGTTCCTCTAGTAACATAGAGGTAACGTCTGTTTAGTTAACGCGTGTGCAGTTCGGAGTCAAAGGAACCTGGTCCGATCGCCCACTAATGACCGTCATAAATCTCCACACTTCAGAAATGGAACACTGTCGTTGAGGACCAATAGCAACCCTGATTTTCTCGAAGTGACAGTCGCATGTCTACTCCACGTGGAGTCTCAGTTGCCAAAGTTCCAACTTCCAGTTGATCTGTTTCATTACGTGCAGAAATTCGTTGTGTGTCACGATGTGGAGACCGTAGGAGAGAAGTGCAGTTGTAAATGCAATTGAAGTAGTAGATAACTTTCGTCAAGTAAAAATAATCAAAGTGAAGACAGCGTGAATAACTGGGCCGAGTTATATTACTGGAAAAGCCTTAAAAAAAGAAACTATTTTATAACGGAAACTGTTTCTAAGCAAATTCAAGCGCTTGTTTTGAACACATATAAATATTTGCTGAAAAATAATCTTGATAAGGGGTCGTGCAATGAACCTGATGATAAATTCTGGGTATTCACAGAAATACAGTAAGAAATATTGTGACGAAAGGAATACCAAAGACGCCAATCAAGTGTGAAAACAAAAGGAAACGTTTCTCTAAAGTAGATAATTTCATATGCGATTTAACTCGTCGAGAAATTTATAGATTTTATGCAAAAGGGAGAGCGCCCACCTTAGACGAATTGGTTGCACATTTGCAAGAAATTTGTGATTTTCCTTATGGGCAGTGCACTTTGCGCGGTCTCCTAAAGGAGCTGGGTTTCAAATACCGCACTTTGATTAAATAAGGGTTATTATGGAATCCAGTAGAACTGTTGCTTGGCTATATATATATATATATATATATATATATATATCAAAACTGAGGAAGTTTTGCAATAATGGACATAAGATAATTTATTTAGACGAAAGCTCGTACGATACCCATGACGTATCGAGAAAGGTGGCCACTTTGCAGAAAGATCTGGGAGAAGGAGGGTCGGGGGTTGCAAAACGATTATAAGGGTTCGTCAAAGGCAGAGGCCGGCGTGCACACGCGTTAACTAAACAGACTTTACCACGAGTGCTCGGGGTCCACAGCCCCTGCACCATGGCAGCTGAAGGGGACGGATCCCCTCCCCTACGGAACGTGGTCAGCCGACTAAGCCAAAGACCGTCTTGCCGGAGGACGAAGGTGTTTACCAAGTGCATATCATCCTGCCGTACAACGCCGAGATTCCGCCGACACTTTCAGTCCCTAAAGAGACCTCCACATGAGAGATGATATGAAATGATTACGCAAAAGAATTAGAGGAACAGAATATGTGGGGGATGCGATGAACCTAACCAGCATTTGTCTGGTGACAGAAAAACCCTGAACCATGGGTCAGGTAGGAAATACAGTCCTGCCGACTGCGGGTCACAAACGAAACCAGCTCAATTGTGAACTACATCTAACTATTGCTCAGTATCTTGGTAGCCCTTGGAGATCTTTCTCTATGAGACAAGGCGGCCTTATTGGAAGAGAAACCTTCAACGCGACTATTTCTGCTTAAGCCAGAGATTCTATGGCAATCAATGCAAATGCAAGGAATGAGGCATTCAGCAATCCCTCCAATCGTAATAAAGAAATGTTTCCAGAGCACAAATTCCGTCAACCGCCGTCACCTGGTCGTAAACCCCTAACAGGAAATTCGTAGCAGAACGCCAACAAACCCACCATTCTTATTCCTACTCCAGGATATCACGAAAGAAACTACTTAGCGGGAATCGAACAGAGATTTCCCTAAGCTGACCGTAGAGTCATCCAGCTTGGTACGTTGGTAAGTATTACTTGTGTCAGATATCTACAGCAGTTTCTTCAGTGAAGGTCTTTGGAATGCTCGTGATAAATGCAATGAACATAGCTGTGAAGAAACTGATGCTAAATTCACCGATAAATTGACAAGAGAATAGGTAACTTGGTTTAATTGGTATACTTAGTCTATAGTCTTTATGTAGTATATATTTAACCCAGTACTTTTTAACCATTGCGCAATAAATCACACTCATGGTATAATCTTCCTCAAATTAGGACGATGCTAACGTAATATTATGCGAAGGGAGGAATGAGATGCTGTTAACCTGCAAATGATAGAAGGAGATTCCTGGATCTTGTCCGGTGCTCTCTCTTTTTCCCTCCGATATGTTTACAAGGACACCTTCTGGTTTTACATCAGAAGCAAGCATTTTAAACTAAAACTCTATACCAAATATGACAGTAACAGGTTGTCTTGAAATTTTATTTGTGGCTTCATATGCACATGTACAACTTTTGCTTTTTTTTTTTTTTTTTTTTTTTTTTTTTTTTTTTTTTACGTTTTATATAAAACTGTATGATTTTGAGTGTTATAAATTCAATTTACTCAGTTGTCATATACAGAATAATAGAAGTATTTTTTATTTATTTTTTCATTTGTACTTTGCCTTCATCTGCAATGGTCATATCAGTGGCCTTCTATATTTAGATGGTAATGCCATATCGACAATGGTCGATACACCCGCGTGCGGTTGTCAGTGAATTTCTGTGGCTTTTTCTATATTATACCACACACACACACACACACACACACACACACACACACACACACACACTCTCTCTCCCCCCTCTTTCTCTCTTTCTCTCTCACTCTCTCATACATTTATAGGGAGTAATTTCACCCCAGGCGCGCGACGAACCCCGGGCTCCTGACACAGCAGGCAGATAACAAACATGTCATCTATAATAATGTGCATTTCTGAAAGTACAAGGTTTGTAGTATATTCCTACTACAGTCTGACTTACACCCTAAACGGATTACTTTGTTCGACAATCGCTTAGATATTAAATTTTTGCAATTAGCACAAACAATTATACATAATTACATTTATGAGTATCATCAAACAATTTGGCATCTGGAGTTTTCAAATAGCAAACTAAGGAGCGAGTCACATACTCTTGTGATGCTTCTAATACACCTCACCCCCTGGTTCTTGGTTCCAGCAACAGTAAGGCCCAGTAGCATGTCTGTCTCACGTTCAAGAGGTCCCGAGTTCGAACCTCGGTCAGTGTGAGTTATCTGGATAACATTTTTTCCCAGGTTTTCTCTTTCCTGAAAGACGAATGTCGGGTAACTCTAAACTCTATGGACCCCGGGCTCACTTGAGTATCATTTCACCCATTTCATACATCATCCGATATGATTTAACGTTGGAAAACGTAAATTACAACAAAAAACTGCAAAGTAGGTAGATTAAACTCAGTATGTACAGAAAGGTGATGCTCTGATACTGCTATATACCTATATATCGCTGCAGTCTTCTAAAGACTCTACCTATGCCGGACATGTCACCATCACTATCGCCAACAATAACCAATAAATAGGCACTGGTATCAAACTATCTCTTCACTTCTAAATGAAGACCTCTGTAAAAGAAACACGTGCTAGTTTCATTTATTTGCAACAAGTAACTAAATAACCGCACAGACCCGGAACGATAACCAATGACTTGTTTCCGGCACTTAAGAGTGAGAGACGTGAGGTCGCAGACAAAATTACAATCCTTGCTGGTATAGACTCGTCCACTAGTTCCAAAGAATGTTTCACATGCCAAATTGTTTGGCCTTAATTATTTTGCGTCGTATTCCTAAACTTACTTTGGTGACTGTTGGCGACTGCCTTTTTATATTTGTTAGAATATATTGACCAGTTCAAGCTCCGAATTCAAGTATCGTAATTTGAGCAATATTCTGTTACCTGGCGAATGAAAGTGTTAAACAGATTTTATCTTAATTTTTATGGTAACTATGGAAATTGTCTAGTGTAATCACAAGTACAGAGTTTCAAAATTCATCTTCTTTAACTAATATAATACTTGTAGAAATAACATACTGTTTGATGTCAGCTGTTGATACATTTTAGATTAGACAGACATTTTTAGACATTCCTCAAGTGCACTTTCAGAAAGTTTATCTATACTTCCCAGTACCAGGGAATCATACCTATTGACAGAATTTTTGGCAATATTGAGAAGAAATGATCAATGGATAAAGCCTTAGACCCTTCCACATGAAATGGGTGAAACTGATCAAAGATTTACTACAGAAGAAGCCCATTGATGTTGTCCATGTCAAACGTCCAGTGACCGATAACGGGGAACATGATGGCACTCCAGTTGTCGTAGTAAGAAGTATTGCTGAATTCACTTTAATCCGGGGTGTGTATTTCCAAAGAGGATGTGTACCAAAAGTTCGTCACACAATGTCTTCCTCACTTTATCGTCCCTAGTCTCTTTTGAGGAGAGTAGTGAGGTTACAAGCCTTATACAAGACATGTGATAGTGCGAAAAACAACCAGATAGGCTTCGGAAGATTAAGAAAGCAAAATATTACGATGTTCGTTCAGTACTGGGACATGCCACTCTGCCATTTTACGACACAATGACATATAGAAGTGATGTAGAAGACGATGTAGTAGAGATGGAGTGATGTTTTCATGACAATGCTGTATGTCAGTCCATGAAATGCATCCTAGATTAGTCCACAGTAGATATGTATTAGTTTATCCATGGCTATATATTATAATATTGTGCAATGGAAAAACTCTAACATTAAGAATCAGAAGCTGTTAAGTCAAGTGACTTAACAACTTTTCATCCATTTTAAGTTAAAAGTTGTTAAGTTATAATAATAAAATATTTTGTTACACATGCTACATGTGTCAAACCGTGAGAAACACTTCAACACAGTACTTTGTACCTCCTAACGGACCCGTCACATAAAATTTTTTCATTTGTATTACTATTTTGGTATTTAAAATTACTTTTTAAAACTTTAAGCAGCTCCCCTGCACAATTTTGAAATAGTTACTTAGGAAATTTCTGTTTCTGGCCGCTTCATATTATATCACACTCACTTCGGTCCCGTCTTTTCGGGCCGAAAATGTCGGCGACAGAGCGTATACATTGCAGGGACCGCGCTGTGGCTGCCTTTCCCCTGGGGCGTGGGAGGGTATCAAGACCTGTAACCCGTGATATTGGGGGCTGCACGAATTATCCTGGGACTTTGATGAACTGTCTGCACACGGTGACTTGCGCCTCCTGCACCTGCTTCCTTTCATTTCATCCTTCCTTCCCGGAGTTATATATGCAATAACCTGATTAGCGGTTCAGTGTGATATTCCAATAATTGCGTTCTAAGTATAAATCTGTGTCGCGCACTTAATTTTATAATCTGGATGATTTATTGGAGAATATATAATTTCAAATTACCTCTATTTTATATAGGTGTTATCTAAAGTATATGTAAAGGGAAACTTCAAACAGGAGAATATAATACCTAATTTCCTCAACACTCAGTCATCTAGACAAGCACGCGTGAGGCCATTCTCTATGTATATATACCATTAAATCTATTGTTTAAATAACAGAATACTAAGATATATTCACTGGAAATTAAAGAGAAACCTTGTCCTTCACCGAGTTTTCAGGAAATATATACATTTTCAATATAAAAATACACTCCTGGTGCTATAGATGCTGTGCTGGAGATGCATTCAGTTAATCTGTATGTAGGATTAGGATAGGATTAGATACGTGGGCCACTATGGTGGGCCCGCTGTTCCTATGCCCCCAAGTGGGGCACCCTCGACAGCAAGGATGAGGCGAAGGAGATAGAAGGCGCTCGATCCAAGAAGCCACGACAGAACAGAGAGCAGTGTCCCTACAGTTTACTTGAATAGAGACTTTCCCCGACAGGCCTGGACAACGCTGCTGGACGGCAACGAGTCCAGCAGCCGAGCCCTAATGGTCCTAGGCAGGCGATTCGAGTCCCAAAGGTTCCTGACTGGTGGTCCCGAAAGGTCTCATCAGAGGCCTGGAGCCCGACAATCGACCTACTGGGGGAGGAAGTAGCTTTCCTCAGAGCATATCATCCCGCCATGCACCGCCGAGACACCCGCCGACACTTCTACCCTGAAAGAGACCACAAGATGAGAGATGATGTGAAATGATAATGGAGATGAAATGGAGCGACAGGAAATTCGGCAGATGTAATTAACCTACCCAGCATTCGCCTAGCAACCCGGGAAGACGCCCGAAAAACCCATGGGTCAGGTAGGTCGGCCACGGGAATCGAACCCGGACCTCCCAAAATGTGGCCATACACGAAACCGCCTGAACCATCCCGCTTGGTTAATCTGTACGTAGCTTTTACAGTCTCAGTTCATTTGATGCTCTCTCCTTTTACATTTCGTTTTACACTAAAGTAATACAATTTTAACATAAATAAAATAGCAGGGTACAAAATGGAATGCTCTCCACGCATTTCATAGTAAGAGAGAGGTAAGTAACAGGTAAGTAAACACTTCAAACCACGACATTTGACAGGTCTAAGTACACTTCACGTTACAAGAATACAATACAATCAATATAAAAGTAGTTAAGCTATAGCAGGTTCTATATGACCAACTATAACTCGCGAAATGACTGTTGGCACTGAAAGAGACATTTATAAAGGTAGAAGAAACTCAAAATTAATTTAGATAGGATTTTGAAAGGCAGTACAATTTGTGTTTAAGGGGTTCTTATCTTGCGCTTAACAGTCGTCAAATTTGTAGTTAAAGCAGTGTAGGTTAGGGGCGTTAGAACCGACCGGGATGGCTCAGACGGTAGCGTCTATGGCCCACATTCTATAAATCGTGTATTCAATTACCTTCGTCAAACTTTCTGAAATATGGGGTTTTTCATGGGTTTTCTGGGGTCACTAGGTGAATATTGGAGATGATAATTACATCCTGGATAGCTATTTCAGGATTCCATGTTTTAAGGGAGTTTTGACGTGCATGGAAGTGGGAGGGAAGCCGAGTTTACGAAATGCCACCGGGAGATTTCAACCTCTAGGTGTTAGGGTTCCTGTTATATATCAGGTCGGGTCTTGGAATCCTCTCACCCCGCTCCTTTCTCGCGGAGATGCCAGATCAGAGACATAAGCACATCGAGATGGTCATTCACTTTCTGATACCTCAAATTATAGTTATTAAACTTTCAAGGTGTAGATTTCTATAGATGTCGCTGTAATTGTGCATTACAATTTGTTTACTGCTGATACCGACTTTGCACATCACATTTTAATTATTTATAATTTTGAAACACAGTAGTATTCAGTCATACATTCAGATTTTCGGGTCATAAAATGATAATTAAAAGAAAATTCCCGCATTGCATTCTGCAATGGAAATCAGGATCTCTTTGTTACCAACCAATAAAACTACTCGACCAGAGGCAGCAATATAAAAATTGTTGCTAAAATTCATACGATATTATAAATTAAAACCATTGTTGCTTAAGTAAAGGCCCAAGTGACAGTTCGTGTGTAGGAAAACAAAAAGAGATGCTGAGCATTTCTCTGGAAGCTGTTACGGTAATTTCTTACAAGGCATTGATGTCACAGATTGAACTATGATTTCTGTTTTGAAAATATACTGAAATATATTACTGTGTCTCTGCCATGGGGTACCCTAGAGGATGAAAAACGTAACCTATAATCTAGATTGCAAATAGCTAAGAGAAAATCGGACGCAGATACATTTTAATTTTTCCTCAGTTATGAGTGCCTGGACATAAAAGTTGGATAGTTTTGTAAGTTCTTCGGTTTAAGCACCAACATATGCAAGAGGCATTATTAATGAGTCATTCTACATTGTAATTTGTTTCTCTTTGTTAAATTAGGGCTATGGAAGGAAAAACCAAGATACTAAACTTTTATTTTCAATTTACTTTCATTAAAAGAATCTTAGAGCAAGGCAACAACAATTGCCTCTTGTTAGTTTTGACTTAGATTGGCCATAATTTGAGTACAGATTATGACTTATTGTGTTTTCAATCATTATGTAATACTTCACTCAGAATTTTAGTCTTACAAGGAACAAGTTTGATTTTGAAATATTTTTGCTACAGTAACACAAAAGACCAGCTTTAATGCAAGAGAGGATGTAACGGATTTATAATAGCATTTAATTTACTTGTAATATATTGTGTTGCTTCTGTTATTTCAGCCGCTTTTCATCTATAAATAAAACATAACCAGGACCACGTGTGCTGTATCAATATGACAGTGTTTACGGAGATTCTGAATAAATGAGGATATTTTAAGATGAGATCAAAAGCCCTATACAACTAATTTCAAATATATGAAACTTATAATCCATTAACTCAGATATTGTTTAACAAATCAGATCAACTTTTACAGAAAATATATACATGTCACACAAGTTCTGTAGCCTACTTTAATACGATTAGGTTCTTTATGAAGGAAGATAAATATTTTTCAGAAATATAAAACCTTTTGATTAAGATTTAACACAATTATATGTTTAAACACCAAAAATATCCCTTTCTTCACTAAATAAAATAGGATAAGTTATATCAGAAAAATGATATTAACAGAAAAAAAACAGCTCAAAAGCTTCTTGCAAAGAAGGAAACTGCATGGAAGACGCTCACACAAGCTGCCATCAGCAGCACAATTTTATCAATTTATAGAGGAAAAACTTTTCCTGAAAATGGGCTAAAATTTACCTCTCTACTTCAAAGTTTGTAGCAGTTATGACTTTCCTTCTGTTAAGTGGTGCGGAATTTACCATATTGCTATGTTTCTGTCATGGCTGCCATTGGGTTACAAATCTTATACTACGGCCACCTTTAGCAAAACAGACTTTCATACGGGAAGCGTAGCTTAAAAGATGGTTGAGCATTGGCGAGAGGGAAGGTACCGGGTATTTCCATACATGTAGGAAGAATGAATGAATACCAGACAATTAAGAATCTAAAGATAGAGTTTACTCACAATTATTAAAAAAACATCATGGTCGCAGTGGGTCACATGCTACAGTATGCAAATTTATGTAAAGAACATGACAGAAAACACACAAAAATCTTTCCAAAAGTCAAAAAGGTGTGATCAAGTAAAACAACCAGAATATAGAACTTTAAAATACTAAATAATTTAGTTTTCTTTAATTAGCTGTAAGGATTAATAAGGGAGAAAGGGAAAAAATTATGCATTATGTGGTGGGAACAAATTCTGTATCAGAAAATTCGCATTAAACATGAATGAAATTTGAGAAAATAAATTTTGTAGTACAAAGATTGACCATTTTACTAAATATATCCGGCGCCTCCACTGATTTTGTCATGTATCTGCCATGGATTCCAATTGATTATAAATCTTATCCTGCGGCCACCACTAGCAAAATAGATTTTCATACGAGAAGCGTAATTTAGAAAATGGTTGAGCTTTGGCGAGAGATAAGGAATGGTATTCCCATAAAGGACAAACATAAGATAAATATGGAGTTTACACAATTATTAAGAAACATCCTGCCCAAGTGGAATATTTTCTAATATTTAAAAGGTATTTAAAATATAAGTGATGTACCCACAGTGATAATATATCAAACGAATGAGAATGTGACAATTTATAAGAGGGTACAAAAGCCAAAGTCCTGCCCCGTGGCGTAGTGGGATAGGACATCGTTCTCTGCTTGTGGCCACGCCGTGGCTCAGTGATTAGACCGCTTGGCTCTCACCAAGGCGGCCCGGGTTCGATCCCAGGCGACCGCAAAGTGAGATTTGTGGTGGACAAGACTGCGCTGGGGCGGGTTTTCTCCGGGATCTCTGGTTTCCCCCGCCCGCCACCGGTGCTCCATCTTCATCTCATGTATCATTAGTCATCGCCTGCGGTGCCGTATGTAGTAAAAGCGGGCGTTAAACACTACACTACACATATACGTACTGTGCTTCTCTGCCAGGGAATCCACCCGGGTTCGATTCCAAACTTACGGGTTGCGGATTTTAAGTCCCGGGGAGGACCGGTGCGATTAGTTGTGAACCCTGGTCTACAAAGCCAACTTTCCGGCTGTGCGTGCCAAGATGCACGCCCTCCCCGTATCGGTTGGATGATCGCCCACCTCTACCTCGTGTATGTTGGCGTGGGACTGGGACTTCATTACGGAGGGGATTTGGTACGTAGGCCACCCATTGTTCCTATTCCCCCGAGTGGGGGCACGCCGGGCGGAAGGATGAGGCGAAGGAGACAGAGAGCGGCGACCCAAGGAGCCACGGCAGTACAGAGGGCAGGGTCCCTACAGTTTACTTAGATAGAGACTTCCGCCGACAGGCCAGGACAACGGACACGCTCACCCACAGCAGGACGGCAACGAGCCCAGCAGCCGAGCCATAATGGTCCCAGACAGGCGATCCGAGTTCCAAAAGTCCCTGGCTGGTGGTCCCGAAATGGTCCCAGCAGAGGAGCTTAGACCGGCAACCGACCTACTGGAGGAGGAAGTAGTTTTCTTCAGAGTATATCATCCTGCCATGCATCCGCCGACACTTCTACCTTGAAAGAGACCACCATATCAGAGGTGGTGTGAAATAATAATGGAGATAAAATGTAATTAACCTACCCAGCATTCACCTAGCGACCTGAGAAAATCCCCGAGAAAACCCATGGATCAGGTAGGTCGGCCACAGGAATCAAACTCGGACCTCCCGAATGCAGGCCACAGACGAAACCGTGTGAGCCATTATGTGGGCGTGAGGCCGTCAGTTAGATAGGCAGGCTCTGGCTCGCTTGCAGGCTGTTAGACCGTGGGTTTCGCTTTTTACAAAAACCAAGAAAGTTACATGTTGGGTAATTTATACCAAGTATAAAATTCTTACTTTAAAGGAGAATATAGCTGTTACCACACTCCATAAGGACTAAGGTAAGACATCTTTGATATCTTTTCTTTCCTATCTTTTTAGCTCTTAAAGTATAATTTTTGCAAAACTTAAGCAAGCAGTACATTTATTACCTATTGACTACAGTATGTTAAATACTTATTTAGAATTAATTCTCTTAATTTCTATAAAACCGAGTATCTAAGTCAAATATCCACCTATATATCAGGCATCAGTGTTAATGTGAACTAGGTCCTTTTTTAATACAATATACCTATTCCTCTAAGAATTAAAAACAACTTAACCAGCTGCTAGATTAAGGTATGCAGCTCTTATTAACCTAATGCGAGGAATATTACTAGTGATTACCTCTAATTTATTTGAAAGTGCTGTTACTCTTGAGTGCAATGACATACTTGCAGTTTTGTCACGCGATGTCATTTGTTACTTATACCGCTTCTCTTTATGTCCCGTGAGAGGCTTGTTGGGCTTTACGACCACTCATTTTAATAAATAAGGACTCCTGGGACAAAAAGCCAGTCGAAGGATATTCTGATATTGGGTTCTCTTCTGAAGTTTAGTATCCATAGCTAAATAAACCGTTATATTCGGAAATAGCAGGTCTCCAAGGTTCATTAATCTTCAATCGATTCCCAAATTATGATATACAAGATGAATTTTGGTGTGAATGACAAGAAAGATGAAGATGAAGAAGTAACTACAGAACACACGTGTAACTTGAAACATTAAAGAAGCGATATAAGAAGAAAGCGAGGAAACCTGATAGAAACAAATATATTGTCTTAAATTTACTCCCCACAATTTATGTTTGTTTTCCTTGTTTGCCATAGCAGTGATTTGTTAACCTTGAACATACCTTGTGGACTGCTGGTGCTTTGGGAATTAAGATTCTTAAATGTGTAGTGTTTAACGCCCGCTTTTACTACATACGGCACCGCAGGCGGTGACACTGATGATACATGAGATGAAGATGGAGCACCAGTGGAATGAGATGGCGGGGGAAACCGGAGGTCCTGGAGAAAACCCGCCCCAACGCCGTGTTGTCCACCACAAATCTCACTTTGCGGTCGCCTGGAATCGAACCCGGGCCGTCTTGGTGAGAGCCAAGCGGTCTAACCACTGAGCCACGGCGTGGCCTAAGATTCTTAAAGCATAATTATATTAATTCCTAACAAAATAATATGTTTGAGGTGACAGTCTAGAGCAAAAGAAACCCCAGTGACAGTTAATTCATTACATGATTGCTTTTAACAGGTCTCTAAAGACCAGGGCCGTATTCCTAACAAAAAAGTGGGGGGACGTTCACCTAAAAAAAATTTCCAGATGCTGGAGAACCGATCAGAATTGTACACTTGTAGATTCGCCTTCCTGCTTTGGTTGTCGTCAGCATGCGTACGACTTTTTATCCATTCTTTTATGTAATCCATTCTTTTATGTAAGTTCCACATATGTACTGGAGGTCCGTTAATAGTCATAAATATTATTTGAATGTATTTCGAATGTAAGTATATATTTTGTATTGCTGCAGTATGTTGAATGTTAAATTAAGAAAGGTAACAAACTAAAACAAGTATAAATAATATTATTAGTAAGGGGACTGCGTCCCCCTCATAAATATAGTGGGGGACGGCGTACACCCGCTACGGCCCTGCTAAAATCTATGAACCGTTCTTCATGTATCAAGCTAGTGACTTTAAGTGCCAGTGGCAGTTTCTTTACTGGTTTCTTTCAAATTCTACCGCAAATAATAGAAACACGACCATATGTGCAATATCGAACATTTAAAAGTGCTTATGTGAACAAAATATTCTTCTACGTTCAGATACTTTACGTTATAAATAATAAATTATATAATATGAGGCATTTTATATTCTGCATTAAGTTGTACCTGTCTGCTTCATTTATCCTGGTTTTCGCATTGTTTCATTTTAAGTAACCATTGCAATTTGTAACTTCCTTGATGTACAGTTTGATAAAGAAGTTTTGTACTTACGCGTTGGGATGCCACTTTGGGAGGGAGCTGTTTCTTAAAGGTACTTTGTGCCACGCTAGTTCATCAATTTGATAATGGATCTTTTTATTTGCTGTCGTTCAAAAGTAATCCAATATATAGATGGCATTTTCAATAAACTATAGTATTTGAATCAGAATTATTAACTATTCTTTTAAAAATTAAAAGTTTTCAAAAAATGATTCACCTGGAGTGAGAGGATTTTCTTGAAAATCATAGTATTGATGCTAGTGATATGGAGAGAAGAAATTTTAGGATGACTTATAATTTTCGAGTTATTGTATTGTGTTGAAACATGAACTATATGTTGCACTGTTTTAACTTTTTCCTCATATGCTGGATATATGAAGATGTGCTTGATGGTTAAAGTTTGAGGATTATTTTGACATTTAGTCGGCAGTTCCTTTCTAGCCCCTCCCCCCACTTATACATGCCTTTAACTCCAATAGTCATATCGGCGGCCGTTCTTCTTTGGTGTTAACTCTGTACGTTGGGTTGCTTGTATTTCGTATTTAATCGTTAGATCACGCACACATTCACACTTCTAGACTCTAAGTAAGATGGGGAATCATTTTGGTTGGAGAAAAATCCCCATCCCAGGCGGAAATCGAACCCGGGACCCCTAGCACGGCACACAGGTGTTCTACCTAACGAGCTACGGGGCGAGCCCGCAGTTCCTTGTACTCGTATAAAATAGCAGAACGTGAGAGTCTTGTGTGTTCAATAAAAGGTTTTGTAATTACTTCTATTGTTTCTCATTTTATTAGAATTTCTGACAGACTTTCGGCGGATTTGAATTGACTTCGCTTCAGGTATTGGTGGTTTAGACGAGTAAATCAGACTGAACAATTCAATGCCATAACCTGGATTTAAAGCACGGGTCTTCTGACATCATACTACAGCTAGAACCAACTGAGCTACTATCGCATCCTTCCGGCATTACATTAAATTCTCCAACTGACTTGCATAATCTCCCGTAAACCACAAGGAGATCTCAAATTAATTTGTAAGCACTTTAAGTACCGGTATTCATGGTTTAACCAACTATCAGGTCAATGGTAATAAACTGTAACTAACCGTATGCAGGACTAGGTCAGACAGCTGCCGGCATGTTGCCTTGGTTACAGCTACCGGAAACCGGAAGGTTCCCATTTAAAGACCTGCTATGATATTAAATTGTCTTACATTTAGTTAATATGAAAGAATAATTACTTTCCGTAGTTAAATTGTGTGAAGTTACCTACCAGCCGATTTCCTGAATATTAGATTATTCCTAATTATATGCCGTCCCTTCTAAATCTGTTTTTAATATTAATCTTCTTCACAGGAATACTTAAGTTCGTGTTAAAACCGGTGCACCCAGAACGTACATAAGTATCAAGCAAAGGACGTGAAAATATTGATTTATTTTAAAAAAGTGATTCTGTTCCTCCATATATAAACACGATATACAACTTATCAGTGTAAAACTGATATTCTTTTCTAAAAAGGTATTTAAGAAGTTTGAGTGGAAATCCATGTGACTCATATATGTTTCAGTGAAGAAATATTCCATATTTAAGGATGTTTACGAGGCTGGTATGAAAAGTTTCCGACCTAATACAGATACAAGACCTTTCTTCCGAATTTTTATTTTTTTTATTTTTCCACATAGTCTCCTTGTAACTCTACACACTTCTCCCAGCGATGCTCCCATCTCTGTAACCCGTCCAAATAGTACTCGGCGTTTTTCAACATAGTCTCCTTGTAACTCTACACACTTCTCCCAGCGATGCTCCCATCTCTATAACCCGTCCAAATAGTACTCGGCGTTTTTTAACATAGTCTCCTTGTAACTCTACATACTTCTCCTAGCGATGCTCCCATCTCTGTAACCCGTCCAAATAGTACTCGGCGTTTTTCAACATAGTCTCCTTGTAACTCTACACACTTCTCCTAGCGATGCTCCCATCTCTGTAACCCGTCCAAATAGTACTTGGCGTTTTTCAACATAGTCTCCTTGTAACTCTACACACTTCTCCAAGCGATGCTCCCATCTCTGTAACCCGTCCAAATAGTACTCAGCGTTTTTTTAACATAGTCTCCTTGTAACTCTACATACTTCTCCTAGCGATGCTCCCATCTCTGTAACCCGTCCAAATAGTACTCGGCGTTTTTCAACATAGTCTCCTTGTAACTCTACACATTTCTCCCAGCGATGCTCCCATCTCTATAACCCGTCCAAATAGTACTCGGCGTTTTTTAACATAGTCTCCTTGTAACTCTACATACTTCCCCTAGCGATGCTCCCATCTCTGTAACCCGTCCAAATAGTACTCGGCGTTTTTCAACATAGTCTCCTTGTAACTCTACACACTTCTCCTAGCGATGCTCCCATCTCTGTAACCCGTCCAAATAGTACTTGGCGTTTTTCAACATAGTCTCCTTGTAACTCTACACACTTCTCCTAGCGATGCTCCCATCTCTGTAACCCGTCCAAATAGTACTTGGCGTTTTTCAACATAGTCTCCTTGTAACTCTACACACTTCTCCTAGCGATGCTCCCATCTCTGTAGCCCGTCTAAATAGTACTTGGCGTTTTTTAACATAGTCTCCTTGTAGCTCTACACACTTCTCCAAGCGATGCTCCTATCTCTGTAACACGTCCAAATAGTACTTGGCGTTTTTCAACATAGTCTCCTTGTAACTCTACACACTTCTCCTAGCGATGCTCCCATCTCTGTAACCCGTCCAAATAGTACTTGGCGTTTTTCAACATAGTCTCCTTGTAACTCTACACACTTCTCCTAGCGATGCTCCCATCTCTGTAGCCCGTCTAAATAGTACTTGGCGTTTTTTAACATAGTCTCCTTGTAGCTCTACACACTTCTCCAAGCGATGCTCCTATCTCTGTAACACGTCCAAATAGTACTTGGCGTTTTTCAACATAGTCTCCTTGTAACTCTACACACTTCTCCCAGCGATGTTCCCATCTCTGTAACCCGTCCAAATAGTACTCGGCGTTTTTCAACATAGTCTCCTTGTAACTCTACACACTTCTCCCAGCGATGTTCCCATCTCTGTAACCCGTCCAAATAGTACTTGGCGTTTTTCAACATAGTCTCCTTGTAACTCTACACACTTCTCCTAGCGATGCTCCCATCTCTGTAACCCGTCCAAATAGTACTCAGCGTTTCTCTCTACAAAATAATTGTTCACGAAGGAGATTGCCTCTTAATTTGACGAAAATCTCTGTCCTCCGAGCACAATTTTCGGATGAGGGAACTTGGGGCTGGATCTGGTGAGTAAGGCGGATGGTCAAGCAGTTCAAGCCATAATTCGTGGATTTTGGCCATTACAAACGCTGAGGTGTGAGACGGTGCGTTGTCTTGGTAAAACAGGATTCTCTTTTTCTGCAAATGTGGCCCTTTTCCACAAGTTCTGCCTTCAGCTGGTCAAGTAATGATGCGTAGTATGCTCCTGTAATGGTTTTTCCTTTTTGAAGATAATCGATTAAAACAACTTCATGACTATCCCAAACAAACAGTCCCTATCAGTTTCCCAGTCGTAAAAAACAGTTTCTGCTTTTTTTTTGGGAGTCGATTACCCCTTTGCAGTCCACTGTTTGGACTGTCTTTTTGTTTCGGGCATATAATGGTGTATCCAAGTTTCATTTATAGTAATTAATCGGTGCCAAAACTCGGATTTATTGCGCCTATACTGCGCTAACAGAGAGTTGGAAATGTTCATTCGAACACGTTTTAGTCTAACGTGAGCAAACGTGGCAGCCAGCCAACGCGCGGACAGCTTTCTCATGTCTAAATGTTGATTTAATATGTGACAAACACGTTCTTTTGACATGTTCATAGCCTCTGCTATCTCTCTGACTTTAATTCTAGCACCATTTGGTGAACTTTGGCGATGTTTCCGTCGGTAGTTGCAGTTTCTGGACGTCCCGAACGTTCATCGTCTCCCAAACTCTTACGGTCACGTTTTAATTCAGCTGCCCAAAATTTCACTGTGGCAAATGATGGTGCAGAGTCCCCATACACAGAATCCGTCTCATCTTTGATTTGCACAGGCGTATTGCCTTTCAAAAACAAATATTTATTGACAGCTCGATACTCGATTTTGTCCATTTTCATAAAAACACTTACATCAACTCACTCAAACGACAGTTATATCACAATTTAGCGTCCAAAATGGCTGAAACTTTGCTGAGTAACTGTCAACAGATGAACAGGTAATTCACTAGCTTTTATTTACCAGTGCTGCCATCTTCAGAGCACCCTCGTATTAAATTTAGAAGTATAAGTTGATGCTCACTTTCTACAATATTTGGAAATAACAATTTGAACGAAAACAAAGATCTTGTTGTTGCTTGCAATTAAATAATCTCTATCTCATAAACTCTGGTACGATGCTCCCAAAACATATTCGTTCATTACATTATTTATTTGAGATACCCTAGGCATTTAGAGGTATATTAATGTAACTAGCAAATAAAAATAATGGTTAACTCATAAGTTATACTAAAATGAAAATGATATGTGTAGTGTTTAACGCCCTCTTTAACTACATACGGCATCGCAGGGGGTGACACTGATGATACATGAGATGAAGATGGAGCACCGGTGGAATGAGATGGCGGGGGAAACTGGAGATCCCGGAGAAAACCCGCCCCAGTGCCGTGTTGTCCACCACAAATCTCACTTTGCGGTTGCCTGAGATCGAACCCGGGCCGCCTTGGTGAGAGCCAAGCGGTCTAACCACTGAGCCACGGCGCGGCCTAGTTATACTTAAGTATATTACGCGAAAAATGTTATAAGACTCGCTTTGCAGCCCTAACCTACAATGCAGTCATTACTTGATCATTATTGTCTCATAAATGACCCCCATTTACTTTGTGCAACTCATTGTTGCTTTTGAGATAAATTACTGCAATATTCCAGAATTAATCATAATACAAATGGCCAACTTTGTCAAATAATGTCAACGTTTCTTCCAATACTTCGCAGATTGTGTGGTGGATATTAAAATTAAACTGACATTGCAACTAACAACAGCGAAGTATTCACCAGGTCTTGCTAATACTCCTACCGTCACATCCTTCATTTATTAGAGTTCGTTGTTAACCCGCTTCCAACCAGCAGGAATAGATTCACATCAAACAGACGTCAGAGTACCCTTAACACGTGGGTAAATCGCATACTAGGATTTGGTTCTGCTTTACCTACTGCTGAAAGTGATTTTAGTCATAGTTTAAGTTGAATTATACTATAGGGGTTTACTTTCTTGAATCACTGCCGCTCAAAGCCTTCATCAATGGCTTGGGCGAATGTATCAGTCGGCTTTGGCTACAATGTACACAGTTCAGTAACACTAATGCACTTTTTTTCTTATAACAGATGACCTTACATAATCTCACTTTGATGTTAATGGTTCAGTAATTAACGTGTTAATATCATGACTGTTCATCGGATTGTTTATTTTATAATGTTCTTTCGAATACCAACGAGCAATAACAAAAGTTAACAAGATCTAATTTGAAAGTACTGTAGACAAATGAAAATCTCTGAGAAGCAGTAGTACATATGGGAATCAAACCGGGTAACTTGTACTTACGAAACGAACACAATGAAATAGTTCCTCGTGCTCTAATGTGAGATTCTTTCTTGCAGAGTCTGACATATATAGACACTTTCACCTCGTTCATGACCGGTCACATGACCTAACGGGAATCTATTGTTTCTCTTCTAGAAATTGCATTTATTTCGCTTTCTGTTAATCCCTTTGTTAACATTTACGGCTTTCTTTGCCTTATTATAGCATTGTATCTATTCGCTATCATTTAGTGAGCTGAACATTCCAAAAATACAATGAATAATTGTTTTATTGAATTAACAGTTTGTCAGCAATCGTCTGTAAAGCCAATTGTGGATTACTTTGTTGTTTGTTTATAAATTTTAATTTTTGAGATAATATGTTATATAGTAATTACAATTTATCAACGGAATGGTTAAGTAACAGAATATAAATAATTAAATTAATTTAATATTAGTAATTTATTAAAATTTCATATTATTAAAGTAACTGAAGCATAGTAGGAAAATATATTTGTATTTTAAAACTAATAGGATAAAATGTTAAATATATTAATATAGTTTAAATTATTTTAATTTAGGGATGCGTTATTGGTAGCTGAGTAGGAAGTTAGTTCAGAATTTATTTTAGTTTTAAGTTTCATCTTTCTTTTCTTGTTGCTGTAGGTTTTCTCTGAATAATTTTTATGTAATTAATTGTATTGTTTTGATTTCAATAAATTAAATGTTTGAAATATATATACTTTTAATATACTTATATACTTTTGCTGAAAGGTCCCAGGAAAGTAAAATCGCCCTTAGAAATATATTTAGCAACTATAATAGCTAAGAATAAAATATTATACACTTTAAATTTTTATAAGATGGTTCCTGTTTTACTTGAAATTTGTCTGATAAAGTTGACAAGAGTGCATATTTGCAACAAAAAATTGAAAGTTGTATCTGAAAGTTGAAAACTTCCCATACATAATTAAAGTGTCATAACAAAACCAGGAGTTAATCTGAAAAAATTTAAATTTATCATAGATCAAATATATGGTCAAAATAAACTGTAACTAATAAACTTTTTTCAATTTACACTGGTTGGTACCCTTAATGAAGTAGAAGTGTTGTATACATGGAATATAATTGTTTTTCATAGACTGACCATTAAATCATTTTATTTTAAGTAAATTTTCAAAAAATCACTTTTTTCTCTTTTTAGTTTATAAAATGGTATAAACCTTCCTGAATCCAAAGAATGCTTGCATTGCATCCGCAGGCCATTTTTAAATGCTCTAATCTAGTTTAAAAGATACGTGAATGACAGTGTTAGATATGAATTCTAATTCTTTATCCTTGTTTTCTAGCTATTGAAAATTTCAGCATTTTTCATAATTTATGATGCTCCTTGTGTCACAGTTTTAGTGTTAGACTAATGAATCTTGTTACACACGTTCATAGAGACACAGTGAATACAAATTGCCCTGGGTTTTATTGTGAGATATATTTAAGTACACTTTGTTTACTTCAAAACACAAACATTGCAAATTTTGGGCAAAAGAAAAGTCATTTTCATAGCTTTAAAAATTTCTGAAGGCTAAAGTTATTAAGTCACAGAGAAACCTAGGGAAAATTAAAAAATGTAGGCATTAGGACCTGTTGTTAAAATACTAGATCAAAATTTCAGTTTTTTGTCGTAGTTTTTTGACGTAACCAAAAATAAATAAATTTGACAATCTTTTCTAAACTATGAAAGTTAAACTGATAAACTTTTGAATGTATCATATTTATACTAATTTGCATCTATGGTATAAGTCTCAAAAAGATAGCGTAATTAGTTCAGGATCTCGAATTTTCAGTCACAGATATCCTTTTAATAGGCATTTTAGGCCTTTTATATAAGATATGTCAAAAATTGAAGATTTTAAAACTCTATGTTTTAAGTTCCTCTTCTTAATAAAGTGTTTTACTAGCTTACATCGTAAAAAATACCCAAAGACAACCCCGAACACCATAAATTAATTATGATCAAACCTCCAAAACACCACAACACTGCATTGATGTTAACTTCACAACGAAACTATAAAATTAAACGACATTTTACATCGCATTTTATGATACATATGCATGCCTGAAGTTAGTTACGATTGGACCTTTTTTCAACAAAGATTTTGAAAAGTCTTCTTGATTCATACCTTTTTACCATCTTGTAAGTTGTATGTATCAAGAAGAGCTATGTCTCTGCTTAGTATCTTTTTATCAGGAATACATGAAAGAAATTAGCCTAAGGAAAGCTCTTCTAAATCTGAATATTCTGCACTAGATTAGTTCCTTATCACTGACATCGTTTAGTAATTCGATTACCAATCTAACAACAAAGCATAAGAACCTAAACGTACTTTTTCCCTAAAGTTTCTTTAAATCTTAAAGTTGCTTTGATTATCTTGCTCATTTTTAATGTTATGCTACATTAATAAGTACAGTACATAACATTCTTATTCGTACACATCATGTTTCTAATAAAAAGTCATTCCCTGCTTACTTAAAAACTTTTGTTTTTCTTCCAGTCATTTATATGTGTGTAATAAATCCAAAACAAAAACTCTAATGACAATTTTCATTTTAAAGCCTGTGCTATTGTATGAAACAGCAATATTGAGGAAGTAGCTCCCAATTATACGCAACTTTCCTATTCGTACAGTTATTAAGACTGACCACTGCGTCGTTAACAACTTCAATGTTCATTTGTTTCAAAGATCGCCTAGGTTCCTGCGGTCGCAGTTGTAGACGTTCTCTCAATATTAGTCAAAATGGGTAAGCAAAAACAGCTTAGTTCTGATATCTGAAGCAAGTAATTATAAACTTGACACTTAGAGGGCATTTTCGTAGAAACATAGCACAAACAGTAAATAAATTGCATTCAAGCATGCAGTACATGGTCAACAAAATTTAAAGAACGAGGTTCTACAAATAATTTACCAGAAAACCTAAAGAAAGCAGACTAAATGCAAGAGAGGAACGACTCATTTTGAGCAGAATTCGAAAAAAAATCTAACTTCTTCAGTTACGTCCATTAGTTGAAGATGTGTATGGAAAGATGTCTGAACACACTGTTCGTCGTGTTTTATGGAAGTACGGATAGCATGACCGAACACCCATGAGAAAGCCATATGTAAGTGCAGCAAACAGGAAAAAATGAGTTGCATTTGCTAAGGAACATATCAATAAGGATGAAAGCTCCTGGAACAGTGTGATATGGTCGGACGAGACTAAGATAAACGTCTTTGGGTCAGATGGGATAAACTGTCTGGAGAAAAGGAAACTAACACAATGATCCTAGAAACACTCTTCCCACAGTTAACACGGGGATGATTTTGTTATGATTTGGGCCTGCATGTCCTCCAACGCTGTTGATAATATATAATTTATTGATGGCACTATGGACCAACATGTGTGTTTTGACATTTTAAAGGACAATGGGCATGGCACTTGGTTATATATTTCAACAAGATAATGACAGTAAACACAAGGCAAGACTGAACAGCTATTGGTTAATATGAAATGTTTCTAAACTACAGCAAAGACCTCCTCAGAGCCCATACTTTGAATCCAATAGAGCATTTGTGGAGAATTCTGAAGAAACGAGTACGTAAAAGCAAAGTAATGACTAAACAAGTGCTTAAGGATACTTGTGACTGAAAATTTGAAATCCTGAACAAATAACGCTAGCTTCTTACATTTATATCACAGAGGTAATTTAGTGCAAATATGATACAGTCCAAATTTTGTCAATTTCACTGTGATAGTTTGGAAAATATGATAAAATGTATTTATTTTTGGTTACGTCATCGAAAAAGTCCCTTGCGACAAAATAACTTAAATTTTGGTCTAATATTTTAACAACATGTTCCCAATACATCCATTTTTTCAATTTTCCCTAGGTTTCTCTGTGTCTCAATAGCTTTAGGCTCTAGAAATTTTTAAAGATAGTTAGTTACTAACACTCCCCACATGGCAACCTTGGCCTTCGGGGTAACCTCACCCCACCAAGTGATGACCGGACCCATTTCTCAGGTGGAGGCACCCAGAGGGCGGTGTCCATTACCTCCGATGATAGGGTGATAGTGAAGATGGCGGTGAGGTGAGAGGACCTACAGTTTTTACCGTGGACTCCGAACCACGTTGGGCATAGGGGATACTTCACGTGTGCTAGACAGAGGTGAAGGCGTGGATAGGGCCGACTTAAAATCGCCAACCCTAGAGCCGGGAATCGAACTCGGGACCCTTAGAACGGGAGCCGCGAACGAAACCACCGCGCTACCCCGGCGCCCTTTTTAAAGATATGAATATGGCCTTTTTGCCCAAAATTTTAAATGTTGTTGTTGTTGACTAATGGCGCTGGTGATTAGTTGATTTGCATCATTTCCCCCTAGCTTCCCAATATAAAGCCTATAGGTTCTCATTTTTGATACCATTACTTTGTCCAAATGGTGTTTGTTCATGATGACATCCTCTTTACAGATAGTGCACTTGGGTGCAGGTATGCAGTTTATTTTATAAAGGTGTTCTGCAAGACAATCATGGCCAGTTTCCATTCTAAATAGGGAAACTGCAGTTTTTCTTGGCAATTTTTCTAAAATTTGAAATGTTTATGCTTTGAAGTACAGAAAGTGTGCTTCAAATGCATCTCACAATAAAACCCAGGTCAGTTTATGTTCACTGTGTCTCTATGAAGATGTGTAGCAAGTTTCATTAGTCTAACACTAAAACTGTGACGTAAGGAGCATTTCAAATGATGAAAAATGCTGAAATTTTGAATAACGAGAAAACAAGGATAAAGAAGTAGAAGTCATATCTAGCACTAGCATTCATGTAACTTTCAAACTACATTAGAACATTTAAAAATGGCTTGCGGATGCTAACTAAGCATTCTTTGGAATCAGGAAGGTTTATACCATTTTATAGACCAAAAAGAGGAAAAGGTTACACATATCCTTAATGCAGAAACTTGGTTAGTTCTATCAAGAGAAGAGAAGGTGTGAGGCAGTTATTAAAGCCAAGGGATACCCAACAAAATATTAGATTGTTAGTTGTATCTTTGCTATTAAACTGATATTTCTAATGTGGGAATAAAAAAGTTGTACAAAAATGCTCATCTTTCCTTTACAGTTTAATTTAATTTACTTTGTAACCTCATAGATTAATATTTAGTCAATTCCTAAAATAGAATTTGTTATGTTGTTTCACATGTTGGAAAAAAAATTAATTTTACTGTATCTTCTAACAGATATTAAAATATTTTCTTATAAAACTGGAGTGTACGAATAAGAATGTAGGTACATGTAAGATTTTTCTCGAAGATTAACGGAGATCTGGAAGCTGTGCTGGATTAGCTTGCTACGTCACTTGAGAGCTAGCCAATCACAGCGCTCCGATGGTAATTCTTGCAACATGCAATACACAAGCGATTATAGGTCAGAAAGTTTCTTGAATAACTCACCATTCAGAATATCGTGAAGCAATTAACACGTAATCCTCTGAGGAACTTAAAACTCACACCATGACGTCCACACAAGCACACACACGCACGCACGCACACGCTATCACTAAATACACATACGCGGTACACCGTTTTGTTTTTTATCCATGTAAGAAAGCACAGCACTACACTACCGTTTGTTTCTCCTTTATGTGGAAATTAATGTTTCCCGTTAGAAACACACGACAGCGGAAGACTATAAGGAGGACACTACGCGCCAGGTGTCGTACTGCGAGTTAAGAATCACATGTGTCACAGCATCGATCGACCTGTAGCTTGTCATTTGTCAGTAAAGTTAAGCCGTTTGCTGGAAATGTGTGTCCAGCTGGTCCCGTCTGTTTCCCCCTGGCGTTACGACAACCAACACGACACCAAACAGAACACGTAGGTAGGTAGCCATCCCTCCCGCCAGCACTTGCACCTGACTGCGGAAACAGCCGAACTTGCCCGAACGTAGTAGGGCTGCCAATAGCACGCGACGTTGAGTTACTACAATGCATTCTTAATGCCATATGTTGGCAAGATGTCATGATTTGTTGTGGAGTCTACTTGTATAGCACGTCCAACACTAGATTCGAATTTACGCGCTCGAAAGTTTTGGGGAGCTCTAATTTCGCTTCTGGTTAGGACATTTGCAGAACCAATAAATTCCAATTTTCTGCCTGAAGTGCTACGTTTTTACCATATACCTGTTGTTTATAGCACGTATTTCACTGTAGTAAAAATTTCGATATCGAGATTTTATAAAAAAATATGTCCTTTATCAGGTTTTCCCTCAGTAAAAAACGCAGTTTTAGAAAAAAGATAGGTCTGTGCGGATGTGAGTGCAAGGGTGGTTTTGCTAAAGATCGATAAAATACGAAAATATAGACGAGTAGGAAAGAGCAACATAGGAAGACCAAGAAAGCGGTGGAAACAGTAAAATAAATTATGTAGACTGCAACAGGTAGCAATGCTTAAAGAATGAAGGAAGATGATGATGATGATGATGATGATGACGACGACATAGTATCTTTATTAACCATCTAGGGATATACAGAAATATTTCAGAAAATCTCAATCCATCTACCATTTAAATACAAATATTCTTTTATATTTTGAATTCCTCTAAAGACTTTTTATTAAAATACCAGAGGTTTAAGACCCTTGCAGCACAAATAAAAGCCCCCTATGGTAACGTAAATGGTAGTGTGTCTGCCCCACGTTCAAGAGGTCTCGAGTTCGAATCTCGGTCACGGTGAGTTACCTGGATAAGGTTTTTCAGGGGTTTTCCCTTAACCTGATAGATGACAGTCAGGTAGCTCTAAGCTTCATGGACCCCGGACTCATTTAAGCATCATTTCACCCAATTCATTCATCGTCCGATATGACTTAACGTTAAGATCACAAATAAAATGTGTGTCTCGAAATTTCTGGAAATAGCCTTTGAAATTCCCTTCATTATGAATGACTTATACAAATAGTAAACCCTAAAAGTTAGAAAAATTATACTTCACAAGAAATATACATTTCCAAGAATCACGCAAGTTAAATGAAAACTTTTATTGCATACAAAAGTTTTAGAAACTTATGTCAACACATTCCAAATTTGGTTAGTTAAGTTTCAAGTATTTCCAAAACTAGATTCCAGTGAAACATTTCTGAGGTCAGAATAATACATTTTAAATGTTGCTGGATAAATGAAATAAATGCACAGTTAATTCGTCGACTATAAACCGGTGATAAGAATCAATGATGGCTTTTATTTCGTTTGATTTTCATATTCATCAACAGCGGAGTAAAGTCATAACAGTTGACGTTTACATTTATAAACTTCAATTAGCAAAGGTTACTGCTTGATATTTTGTTTCACACCATCGTTTGTTTTGAAAGAGATCGGGCTTCGACTGCTTCGGCATATTAACATTTTAGTGTACCTCCTTAAATCTTAAGTTATTAAAACATTTATCTTTCTCTAAACGGAATATGTATAGGCCAGAGACAGATCTATTAAGCCTAACATCCTTAGGAGGCAGAGATGAAGTGAGGTAACCATAGGCGGCCATAGACCATAAAGAGGTTGGAGATCCCTAAAAGGGGCTGAGAATTCTTTAACCTGGCGCTAGGGTCCGACGCGCAAATATCGCGCCATTTGTCCGGCAGCAACATACACTACGAGCCTGGAAGAAGAATTAAAAAGATATGGAAATTGAATGATGGAAAGATGATCGTGGTATGGAAGCAAAAGCTCCAGGTTCGTCGACAACGGGAAAACCATGACAAACCAATGCTGGAATCGAACCACGACACCATTTCCTGTGGCAAGATTTCTGCAGCATCTGTGGAGGAAACTGATATTCCACCCAGGGATTTGATTTCACCGGAAATATGTGTTTTGCCGTCCTCTGAATCCTAGAAAGGAAAGAGTCACGATGCGCGCGTGGGTCTAGGTGTTCTGTTTGTAGATTTGGAACGTCATAACCTAGAAACTATAATAAGAAACCGTAACAAACCATAGACAAAACCTTATTGATCAAAAGTGTGACTCTCTTTAAATTACACTATTTAATTCAAGTAACTATTTTTCGCATAGCTATTTCCGATGGTCTTCTGAACTTCAAAGTTTCATTATCTTTAACGTTTCTAGACATTCAAATGATGTCATGGAAACAATAAACAATTTTAAAGTCAATGTGTATCTAAGGACTCGATCTTTAAATATCTGACTACCGAATTAGGTCTCCCTCTTTCCTTTGTATCTGCAATGTGGAGCGATTCCCCTTCTTGTGGGTTGGATTTATATCACACGATGCGGTGACATATCTGAAGTTTGATTCGCGCCTTCGTGAGGTCTACGCCCCACACGCGCAAAAGTTTCGCGCTCCCTCCGTAAGGCGACGCATGTAGAAGCCAAACCCTACCTTGATGTAGAAGCGATGAACCTTTCGTCTAAAAGCCGTGAAGATGAAGTTCTCGAAGATTTCTATAAATCCTCTCTCCGGCAGCTGCGGCGAGCGATGAGATGTGACACTTCTCAGGCGTGGTATCGATACAAAAGGGATTTCACTTTTGGGCAAATATGGAATAAAATAATTAATACCGTTTCACTTTACTTGGAATTGTATTTCTTGACATCATTTTCTTCTTTACATGCGACTTTTTCCACTGATGTATATAGCCCTTTACTATATATTAATTTTCTCCTTTTATTTATAAATGATGCAACGGTTTTTTACTTAAATTATTTATCGTAGCGTCGCGTCTTCGATGTATGTTTTAAACGTTTATTAAACGTTCATAAATGATGAACTCCAATAACTTTTCGTAAATAGAAGAAGTCTTTTACCGAAAACGCGTCTACCCTCTTCGAGAGTTCAAACCAGAAGAAAAAATTTAAGAATAAAATCATTGATTCTTTTTTTCTGTTTTGGTTGCTAAGTTACCGTAATACTTAATTCTGATTGGTCCTACGTCACAATTTGCGATTTCAATAAACCTAAGCATTTGTTGCATCATCTATATGGCCTGCTTGGTTATTAACTTAAGTTGAATTACAGATGGCCATGTTTACCTAATATGTCCATGTATGCAATATCATCTTCAAATGAACTGTTTTAATTAAAGTAGTTTGTCAAACTTTTATCTTTTGCAAGAGTAATGCATATATAGCTATATAGTTAGTGGCTGGATTAAGTCATGTGAATCTAACACATCACATACTTCATTATTAGTAGCTGTACTGAATGACATATTTGGTTTTTTATTTTAAATGTGTTTCAATCATATGAGATCCTCGTACGACCGGGAATGCTAGGTTTTCCTGAGTACTCCTTAAGATAAAAATTAAGTTCAGAAATTAAAATAGCCAAATAGAAATCCTTAAATGCAGTAAATTCTAAAGGGATTCTGAACTGTGCATGTTGTGGTTCTTTGGAACGTCTGTGCTGTGCCTCCTCTCGCCTCATCCTTTCTCCCGGGTTGCCCCACTAGGAGCAATAGGTACAATAGACTACGTTTGGACCTCGTGCCGAATGCTCTCCATAGCGTAGTCCAATCCAGTCCAGATCAGCATCTCATATATTTACAAAACACACTACTCATACAGGTACATGTGGGTAGATTTGCAGACTGCAAGTTGTATATTGATGTACCTAAGTAAAATGGATAGGTACTGGTTATGTTTGCGGTATTTCAAGAATGTGAAAACAAATGAAGGCTCTAAGCAAAGACTGTGTTTTTTAAAATCAATAGAATATTTGGAGCGGCTTATGTGGGAAGCTCACTAAAATTGTAAACATTTTAACTTGATTTCCTAAAATATCCCCAATATATCGAACACAAGACAGCCTGTACCACTGTGTACATAACGACATTGCAGTTTGTGAATTACTTTGCAGGTAACATGTAATAATTTCATTAGACGTTAAAAATAAAATGTGTTACTAAGCAAAATCGTCTTGTTATGTTTCCAAAATCCTCCTTTTAGTATCTCGATCTTGGATGTATCTGCTGCTGGCTGCTATTGTAGAGAACTATAGGTGTGTGTGGGTGGAGTGACCCACCAACAAGTACGTAAAGGGTAAATACGAAGGGGGACAAGCTCTTGCAGGTCTACCCAGGAGTCGAAACTCCCCCTCTATACACTATGGAGCAACTGAAGCAGGATCGAAGTCACCCTAAATCTAAAATGCCCCTTCTCCCTTTTCGGTGGAAGTCGGTACGCCACTTCCGCGAGTCAACCCATCTGGGAAGGCCGATAACATCGCTTGTACCACCAGTGTTCTGGCACACCATGCTACTAGCTATCTAGACTAGTACTCAAACCCTCCTAGGTAGCATACCCAATACCCGTGGGTATTAGAAACCACTTCCCCGCAGAGACCAATCGAATCCGAACAGCTCCCATTCGGAGTTTGAATACTCGGCCCGACATACATTAATTCAGGGAGACTTGGCACACTGCACCCTAACAAAGGTATATTACAGCTAACATCCCCAGGAGGAAGGGATGATGTGTAGCAGCAGCTATGCCACAGACATACCCGGAAGTTCATAACAAGTGCTGAGAGTTCTTTATCCTGGCACCAGGACCCGCTGCGCAGCCATCAACTCTCCGGTCCAATGACAACAAAGCCTCTGGGAGAACAGCAAGATACAACGCTGAGAACAGCCTTTATAAGCTCGGCGACATCTAGCCTGAAAGCGTGTCTGAAAGATGATAATGAAATATAATGAAGATAAATTATAAACAGAAATCATGATATGAAAGTAAACACCAGCGCATTCGGTTAAGTAAAGAGGGAAAATAACGAAAACCCCGTCAGAGTGCAAGACAGGGTTCGAACCTGCAATCTTCCGAATCACAAATTATTGTGGCGCTATTTTGTTTACTGCAACACTCACTAATTTGGCTAAGAAGTTTAACGGACGTTATTAACCGAGCTATTTGAAGCAGGCTTTTTTTTTTTTTTTTTTTTTTTTTTTTTTAAGAATATAAAACTAAACTGTTTCTGCATTTTAACACCAAAAACTGTTACTACTTCTAAATTCTGATACATAAACAAGTTAAAATAATTTTCCGAAATAACAGTAAGAAGCGTAAGTTGTAAATGCTAATGGAGAAACCTCTTATAACTAAGCACGTATAAACCCACGCGGACTTTAGGTGCTACGAACTACCAAAAATCTCAAACTAATACGCACTCAAAAGGACTCGAATTTTAGAAACATATGCTCTTTTATCTTCCGTTTTCTTCATCAGTCCAACTAATATTTCTTTGCCAAATTTTAACTTAATATTTACGTCTGAAGTCCAACTTTTACTCTGAGATGTGCCAAATTCTAAACCTTCCATTTCCTTGTTTAAATTTTGAAACCTGCCTATGTATCTTTGGGACTTCCTGATTTATAATTACCCGAAGCTTCACCTAGTAGTTGATTGATTTCTTGCTAAATTAATTCATGGAATAACTCATTTATATGTGCTGCATTTTCCTCAACTCTTAAATTGCTTCGCTAATGAATTCTTCTCCGGAAAAATTGTTAAATTATGCACTGATCTTAACACATGAACATTATTTACTGCAATTGCTTTTCTATTCACAATCACTTATAACTAATCATGCCAGTCGATAATCCGTTATCAAATTGTTACAGTGATAGAGCAAGGACCGTGTTCGGCACATGCAAGGAATACTCATGTAGAAGTGTCCAATACCAATAAAGCAGCACCACAACTACCGTATTCCGGAAATTGTTGTTCTCAGAAATATTCCCAAAGGATTTTGATTAAAATACCACATAGGTATTTAAGTTTTACATAACAAATAAAAAGATTTATACAACAAATAAAATGTAGTCGTTGAATTTCCTGGAAATTATCTGTAAATTATCTTCTTTGGGAAGGGATTTTCTATATTTGCTAAACGTTGAGACAGAAATGTATTACACAAAAACCTCTTAGGGCCTGTATTACGATCTCCGGCTACTACCGGAGGTTTGTTACCTTTCAGTTATCAGTAACTATTAGTTAGGTTCAGTGCCTCGTATTACGAACTCGATTTACCTGTAGGTTTGTTACCTTGTGCATTATGATGGAATGTGAACGGTTGGTAATATTTTCCAGTACGATTTTACCTTGTTTGCAACGCTATCTTGTGTTTAGAATGTGAATTAGCGGGAAAACCAAACACATGTAGTATCACCAGGCGTCTTGTATTAACTTTTTGTTAGCTGTTTTCTGTATATTTTCGTGATATTTTCATTAATAGTTCATTCGTAATAAGGTCTAGCATATTTCGTTTACAGTTTAGATTTTTCCATAGCGTTAGATTCTTTTTCATAGCGTTAGGTTAGTGTTATAGATTAGGGGAGATACATGGAGAATATAGGGAATGCCTTGTTAATTTATGAACACCAAGAGATTTACAGTCAATTTTTTTTAAATAAGGCCACATAACTGTTATTAATTCTGATAATAGTATTTCATAAATATAATTTGGCTAAAATCATTTGGATAGTTGTTTATCCTCATAAATAAATCACCTCTTCTTATATAAACTATCATTTCACAGAGGTATATGCAAAGAGGGAAGGTCCACAAATTACAAGTCATCCATGAAATAAGCAAGGTTATAAAATATGTATTCTGGGACCAGTAACTTGGTACCTGATTTTTTAAACATAATATATTTGGCTAGTTATGAAGCAATAACTATGGTTTACTTGTAAGAAAACACGTTGTAGCAAACTTACACTTCTTCTTGGCATTTCATAATCGAAGGCCACATTTCAGTTCCAGCATTGTGCCCTTGATTGAAAAACGTAATTGAACAAATAAATGACTTCACTTAAATACCACAGGATACAAGATGGGCAGATTTTAACATTTCATTACGTGTGCAATTCACAGGAAATATATTTATGTACTGCATTTGCACAATCTATAGTAGGTACGGCAAGAATCATAAGTAATACTTCAACTTGCATTGACACAACGCACACACTGCATAAATCGCAATATAATCAGCAAATGGTATTCATTAAGGCACATTGTAGGGCGAAACCATTATGGTATTGTACATGTAATTAGCTACATTACATGTGTCAATAGTGTTTGCAATAACGGTTTGGACATCGATACAAATTGCATAACCTAAAAAAAATTGTTTTACTCACTGCTTACTTTACAGTTTGTTACTTTCCTCTGGTAATGCTTCAACGAAACGCAAATTAAACTCGCATCCACTATTAGCAAAATCGAATGTTTACTACTTCAGCATATTTCTGAACATTTATACCTACCCACCTACACATATAGTATTTTGTGTACTTTCCGGTATAGGTTTAACATGCTTTATTTGTTGCATTTATTTTCGTTAAAACATGTTGCAATATGGTCGCATAGAATATTGCATTGTTTGCAACAAGTCACTGACACCTTGGGACACTAGAAATTATCATTTCATATTACATCAAGTTACCTAATACTTATGCGTGGTTTATTTTATTTCATTTTCAACATGTCGCATATATATGCAATTATCTTTCCGCATTTTAATTCCTCTATCTCTTCTTCTATTAAATACAGTGCCAACACTTCATCCTCAGAATTTCTGTCAACATTCAATCTGGCCTGGAGTTACGCCATTTTCTTTTTTGTGTGTGGAGGTAAACTCCAAGTTATCTCACTAACCGCTACTCGAGGTGAGGGTTAGTTTACCTCCAGAAATAACTCTCAGTTAGCCCTTAACCGAATGTCGTAATACCGACATCTGCGTGTAACTCCAAGTTAACCGTTAACCGACGTCTTAACCGGAGATCGTAATAAAGGCTCTAAGCAAGCTTTATTCTAGTAAATTTTCTGTGGCATTAAACAAAAGAATCTCCTATTTTGGGAATGATATGTCATTTTAAAGTGTTGTCGACATTCAGCTGTTTCTCGCCAGTTTATGAATAGAGATACAAACGTTGCAAGTCATTGCACAGTCACTTGTTTTTAACATCTGACTATGAATTCGGTCTTTTCTATCGCCTTATATGTACCTACAGTGCAAATGTTTATCTGTAACATGAATGTGCAAAAATATGATAATGATGATGATGATGATGATTGTGATACTTTCATATAAACAGAAAGCCATTTAACACATCAAATATTTTTTTAAAGTGCTTTTGTAGTTCACAATTGGCTTCGTGCTTAAGTATCCTTTTAACGTCCTCCAACGTTAGGTTCATATCTGACGGTGAATGAAATGGGTGAAATGAATCTAAGAGTCCATAGAGCTTAGAGTTAGCCGATATTCATATTTCAAAATAAGGAAAAACAATAATCTTCAAAAAGAGTTATTCGGTACTCGTAATAGTGACGAGTGGACGTTAGATTATACAATCAAATTAAATAATATATCAAACTCAATCATCAAGAAACAATTCAAACTACAGCGAAGTAATCCTGTTAAATTTTGCTCCCAACTTTGGGGCTGATTAATCATCGAGAAACGAGATGACCTAATATATCGCCACAATGTGAAGCAAACACGCTAACCCCACATCAAGAAACGTGCATTTATTTTGATATTTACTGATGGTACACAAATAAATAGTTTGATTTTTATTATTTTAAGTGCCAGAATCATACCAGCTCCACCGGTATGGCGGACTTTCGTCCCGCAGGAGTTCAGTAAATGTACTGACATGAGGTTGTCGCTATTAATCACACTTTAGAACAAAGGGTTCCTTGATCTTGGGTTCAGCAGACTTTACTTTTTATATAATTAATGAAGGTAAAGTTTCGTATATTGAGTAATTCAGCCCTTCAGAATTAAAATATTCCATATCGAACTAGGAGAATCTGTTCCATTTATTACATGGATAAAGCTTGCATTGTTTCTCAAATAAGAGAGTGAGACCATTGCTAGAGAGAATGTCTTTTGTTTCTCTAAGCTTGTGCCATTTAGAACATCCTTTGGACAAAGCCCTTACTATTTGACATACCTGCGAGCTGTGAGCCGTTTTCTGAACGTCAGACAACCTATATCACTACGAACAGGTACAGGAAATGCGATACTGCAGAGTTAATCTTCCTCCCCATGAAAATTAAACACATTTTCTCCTATACATTGAAGAACAGTATTTTTAATTTCTATTAATGATAATGGACAACTCAAGTACTGTGCGATCCAAATAAACCTGAACAATTTCAATAGGCCATAACTTTTGAACCAATTATAGGACACAAGTGCAACTTTAGGAGAATATAATACGCTATTACATACGCTATTTATATCTCAGAGAAAACGTTGGATGTATTCTCCACCAGCATCTATACATGTTTGCACTCGTCTCACCATATTTTCTGAAGTTTTACGGAGAGTATCCTCGTCAATGTTACTTATTTCTGTTTGAATGAATTCCTTGAGAGCAGCAATTGTGCGTGGTCTATTCTTGTACACTCTATTTTTATACACTCCAACTAGGAAAAATCAGAGGATCTGGGAGTCCACAGAACTTTTGAGATTATTCGATTATCAAAGAAACTGGTTACAAGTTCCTTGGCGTCATTAAATGCATGGCACGTCGCTCCATTTTGCTGGAAATAACCTTCTCTCAATTCAATATCATCTCCGTAAAACTTCAGAGAATATGGTGAGACGAGTACAGACATGTGTAGATGCTGGTGGAGGACACTTCCAACATTTTCTCTGAGATATAAATAGTGTAATGTAATCTCCCAATTGTGTATTATATTCTCCTAAAGTTGCACGTACGTCCTATTATTGGTTCAAAAATTATGGCCTATTGAAATGGTTCAGGTTTATCTGGATCGCACTATAGTTTCAGAAGACTGTATCCAGCGTTATTAAAGCTTTAGTTTGTAGCAAGTAAGGTGGGTAGAGCAAGGTAGATACTCTCTGGGTATGCGTGGATATGTATAGGAGTAAGGATGGTTGTAGTGACACTGGAATGCAAGTTTCAAACTGGTTTTATGATTACTTCCTTTTATCATCACATCAAACCCGAAGTTGCCGACCAAGGGTTACCATTATATCATTGTTTAGAGTTACTGTACGTAGAATGCTTATTACTCGATAACACTTAATTCGCTATTCACGTATAAACCGACAGATATCTTCTCTCATCGCTTCTGGTCTGCCTTCGCCCAAGACGGAAGCAGATGACCGTCTTAATGGGCTGCAGTCACGGTTTGCTTGTCCTCACTACAACTGCCTGTGACTTCTACTTGAGGGTCCGAACAATGCCTTTTCAAACGGAGTCAAGTGTTATCCTTTTAGAATTTCTGCTGAGAATCCGCTTTCTTCCGTCTCTTTTGTTAAAACTATTCAACTCAACGTCACATGCATGCGTTTCAACAAATATACATTCCTTTGAAATCCATTACGATTCTTTATTCATTGCATTCCTTAATTTCAGTATCAAGTTGTGCAATAAAAACTTTGATCATATTTCTGAGAAAATTCAAGACTTTTGCTAACGTAAAGAAGAATATGGTATAGTATTTTATAATTATTTTAATTATTTACTCTATGTAAAAGTCCCTCGAAAAAGTGATACTGAGCGATAAAGGCCCCTATTTGATTTTGGCGTAAATTTACTAATTTCCTTTACCATTTACCATTCTGCTAAATTAATTCAGAATAATAAGTTCTTCAGAGACTATTTTATGAAAATTTAGAATATAAATCTCATTTGTTATCAAAATATTTTAACATACATTGAGAGTTTAATCAACATCGTTAGGGAAGTTGAAAAAATAAAGCATTTTGAAGAAAAAAAATCCATATACCTAAATTTTAGCGTGTGATGGCAGAACCTTTTAAAAGAAATGCCAGTGTCTTATCCTTCATTAAATTTATGTCGCGAGTTTGAGTTTAAACTTTCTTTTCGTTTTTTTAATTCTGTCGCTCACAATTACGCATTCATACATACATTTTCTTTCTGAAAATACTTTTTTCTTCTCGTAGATGCCAGATCATGTATTTCCGATGAAATCTTAGTATCAAATTGTTGGTGAAATACATTACTTCTTCTGTAGATGCGTAAAGAAATAAAAAGTGCCAAAATATATTTAATCATTACGTATTTGGTTACTATTGAAGAAGTTGTATTATATTTTGATGTAAAATTTTGATGCAGAGATGACCTCACGTTCAAGAGTTCAAGAATTGCTCATGTAGGACATTTATTTAATATTGAAAGGGCGTAAATTGACAAAAAATTGCATTAATGGAAATTAATTGTTCTTTCACACTAGCCGTGTGTAGGACGTACTATGAAAGGGTAGAGCCAGACTGAAAAATGCCGGCTATGGCATTGAATATTTCAGTCTCACTCTACCCTTTCAAAATTCCAATATTTTATTCAGTAACAGAAAAATCTGTTATATATAAAGCTGCAAGTCGGCTTTCAAGTAAAGACCAGGTCTTTTAAAAATGTTACTATACGATACAAAGTGCGTTTTTTATGTAACCAAACTTACGTAACCAAGTATATATGTTCCATTTATACCTCGCCTTTAACTCCAATGGTCATATCGGCGGCCGTTTTCCTTTGTAACATATTGAAGGTGTTAGCTCGTATTCGTTGGGTTTTAATCATTAGATCACGCACACATTCGCACTCTCATTCACACTTCCAGACTCTGGGGAAGATGAGGAATTATCTTGGTGAGAGAAAAATCCACACCCCAACACCGAGAACTGAACCCGGGACCCCTAGCACGGCAGACAGGTGCTCTACCGACTGAGCTACTGGGCCAGCCTTTAAAATATTGTTAGAGTAAAAACAATAAAAAGTAAAGAACTAGATAAAATAAGTATTCTAAAGTTTCATATTTGGTACTCAAATAAAAAATATACATAAACTTATGCTTTTGTAGTTTTTGTAATGACATATATTTTCTACATATTCAACAATAAATATGATGAAATTTGTAACAGCAATACTTATTAACACCTTTAGCTCCATCTCTGAAAGTTACACTAAAGTGTATTGCAGTTGTTTCAATTTGATTTCTGCTCGCTTAATACATACAAACAATTGAGAATCAGTTACTCCAATCTAATTATAACAAGATTCGAATTAAATGGCATTATTGAAATTAGCGTATAAAGTAGAAATAATAGGACATAAAATGTTATTGAATAAATTGTATTCTACACTGGATGTGTATAAGCTAAAGTACAAAACTCGAAAAACTCAGTCTTTTTTTTTTTCTTTCATGAATTAAAGTTTAAATGCTAATTCAGGAGGATCCATATGTGAGGGTGTCGTCTCATCCGGTAGTGTTAGTTAACTGCCAATATTACATAGTTGGTATAGTTACTTGTTACCTGACATGTTTCTATATTCGTAAATACTTTCTTCGTGCCCATTACACCAAGATAAAAGTAAAGTTAATGAATTTCTTTCAGAGAAACCTTTCTGTGTGATATGTAACATTAAAACCTAATGTTTTATGAAGTACTAAATATTCCTCTAGTTTTAGCTGATACTTTTTTGTTAATGTAGCTTAATGTAGCTTTTTTGCTTCTTGAGGATTTCAATCTTTTGCGCCTTTGCTTTCTGTTTCTTGTCTATGCAAGGGCTAGCATTGTCGTTAAACATTTTGAATGGCTCTTTTCACTTTTGTTGCTAAGTGTTCCTCTAATGGCATGATTTACAGTGCGTCATGTTATCACTTGCTTTCATCATATCTTTCACTTTGCTCTTTTCTTCACTTTTCAGTGACAAAAAGTGAATTCGACTTTTGATGCATTATTATGTTACGGTTGCAAATGACTTTTATTTCTATTGTAGAGAATTCGGCATCGTGACAATGGTTTCATTTTGTCCATATGGTCAGATGAAGGAATTCTCAACCAATACAAAGATTTCTAATCTTTACTTCAGTTCAAAACATAAACGCTAGTTAGTACTTACCAGTGTACTTACATGCAATGTTATCTTTTAGAAAACAAAATAAGATCACGCTTCTATTGTTTTCAACACAGTAACACACTTTTCCTTCTTCGTTATATGAAGTTGAGGGAGGAAGGTTCAAGACAATACAGCTTGTTTCAAAACGACACCGAACGATTATAGCCGTTGCGTGGTTTAGAACTTAACTAGTTTCGATGTTCTGTTAGGTATAATTTTATGCAGCATTAAATATTACATGATTTTGTGATTAGACAGCGCAGGAACCACTGTTGTGAGAACCTCAAAAGTTGTTACTGGGACGCACCGGTCACGAAAACAAAAGCATTACTCCTTGCTCTTTATCAGTGACCCTAGCCTACCTTTCAGGTAATGGGGCAAAAAGTCGACTAATAACTCGGACAGTTGCAAGGTTGCTCTTCAGTGTAAAACTACACATTCCGTCCTAACAGAGAGGATTTTGCGCCTACTTAGATAGCAAATCCAAGCAATATGGAGCGATATAAGAACGTCGAAATGACGGATATGGTTTTGATGAATGGAGGAGCTGAAGGGAGTTCAACGAACGCAAGATTAATTTAGTTTTATTAAAAATATGAATTGTAAAAATAATTACATCAATGATAATATTAATTTAACTTCGCAGCATTTTGTTATGATCTTATTGTACAATACCTTCAACTCCTTACTGTAAATATCAACAGCTTCCTTTTCATCAGCTACAAATGGTTTATTTAATATTATAAAACACGTTAAATAAAATGCTCGTCTCATTGTATAAGCCATTTAATTTTGGTTAGATTATCTACAATTATTTGATGTTGTTTTCTGTTCTGTTTATCATTTAATGCTTCCATCCTCAACCTCACTAACATTAACTTCCCTCTAAAAGGTATAAGTTGTATATGTCCACCAGCTTATTTGCCATCATGGACTGCTATAATGGAATTTTGGAATACGCTAAACACTCATAAACAATAATTAAGCAATAAGCTTCTTTATTGTGGTTTCATAAGCCAAAGAAACTCTTAATAGTAGCAAGCTACTGCGGTGTATGCCGGAATGTTTACAAACAGTTACAGCACGTGGCATGGCGTGTGACCTATACCTGCGAACTCCGTCAGCGTGAGGCACACGTCGTTGTTCCTGTCACTGCCTAATCCACACTCATTCTGGAGCATTTTTACGTGGCTCTATTGGCGTAAAAACTATCTATATGTGTCATACAGGAGCTGAGAAACTAGTCCTATATGTTCGTTCGGTGTAGTTTTGAAGCATCCTGTATATGTGAAACTGTTCTCCATTGAATGGTGATTCGATGGCTAACATTCAAATAGAGGAACATCCTATGATTTCAGGATAAATATTAATCTCTGAGTATATTTATTAAAAACTTAAATTTTAATTTATAATGAAAATGTAAGGGTGTAGAAATTATTATAATATTTCATCCTCTTTATTTTAAATTGGATTCACTTAAAAAAAAATCTGTTAGCAGTTTCACAAACAGGCTTTAAGTATTTTAGTTAATTGATGGAAATTAATCATTTCTCCACACTAGCCGTATATAGGCTAAGATATTTGATGGATAGAGTCAACATGAAAAATTCAATGCCATGGCCGGGATTTGAACCACGGATCTACTGGTTTCCGTCCAGTCGCTCTTAACCTTTGAGCTACCATGGCCAACGTGCCTTCCTGACATTGAATTCTCCAGTTGACTCGTGGTTCAAATCCCGGCCATGGCATTGAATTTTTCATGTTGACTCTATCCATCAAAGGCTTTAAGTAGCTTTAATGGTAAATCACTGTTGTTATTTTATTTACTGCTTCTTTTATTTTTAGATATTCGAAAATAAAGTGTCAGTATCGTACAGCGCTACGCAAGGCAGTCCTCTGAAATGTCACATCATAAATTTAAAGCTTCCGAGCGTTTACAATTTGGAACTTTTGTGAGATGACGTATTCTCTTTTGAATATTTTAAGGTGACCTTTATTCATTTTTATCTTCTCGCCTACGTACATTGTAGCTTCAACATTGTTGAATCATAAGGCTTTGTATATAGAAGTAAAATATACCTAGTAATTTGCAGTGTATATTTACTAGTCTATTTTAATACTCCCTAAAATTTATTATTACTTTATTTTTAATGATAAATTCCTAAATGTATTTTGTAATTGATTTTCTTTTGTGATTGATTTCCTTTTCCTTTTTTTTTCCTTTCCCTTATTTGTGATATTTTATTACTATTATTTATAAATGTGAACCTGGCTTGAAGCCCTAGAAAATCTTGAATATCCGCAAGAAAGTTTGTAAAATTGGTTTTCCTGTCCTAATATGAACAGTGGGATTATTTAAGGTAATAGTAGCTTTTATTGCAAACATCATAATCCGCGATCTACCAAAATAGAAATCCCCAAAAATGTTGGCTCAACTTCATTTTATGTGTAGATGAAGTTTACATGATTCCTCTTGTTATTCTAATTGACACTTATTTTATTCTTTTGTTTTTCAACCACATACATGTACCACTTAGAAAATTTTCAGTGGAAATATAACATTTAAAGTCTCCTGAATCCAAAAAATACTGAGATACATATAAACCTAAACCATTTCAATAGCTCACAACTTTTGGACCAACAACAGGACACACGTCTGAAGTTTTACGGAAATGATACCGAATTGAGAGAAGGTTATTTCCAGCAAGATGGAGCAACGTGCCATACATCTAATTACACCATGGAACTTGTAACCAGTTTCTTTGATAATAAAATAATCTCAAAAGGTCTGTGCCCCTCCCCAGATCCCCTGAGTTAAGCTCATATGATTTTTTCTTGTGGGAGTATCTAAAAAATATAGCGTATAAGAATAAACCACGGGCAATTGATGTCAAGGAACCATTCAAACCGAAATAAATAACATTGGCGAGGATACTCTCCGTACTTATAATCTCTCAAAGTTGTATATGTGTCCTATTATTAGTTCAAAAGTTATGGCCTATTAAAATGGTTCAGGTTTATATGGATCGTGTAGTATTTTGAGAAAGCTTTTGTATGTGTGTGTATGTGTGTGTGTGTGTGTGTGTGTGTGTGTGTGTGTGTGTGTGTCTGTTTGTGTGAACAGCACAACTAAAAAACACAATATCAGATAAACACTAAACCTGCGGCACAAAGTTTTTAAAAACTCCTCTGTCATCAACTCCCATTTACATGCGTGTTGAATTTTGTACAGATAGTTTATGAAGTCTTCTTTATTTGGATAAACAATTATATAATCTTGGATTATTGTTGAATTTGAACCGGAAAATGTACATCATTTTAAAATTTATAATTTATTTCAAGGAAATGTTTCGATAAGTCATTTCCAAAGTAACCGTTATAAACGGTTCAAATATTGTACAGTTTGATCCATATAAACCTGAACCATTTCAATAAGTCATAACTCTTGAATCAATAATAGGACACGCCTGCAACTTTGGGAGATGTAAATAGTGTAATGTAATCTCCTAATTGTGTATTATATTCACCCAAAGTTGCATATGTGTCTTATTATTTGTTCAAAAGTTGTGGCCTATATGGATCTCACTGTACTATAAATTGCATTACAATAGAGTTTCTTTTAACTATATCGATTTTCAGTTATTTCTTGTGGTGTCATATGAAGAGTGCGGAAATCTAAGGCCAATATGTAGCCCCCAATTCCTTAACACTTGACTATTACTACTGTCTTTATATCTATAAACTTATAATGGATTCTATTTCTTCTATTGAAATCATAATAAAGCTATACAGGGCACAGAAAACAACACAGCATATTTTTACACATGCCCAGTGCATTAAGCTCATTACTGTGAGAATGTGCTGTAGTAATCCGAGTGGCAAAAGTATTAATCAGACGTAAGGCATGTAACCAACGCCCTCCAGCAGTGATGGCAGTTCATGCATTCTTAAGTCCGTAGGTACATGGCTCAAGCGCCATGCACATTCCACTCACCTCGACAAACACTGCAAGTCTCACAAGGGAATTGTGCGTACCTCAACCCTCCTTTATGTTGCGTGGACCACCGTTGTGTATTTTGCGGCCACTACCTTGTATACACAGTCTCCCAGAATAACTGCCTATTTTCTTAAAGTAAGCAACTCTGTTTATTGGACAGCACACGAATAACGTTCTAGTTTTAATATTTTACTCGAGTATGTGCTTCAGTTGCCATAGAAATGCAGTTCTGAGAGCGTTAAAAATACTTAAAATATGAAAGGTCAGTCCTGCGCTTGCGTGAAAGGAATTGGCTCTTATGCAAGCCAATCTTTATGAATGCAGACGACCTTACATTTTAGAGTATGTTCACATGCACAAAAGAGAATTTTGTTGAATTGGACTAACCTAAATCTTCACTCATTATTCTAGATATTCTTACAATTATTATTCCACCTATTTCCTCAAAATCTAGATACAGATTCAATTCATTTTTATGCATTTAATTGGAGAATGCAGACGTAAAGCACCACTTCAGATTTTATAACATATCATTGTTTAATATTTGCACTTAATCGCTCTTTGCATAACCGTGAGAGAGAAAGACAGAGAGGATAGTGACTTTCCAGTAGAAAATTACTACCAATGTCCAGAAATATCTCAAAAATATTTCCAAAATAAAAATTCAGAAATTATGGCTTTAATAAGATACATGAGGGTGGTCTGAAACGTTTCCGACCTCAACATGAAGGTGGTAGAACTGAAAATAAAAGCTAGTGAATTTCGTTGTTCATCTATTGACAATTACTCACCAAAGTTCCAGCCATTAACGCTCAGTTGTTATGTAACAGTGGTTTGAGTGAGTTGATGTGAGTGTTTTTATGAAAACGGACAAAATGAGTATCGAGCTCCCATTAAATATTTGCTTTTGAAGGCAATACACCTACGCAAATTAAAGATGAGTTGGATTCTGCGTATGGAGATTCTGCACCATCATTTATCACGGTGAAATTTTTGGCAGCTGAATTTAAACGTGGGCGTAAGAGCTTGGGAGAGATGAACGCTCGGGACCTCCAAAAACTGCAACTACGGAGGAAATATCGCCCAAGTTCAACAATGCTGCTAGACGACCGCCAAATTAAACTGAGAGAGATAGCGGAGGCCTTGAACATGTCAAAAGAACGTGTTTGTCACATATTAAATCAACATTTAGACAGGAGAAAGCTGTCCGCGCGTTGGTTGCTACGTTTGCTAACGTTAGACCAAAGCCGTGTTCGATTGAACATCTCCAACGCTCTGTTGGCGCAGTTTAAGTGCGATGAATCCGAGTTTTGGCGCCCATCAATTACTGTAGATGAAACTTGGATACACTATTATCCGCCGGGAAAAAATAGAGTCCAAACAGTGGACTGAAAAGGGGGAACCCGCTGCAAAAAAGCAAAAAGAGTTTTTTCGGCTTGAAAGTGATGGTAACTGTTTTTGGGGTACTCGTGGAGTTATTTTAATTGATTATCTTCAAAAAGGAAAAACCATTACAGGAGCGTACTTGACAAGTTGAAGGCAGAAAAACGGCCACACCTCAGCGGTTGCAATGGCGAAAATCCACGAGATACGGTTTGAAATGCTTGACCATCCGCCTTACTCACCAGATCTAGCCCCAAGGGACTTCTTTTTGTTCCCTCATCTGAAAATTGCGCTTGGAGGACAGAGATTTTCATCAAATGAAGAGGCAATCACCTTCGTAAACAATTATTTTGCAGAGAAAAATGCCAAGTACTATTTGGACGCGTTACAGAGATGGGAGCATCGCTGGGAGAAGTGTATAGAGTTTCAAGGACACTACGTTGAAAAATAAAAATATAAAATATCTGAAAAAATCTTGTATCTTTATTAGGGGGAATCTTTTCAGACCACCATGGTAACTCTTTTATTTAATAAGATTTAAGATTTTGTCCACCTCTAAGCACATTTAAACACTCGCAGGCGTTCATTTTTTTTTTAAATCTGGGAGCCAGAAAACTTCTATGTATAATGAAATATAGTATTAAACAATCGAACATTTCCACTATTTACTGTATATATACATAAATTAATAATATATTGACTGTTGTTTCTAGAGACTGCCATATCTACAATGAATTATTATCCTTTATATTCACTTCCTCTACAAACACATACTTGTAATTTTCAGGCGAATAGTTTAGAATTAAAAGTTAAAAGAGTTAAAAGACCAAGGTTTAGAAGTTAATACTTAAAACTCGGGAAATTTGAAGAAACGGCATGAACTATCTGCTTTGGAGAAGCTGAGAAAAGTTCTATATTTGATGTCAGCTGTGTATTTTAATAAGATAACTATATTTTCGCCTAAGGTCCTTATAATTTATAATGTTTTCTGTGTTAGACAGGGAGATGCAGTAAAAGTAAAGAAAAAATAAACCATGAGGTATAGGATGAAAAAATATCGAAGGAAAGTGATTTTAAGACCTCATTATTTTAAAAGAAGTTGAGGATGGCCAGGACCATTCTGCAACGCCTCATTGTTTAACCGAACTTTATGAATCTATGAAGGGGTAGAGCCAGACTTAAAAATGCAATGCCATAGCCGGAATTTGTACCATAGACCTTCTTGTCTCCGTCCAGCTGCTCTAAACCTTTGAGCTACTATGGCCAACGTGCCAACATGACATTAAATTCTCCAATTGACTCGTGTTTTTCCCGGCAAACCACTAGGAGTGCCCATAAACACATGAGACAGCTATCTTAATGACGACTTACTATGCTGTAAGTACTTTAAGGCCCGGGATTTATAGTTCGAACCACTATTAGGTATAATTAATGGAAATTAATTGTTCTTTCACACTAGCCGCGTGTAGGACGCACTATGAAAGAGTAGAGCCCGACTGAAAAATTCAATGCCATAGCCGGCATTTGAACCACGGATCTTCCCCATTGAGGTAGTTGTCTCATTTGTTTATGAGAACTCCTAGTGGTTTACCGGGAAAATACGAGTCAGTTGCAGAATGTAATGTCATATCGGCACGTTGGCCATAGTAGCTCAATGGTTTAGAGCGGCTCGATGAAGACCAGAAGATCCGAGGTTCAAATCCCGGCTATGGCATTGAATTTTTCAGTCTGGCTCTAGCACTTCATAGTACGTCCTACACACGGCTAGTGTGAAAAAACAATTTCCATATGAATCTGTTTATTTTTTATTTTTCTAGAATTTATTTTTTCAGTAAGTAATTTTATAAAATGGAAAGAAATAGGTGTATTTCTATTGGAAAAAATAAGTTAAAATTCTGAAAGAAGAATGCTAACAATTAACTACACAAAGGTAGCTTCAGAGGAAGTAATTTATTAAGCTGATCAGTGCGTACTCAATTTACTAAAAATTCTAAAATACACTGAAGTGGGATTTTTGTTGTTGTTGTAGTTAACGTCCTCCAACATTAAGTCATATCGGACGATGAATGGAATGGGTGAAATGATGCTCAAATGAGCCTAGGGTCCATAGAGCTTAGAGTTACCCGACATTCGTCTTTCAGGATAAGGGAAAACCCTCGAAAAAACCTTATCCAGGTAACTCACCCTAACCGAGATTCGATCTTGCCTCCTCTTCGTGAGGCAGACACGCTACCACCACGCTACCAAGGCGGGCTACACCATAATGGGATATCACATTCGCATTCAGAGGGTAAATGGGCTACTTTGCTCTGCGTCACATACCTATATCAATTAACGACCATGAAGATATTACATGTTATTTGCGGATGGTTATTAATTTTTGTACATTTAAGCCTACAGTTTTAAACAAAACCTAGCAATTTTCAGAATATAAGACTTCCAAAATTCCTCTAACTAAATAATAGTGAACAAATCATAGCTACTTATTTCTATGTAACCCGTATATTATTGTCTCACTTGAGGCCAATTAGAGGCCACTTAGGGTTTTCCAAATAATGATTAGGTGTCCTAAAAGGAAGCACCAAAGACTTATAACAATATTGATGTAAACAGAGCGTGTGATAATACAAAAAATGTAAATATCCTCTACAACAAAAATGCCCAATCACATAAATCTGTTTTTCTATTCTACCTCCTTCGTTTTGTGCATAAGAGGTTTCCCCTTTACTTATTAGGTAAACAAGCAATAGAAAGCTTTGAATGAGTAGAGTCAGATTGAAAACTGCAATGCCATTACCTTGATTTGAACCATGGATCTTCCGTTCTATACGGTTACTCTAAACCACTGAGCTACTATGGCCAACATGCCGACATGTGGCATTGAACTTTTAAGTCTGGCTCTACTCATCCAAACCTTAGTCTACACACGGTCAGTGTGGAAGAAATAATTTCCATTGTTACTTTTCTGATGTAAAGTAAGAATGTACCTTGAAACAGGAATTCTTTATCCGTCTTCATCAGTCACACGTTCGGGCGCAATTTGGTGCGGGATTTCTATGTTTGAGATGGGATGCACGTTGACTTTTCGAAGATCCACGTGCAGAAGCCAGATATAAGAGGGCTAATTCGTTGTATTTTGATTTGTTTCTTGATGATTGTGTTTGATTAAATAAGAGTCATGAGAATCTAAGTTTCAGGCGTGGTTCAGAATAAACGGAGGAGTCAAATTTTGTAACAATTTAATTTTATTATTTGGATTACATTTTACTTGAACTTCCTTTCCCAGTCACTTGCAGGTTACTTCCAACATATCAATAAATTCTTACTTTGTTATACTTAAACAGTTCCAACTATTACATAAAAGTTCTTGATCCTGCACCACTGTTCATCACAGTCACCATTACAAAACATCTCTATCAAGATTATTGATTTTTCGTAACTCTCGTTACTCCTATCTTAATTTTGTGATTGGTCGATTTAATTCCACGTCACAACATTACGTCATATAATTATTACTACGGCCAATTACAAAATTACATATATTTTTACTTATTTAAATTCCTAAATACATTTACATAATCATCTTTTATAAATTTATAAACCTTTCATAGCTTTTCTAAATATAAATCGAAACTACTGTTACAACCTTCACATTAAAATTAAGATAGATTTTAAATTTAAATTACTGATTGTGATCATTTTTTGAACTTTTTAGCAGCTTTAAAAATTACGAAAGAGTAGCGCAAAATTGTTTCATTTTTAAAGTAATAAGATCACTACTTTATATAAGGGCATACTGAAATTCTAAATATGTAGTTCATTTATTAATGTAATACATTCAAACTTCTCGTATTCGGAATATATTTCCTTCATGAACGAAAAAAAAAAATTAGCATATCTAGAGAAGTCTATTCTTAGTAAGCGGGCTTTATAAGAACTGCTCATGCGAGCAAAGTTTATTAATGGAGGTCACTCTGAAAATGTAAAATGTCATATCATCATTATCATCATTAAAATCACTTCACTATGTCTGAGAGAGCGAATTTAGTCGATTTAACATTGGTGGGAGCGCGCGTCTGATCTCAACTACAGTCACAGGTTGCCAGCTGAACTTAGCCTGATGTGGCTGCAACGCGAAGTGTACTCCAGACGGAAGAGTTGCCTAACACTAAGGGGAACAACATATTCGCCTTTGCTTGCAGTCCAAAGGTTTTACTACTTTCTTTACAACATTAATTCAATCCTATGTCACCAATTTTCATTACTGATGATAGGGTTAGTACTAACATCAGAATAATAGATCCCGCTGCTAGTAAATTATGACTGGATCTTATAAAATATAACAGGTAAATTTCAATGGTCATTGCGTGAACCGCTTCACTAGAACATGTCTTCTTAAATTTAAACCCATGTTTGGAATTCTTTCAGGTAAACGACTGTTGAAATTGTTAAATGAAAACAGATGTTTATTTAGAACCTCAGGTTCTTAAGTGCGATGAAAACCAGTAATTTGAATCAATTTACTCAACTCTAGATATTTTAACAATAAGAATGGACACATAAGATTATATAACTTATGCTCCAAACAGCATGGGCAGGTTAGTGTTTTTTATTTTACTGTAAAATTGAATATGCAGAAGCTTTTAATTAATTAATAGAGAAATGTACACTCAAGTTTGATCATTCGGTTATTTTTACATTTCAGTCTTTGCTATATTCTGGAATTGTCCTGGTTCTTTTCGTGCATGTTATGATGTGTTATGTACCACACTTCTGAACGCACAATATACACTTGCAGTCTTCATATGGCTTGTTTACACATACCTTGTGGTGGAATCTGTGTATGGAGTGTCGTGTTGTGACATGGCGCTGCGTATTGCACTCCCTAGTCCATTTTCTGTCGTCCCAACATCGCTGGTGAGGTGTAGAAGTTGTGATCGATTTCAATTTTCTTCCTTTTCCTGATGTTTACTAGGGCCCTGCTTGCTTCTGTTGATTGCAAGTAGAACTGTGCTCGAATGTCTTCTATGAAGTACGTCTCCCTCATCATTTCATATACCATCCGGGATGGCGCTGTTTTTACAAATCGGGTAATTCTCTTCATGAACATTGCATTTATTCTTTCTATTCTGATCAGGTCTCCGATCTTCAGCTTTTCCCACACGATCTCAATTCCATATGTTATAGCTGGTGCTACTGAATAGTCACATAGCTGAGCAAGTTGATAAGTTTGCAGAAGCTCTAAAACCATTTTTAATTGGATGAGTACGTCAGAAAACTTGATAGAGATATAAATTAATATTTTAAAAATCTTCAAGCTGTTATCACAAGGTTTTTACATCATTATAAAATATGAAGTGTACTATATTACCGATTTAATATATTAACAATATAACATATTGTCACCCAATTAGCGGAAAGCGCAACCAACGACAGCTGAGTAAGGGGCCAGAGGCAGCCAACCACACCCTCCCATTAGTCTCTGTCACTAACTGAGGGAGATGATTAGGGAAATGTCACTTTTCGCTGGCCGCTTCTTTCCCCCCTCCCACTGCCATCTGGAACTTTCGCTGTAATTCACTGAAACCAGAGACTTCTAGAAGACGGTGATATTCCTATAAAAAGGGCTGCAGTCAGTGAGTCAGTGCTTGACGTGCTAGCGAACGGACGAGAAGACTGTGTACAAGCATCGGAACGGTAACGGACGAACTGGTGAATCGTAATTGTGTGCATGACGTAATTCTGTGTGATTGGCAAGTGTTCAATTGTAAGTCGGTGGAAATAAAGAATATTGTTGAGTTTGTGTAATTGGACTTTTTATTTCACGAACCCACAAAGTCACAATATGATGCCTGAAATACAAAAGGCATACATCCATTATTGCGGATTAAACATGTGAAGTTTACACGCAAATCCTAATAACTCCTATTACATAAATGAAGTGCAATAAAACACGTACCTAACAATGAATTAATAAAGGTAATATTTGTCTTACATAAAATGCTGAAGTTCAATAATACTATGAGCCATACCTAATTTATTAGACTTAAAACAAATGAAGACAAATAATTGAAAAGTATTCCTTGTGAAATAGCTGATGGCCCCAGGGAAAGCATGCTAAGATGGTTTTGAAGGTAAATCTTAACACATGTTTGAACCTCAGTATTCCCAACTAAAATAGAACACAATATTTTAAAATGCAAATAATTATAGAGAATTATATTATTATAGAGAAAATTGACTCAAGTTCAGAAATATAATTAAAAGACAAGCCGTACACTGCAGCACTAAGGTATACTCGCGTAATTCCAGTTATATGTATGTTTTTTGTAATAAAGTTAAACGTTCATATACCCCAAAATCAGTTTTTCTGGCAAACCAAGAGATCATATGTCAAAACATCGTAAGAAATATTGTGGCGAATGCATTGTTGCGACGAGGCGGCGTGACGAGGCATTCAAAGAGACAGACAGAGCACTGCGGAGATAAAAGCTTACCGAAACGGTGGGGGAAGGATGTTCTAGCACCGTCTTGATTGTTTGAGAACATTCCGGATAGAGAATAATCTATAAAAAGGGAACCGCCGCCTGCCACGGAGTCAGTCGGTAATTGGACGCGTGCGCGTGAACAGCTGTGTGAACTGTGTTTGTGGTCGATGACCTTGCAAGTTTTATTGTGTATGTGACGTAATTCTGGGCTGCCATATTTATTTCTACGGGAACAAAGAGCAATTTTTGGTATTTGTAACCTGGTCTTTTAATTTCACGAACCCACAGAGTCACAATATGTAAAAGTATTGAATCACTCCTCTAATGACAATGAAATTTTAGAAGTAATACTGTAAATGCAAAAGACCAGTAAAATATAATTTCTCCACTCCGACTCTTAAATGTACGTAACTTAAATATATGTAACTTACGAGCTTACATCCACAAGATGTCAGTACGCCCAAATAAATGATGGCAATTAATTATACTACAATTAAATAAAAGATGGAACACCCTATTATTCCAAATAATAGTATAGTATGCAACGAGACCATAATGGTAGTAATTAAAACGTGAAACTTATTAATCGAGCGAAGTGAGGTTCATAATTATGATATTGCCGTTTTAGTTACCATTATATTCAAGTTTCATACGACTGTTTATTTTCGATATAAATTAAAAGTTTCATTTCAAAGTATTCAGGTGTAGTTTGAGTGATATGTTACAATTGTTATTGCTTTATCTAGAGTGAGACGTGGTACTTAGTACGCAGAAATATTGATCAGTAATTGACAAAAATGAACCTTTTTTCTTTCACAAGAATTAAAATAACATTTTCTAGAAGTATTTTTTGTGCTGAATTCAAATATAATTATAGTTTTTCCCCATCAGGCAGGAGTTTTTTGTGATATTGATTTGAATTTTTATAATATTCCAAAAAAATCTGTAACTAGCTATATAACTCAAAATTATAATTACTCATTCTGAGTTACCTAGAAAGTGGTAGGTAGTGATTTGCGGGCACATTTTGTATCTGGAACGTCCTTCTTCTTGGTCCAACAGTAGTCAGCTAGCATATTGGAACTCCACTTGCCTTAGTAACTCTTTTCCATAGTAGAAATTTGCTGATGAAAACGCTCATCTTGCTCATCGCTGACAGCTCCAAGATTATCGGGGAAGAAGTCTAAGTGAGAGTCCAAGAAGTGAATTTTTAAAGACGTGTTGCATCCCATAGCTTTATACCACTTTCTTCAGAGAAGCAGTCCTTGAAATCACTATGGCGGCCACGATAACTACATATTCTTACTTCTTTTTGGAGTAGATTCCACCCTTTGAGTCTGGAAGTTAAACCTTCAGCTTGCTGTTTAGACAGATTTAAATCCCGAATAAGGTCATTAAGGTCTTTCTGATTGGGAAAGTATGTTCTGATGATCAGGTATTGGCTTCATATGTAGGATCATTTTTATTTTCATCTGAAGCATTTTCAGTTTCAGTTAGGTCAGAATCAGTTATTACCTAAGGTCATATCTGCATATACTGGTACATGGAACTGTTCATTGTGTAAGGCAGGTATTATTGCAGATTGGAAATTCGGATATTTAATTGTATGTTTTGTTGTAGATGTTATTCCTTTTATACTTGTCAAACAGAAATAACAATCACTTAAATGATCTTTCGATTCCCTCCAAATCATAGGAATTGCAAATGGCATACGATGTGTACCATTTTTCCACCCAGCCAGCAACCCAACACACGAAACACAGCACGTATTTGGTGCCCAGCTCTTATCAAAATCACCAGCCTGACAGCCCAGTAATGTTGACAGCATTTACTTTCTTGGAAGTTTATGAAAACAGGTTTGTTATAATAAATTAAATTTAAAGGGAGTCTATTAATGACACTAAATAACAATTACTTTTAAATTTTTCCGGAACATGTTTCAGAGACTTTGCCTCCATCCTCAACCGGCTATCAACTGGTTCTCGTTGGTGTAGTTGACAGAGGAGACCTATGACAAAATATTGTCAACTACACCAATGAGAAGCAGTCGAGGGCCGGTCGAGGAGGGAGGCAAAGTCTCAAACATGTTCCGGAAAAATTTAAAAGTGTCATTAATCGACTCCCTTTAAATTTAATTTGACAACACTTTTTTATAAGTGGGGTCCATTTTTGCCTTTGAGTGGTCAGCTCATCACAAATACAGCAGAAACTGTCTACATGATTTACAAAATTTCTTGGCATGATGAAAAAACAAAGCACTAAAACACTGCATACACAATACACTTTCGAAAAGAAAGGAAGGAAATATTTCACTACTGAACAAACTCACAGTCAACTCAATATTGACACATCATACAACCAGATGAACAGGTCGGTACATATCCAAACATGAATGAACCTGCACAGCCTTGTTTTATGGTTCTTCAGCATATTACAAATCATTCCCTTATATAAAGCTTGGATAAAATCACTAAATATGAGGTAATGTTTCCTATAACAGGTCAAAGAAAGCGTTAAATCCTATTTTAAAAAGTAGCGGTCACAAAAAACTGTGCCTGATGGAAAAATTCTGACTACATATCTGAATTCAGTATGAAAAGGTACACTAGATTCACTAATCAGATTTCTTGTGAAGAACACCTTGTCGACTAGTGTTATTTCCCTATAAACAGCTGTTAACGTATGACACAGTTTAACCTAAAAGAAAGTATGGACAGACTGGAAATAATTGAATTTATTTATTCAAATATTATTTGCAATTAATGTTAATGGTAATATGAACAGAACTGTCTTTATTTCAAATATTTACTCTACAATTAGTGAAATGAATTATCGGGAATGAGCTTTGTTGAATAGTTGAAGATGAAGATGAATTGATATTAATTTATGTGCCTTTTTGTAATTTACGTCCTCCAACGTTAAGTCATATCGGACGATGAATGAAATGGGTGAGTCCATGAAGCTTAGAGTTATCCGACATTCGTATTTTACAATAAAGAAACCGCAGAAAAGACCTTATCCAGGTAACTCAACCTGACCAAGATTTGAACTCGGGACCTCTTGAACATCAGGCAGACATGCTACCATCTACGCCACCGAGACGGGCTAATTTATGTGCTTTCTTTTTCTACCGATTTTAGTATTGTGTTTGAAATTTCAATTTTATTTTGCGTTGATTTTTCAATATATCCTTCTGCGACACTTGTGGATTTCATATTTTGAGACAATTCTTCCAAATACGCTAGGAATACATTTTCTGTGAAAGAATTTATACCTTTTGATATGCTCCAATCCAAGAATTGTGAATAGAATTTCTCGTACCTTTTTTATGACTTTTGTGAAAACATTGAGTACTTTGTCGTAATTTCTGAGTGTGTAAGTTCAATGTCACAGTAACTAGTGTCAGACATTTTGAGTTTTTTCTAAACTGGCGCTAGTACCACTGTCGATCAAAATGAGAACAATCGACATTTGCGCTTTCGAAATATTATGTGGCCAATTCTGATTGGTGGAATACCAATGTTTTAATAAACAGGTGTACTTTAATGAGACCCATTAAGGCACTACTACCAATCGTATAAATACTTAAGTTTGGCATGGTCAAGCATAATTACAGTTATATTTTTCAAAACTCACTAGAAAAAGCATTTGATGTTACAAGCAAAAGAGGGCCGATGCCACGTTGGTTATGCAGAGGGAAAGAAACGGAGGCTTATTCATATGTGGACATAGGGGTTATTCCGCCCAAAATAAACAAATTGTTTACTGCCAAACAATCATGCTCAGCGATGACTTGCCTGCCAGTTCATTGTTAAGCTTGGTGTATGTGCGACGTATGAATTTACTTGAGGTTGTAGGCTGCTGTTTTATAGTATTAACAGAAAAACATTAAGTAACTTATGTTGCTTTTTTGCCTTGAATGAGAAATACCGTTTGTAACTTAGGGTCTATTATCTGCAAATACAGAGATTTTTTATTGAAAACCAGTGTCAGTGCAGGTTATAGTTACGATTGCGTCATTGCATAGCACATGGCGCGTTTCTTTTATCATAGCTCTCACATGGCGCGCAAATTTAAAAGTTCAACATTTAGGGTTATTCCGTCCAAGCAAAGAGGGGCTATTCTCGCCCAGTTATAGTATAGTCTTTTTGTACTCTTTTAGGCTAATTATTTCTTATGCAACTATTACTTAATTTTATTTGATCATTTCAGATGGTACACACATATAAACAAAGGAAGCTGGAACGAAACTGGACGAGGACGACATTGCTCGTGCTGTTACGAGCGTACTAAACGGCGATGTAAGTATGGGAGGAGCAGCGGGCCTTTTCCAAGTGCCTTACTCTACACTCAAGGATCGTGCTCAAGCACATCAACGTCAAGAAGCATTAAGAGGAGTAGTGTACAAATCAGTAGGTCATTCTACAGTGTTCAGTTTGGAGGAGGAGGAAGATTTAGTTTCCAGGTTAAAATATTTGGAAGCAAGAGGCTTTGAATGTACACCGAAGCAAAAAGAAAGAAAAGCGTAGACATATTGTAAAACTAAATTGTGAGAATAGTGAGTCAAGTGATGACTTGGTTCCAGTACAAATAGAATATATTGATGAGGAAGATGCACCACGTGGATTTTGTGGGTTAAAGTTCTATTTCCCGAAATCACCAATCAAAGGAGACTGGATCAAATGCCAGAAATGTGTACTATGCGTTTCACGTAGTGTGCGTTGTTGCAGTTGATAAGAAAAACTTTATTTGCGGCAAATGCATTTAATTAAAATGCAAAAGTACGATGAGCGGTAATAGCCCCAGGACAGGACGGACTAACATTTCCTTTCTAGCTGTTTTATTTGAAAACAACTACAGCAAGTAAAATATGTATGTTTACATTAAAAAATAAATTTCCGAAACAAACTCGTGAATTTTGTGGAATACTCTATATGAGATGCAGAACTGGAATATAAAATGAAATTATAGAATAGGCATTTCCTATAAAACTAGCTAGAGTGTGACATGTCTTATATATAACTACATTACAAGACTAGTGCCTCGATTGGCATGTACTGAGATTTTCTTTGAGCCATGGAAATGAAAGTACGAGGGCTGTTCAATAAAGAATGATCACATTTGTTTTGACAACCTATCTTTACTCATCCTCATAATTTTGATGGTCCTCCTCAAAATAATCTCCCCTGAATGCGATGCACTTGTCCCAGCGTTTCTGACAGTCTTCAAAGACATGCTGGAAACTATTTTTGAGAGATCCTTCAAAATCGCCTCCGCAGCCTTCACCACTGCTTCTGATGATGGATAATGCCTCACACGAAGGCAGATATTCGAGTTAAGGAATAGAAAAAAGTCACATGGGACTAAATCCGGACTATGGGGAGAGTGAGGTATGCACTTCACGTTGCTTTTTGCAAGATATTCAGCAACAACATTGGCAATATGCCGCCGCGCATTATCGTGGTGCAGCATCCAGCCTGCTCCACGGAAATGTATGCTTTTGCGCCTGATATGGACTTGAAATGTTTTCGGGACATCCCTGTAATATTGTCCAGTTACTGATATGTGTGTGCAGGTACAACATGCTGATAAACCATGCCATGAATATCAAAGAATGAGATGGTCATAACTTTCCCAGCAGAAGCAACCACTTTTGCTTTTTGGGGGGTTGGTGATGAAGGAGATTTCCACACTGAGCTTTGCTGTTCGCTCTCAAGGTCAAAATGATGTAGCCAAGTTTCATCAGCAGTGATTACGTTTGAAAGAAACTCCGGATCTTCCTCTAACATCAACTTTAACTGCATGCAGACCTGCATGCGAATGTTCTTTACTTCGGGAATCAACAGTCTTGGAAGCCATCGCGCACAAAACGTCTCATGTGTAATGTTTGTCACCAAAATATGGGTGGTTCAGTATTTCAGAAAGCGATCTTAAGGTAATTCGTCGATCCTCTCTCACAATGGCAGCAGCAGTGTTGATGTTTTCTTCCGTAAGAGCAGTAACTGGAGCACCGGATCTATCTTCCTTTGAAATTGATTGTATCCCCTCCTTAAACATATTAAACCACCTTCGAGCTGTGCTGTAGGGAAGAACAGACTATCCATAGACCTCCTGGAACATTGTATAGGCCTACACTGAAGATTTGTTGAGACGAAAGCGTAATTTCAAAGCCGCATATTGTTCCTCGCGTGTTACCTCCATTGCAGCGGTAGGCGATACTGAACATGTCTGAACTTACCTGGTTCTTACAGGCGGCAACCAGGAGTACCAACAATGAAACTACTACGGCGTGTTTGTTTCACATTAAGCTAACAGAATATAAGAAGATTGAATTTTAGTGCGAAAAATTATGACCGTAAAAAAATTAGGCTCGTTCTTTATTGAGCAGCCCTCGTGGTTTTGCGGCAGTTAGACCGCAAACTACCGGCCACTTGTAATAACTTTTTTTAGAGAAATAAAGGAGAAGAGAGCTGAATTTCGGCGTAAGGGACCCAAGTAGTGAAAACGGAAATGACTGGAAGAAAATTGCAGCCCAAGGGATAGGTAGAGCAGAATAAGGAAGTGGAAAGTGGCAGGAAATGAGGGAGAACAGAGAGGGAGAAAAACTGGTGAGAATGCAGCTGCTTTATCCTGGATCCATATTGTGCGCAGTGCTGGAATTATTACAAATTTTATTATAAAAGACCAAAGTTGTCTTGCACATCATTTACCTAATCTTTAATTAAAGGCCCAAGTCGCTTTAATTATCGGATTTTAATATAGACAACCTTTAAAATTATATTTACTATGTTCACCTGCATTTCTTTACTAACTCTTACACAGTCTATCTTACAAAGTTTTATTCGTCTACCTGCTTCATGCTTATCGAGATGAATATTTTAAGAATGGATTTTTATTTTTTTAATTTATTTATTTAGAGTCGCTTTAATAACTAGGTCATATCGCGACCAAGTGTATACAATATATTGGTTGGAATTATTTAAACAAAAGCATGAAAACAATAAGTAACAAATCAATAGGACAAAGGATAAATCAGTAGAACAGCAGTGTTTAGACAATCAATTTGTTGTATAATAACTAATGTACGAGGGCTGTTCAATAAAGAATGATCATAACTTTTACGGTCATAATTCTTTATACAAAATTTCACCTTATTATATTCTGTTAGCCTAATGAGAAACAAACATAGCGTAATAGTTTCATTGTTGGTACTCCCGGTTCCCACTTGTGAGAACCAGGCAAATTCAGACATGTTCAGTATCACCTACCGCTGCAATGGAGGAGACCCGCGAGGAACAAAATGCGAAATTCTGCTTTTTCTAAACAAATCTTCAGTTGAGGCCTATACAATGTTACAGGAGGCCTATGGAGAGTGTTCTTTCCTACAACACAGCTCGAAGGTGGTTTAAAAGGTTTAAAGAGGGAAGACAATCAATTTCAAAGGAAGGTGTACCCGGTGCTCCAGTTACTGCTCCTACAGAAGAAAACATCAACACTGCTGCTGCCATTGTGAGAAAGGATCAACTAATAACCTTAATATCACTTTCTGAAATACTGAACACTTCATTGGGTGTCACCAACACGTTGGGGACAGAAACATTACACATGAAACGTGTTTGTGCGTGATAGGTTCCAAGACTGTTGATTTCCGAACAAAAGGACATTCGCATGCAGGTCTGCATACAGTTAAAATTGATGTTAGAGGAAGATCCGGAGTTTCTTTCAAACATAATCAATGCTAATGAAACTTGGCTATATCATTTTGATCTTGAGAGCAAACAGTAAAGCTCAGTGTGGAAATCTCCTACATCACCAACCCACAAAAAGCAAAAGTGACTGCTTCTGCTGGGAAAGTTATGGTCATCTCATTCTTTGATATTCATAGAGTAGTTTGTCAACATGTTGTACCTGCACACACATCAGTAACTGGACAATACAACAGGGATGTCCTGAAAACACTGCAAGTCCATATCAGGTGCAAAAGACCACATTTCTATGAAGCAGGCTGGATGCTGCGCCACGATAATGTGCGGCCGCATGTTGCCAATGTTGTTGCTGAATATATTGCAGAAATAAACGTGAAGTAAATCCCTCAGCCTCCCTATAGTCCGGATTTAGCTCCGTGTGACTCTTTTCTATTCCCTAACTTGAACAAACGCCTTCGTGGGAGGCATTATCCATCATGAGAAGTAGTGGTGAAGGCTGCGGAGGAGATTTTGAAGGATCTGTCAAAAATGGTTTCCAGCATGTCTTTGAAGACTGTCAGAAACGCTGGGACAAGTGCATTGCTTTCATGGAAGACTATTTTGAGAAGGACCAACAGAATTATGAGGATGAGTAAAGGTATGTTGTCAATAACGAATTGTGATTATTTCTTATTGATCAGCCGTCGTATATTCTAAATTGGTATACTTAGAATTAGATTTTCGTTGTACTTTTGAGGTTTGTACTTTTGAGGAACAGCAGTAGTGTTTGCAGTTGGATGGCGTGTTAAGTCTCCAGTGATGTGGTGAAGCGTATCATTCTTGGATTCTGTGAGAGGTCGGTTTACTGTGAGGCGGCTGTTGCTAAGGAGGTATGAGTGAGTTAACATTGTATGACCAGGGCGGAGACCTGCTCCTTCCTACTAAGAGAGTAGACAGGGGAAGAGCTAGTGTCCCCTTTCCTTACCATATTGTTACCCTGGCGGCAGACTCGTAAAGCCGACGAATAAATGATGGCCGGTGGAGATTCGGGAAACTTCGGGGCCGATCGTTACCGGAAGCGACAGACAGTTGAGCGAAGTGTTTGAGAAATAAACAGTTTTTAGGTTATCTAGGAAATTGAATTTGTGAAGAGTGTATTTGCTACGAGAATAAAGTACAGTTTTTGTGTTTGTAACCTCGACCTTTATTTTACGAGCCCACAAAGTCACAACTGGCGTCAGGAGTGGGATAACGGCCATGGAATCGGCATTAGAAAAGATTTTGGAGAAGATGATGGAAATGAAGGCTGAACTGACCTCGGAAATGAAGACGGCAAATGAAAACCTCGCTGCAAAAACAGAAGCGGCAAATAACAGGCTGGCCGCGAAGCTGGAGACCACAAATGACAACCTGGCCGCAAAGCTGGAAGAAATGAAGGCTGCAAACGAGGCCCTCGCCACCAAATTTGAAGAACAGTTGGCCGGCGTGAGGGATAACGTGACGGAGCTGGGGAAGCGGATGGGCCAAGTGGACGAGCGCGTCGAGGACCTGGGGAGCCGCGTTGACGACCTGGAGGGAAAGGCCGACAGCAGCGTCAAGTCCCTGAACGCCATAGTAGGGGACGTCGTCGGCAGGAAACTGAAGGATTTGAATGCCGACGCGCCGGGACGCGACACAACATATGCGCGCGTCAAATATGACGGCGAAGTATGACGGCGCATCAACATTTGAGGTCTTCCGCCGCCAGTTCGACAGAGTGGCCAAGCACAACAGGTGGTCACCGGAGGAGGAGGCCACACAGCTAATAGCCAGCCTCCAGGGACGGGCCGCGGATGTCCTTAACGCGGTGTAGACAACGGCGGCGCTCAAGGACATCTGGGAAGCCCTGGAGAATCGTTTCGGGAACCACCCCTTAGCCGCAGCGTACCGCAGCCAACTAAAGGCAAGGTCACAGCAGCCGGGGGAGACGCTGCAGGAGTTCGCCATAGCGATTGAGCAGCTAGCTAGCAAGGCCTTGGTTGACCTGCCTCTGGAGTTCGTATCCCGGGAAGCCGCCTACAACTTTGTCGACGGTGTACGGGAAATGGAGATTCGTCAGCGCCTAATTCTCGGCGATTATAAAACCATCCACGAGGCGCTGACAGTGGCATTAAGGATGGAGGCGGCCAAGGTAGCATCTATCCCGACGTCTAGAACGAGGAGTGTCCGCTACGCCGGAGACAGAAGATCAGCTGAGGGACGCCGGCGAACACCTAGTGGTCTGTGGTGGGGGTGTGGACAGCCCGGGCACCTGCAGAGAGACTGCCCATACCAGGAAGGGCAGCGGGAAGAACGAGTAGGGCCCGGCGTGGAGAGGGAAACGTCGGCGCCATCACTACCATCCCCTCGAGTAACGCTGCGCGCCGTCAGCCGACGCATGGATGACAGCCTCATCGCGGACGGCTGGGTAGGAGGAAAGCCGTGCCACGTGCTAGTGGACACTGGGGCAGCCGTGACCATCATCAGACCTGACGTGGCGAATGGTTTTCCGACGAGGAAGCCGAGCCGACCATACCAGCTTGTGTTGGCATCGGGCGACACCTTGCCTGTGGAGAAGGAGGCCCTGCTGGAGCTGAACTTGGGACGGAGTGCCGTGCGTCTGTGGGTGTTCGTCGCGAAGGTGGCTGAGGAGGTGATTCTGCGACTGGATGCCCTCAGGAGCCACGAGGCGACGGTCGACGTCGGCAGGAAGGTCCTGAGGCTCAACGGAGAAGAGGTTTTACTCCGTCAACCAGAAGAGCGCCTTGGAATTTGCAGGGTCATCTTGAACGAAGACGTGGTTGTCCCCGCGAGGAGCGAGGGGTTGGTGACGGCGCGACCGGAAGGCCAGGCAGCACGTTGGGTCCAGAGGCAGCAGGAGTACGACTTCACCTCGAAACATCGCAGAGGGAAGAGTCACGGTAACGCGGACGCTATGTCCAGAAGACCCTGTCCAGAAGAGTGCGGCCAATGCACAAGTGTGGAGGGGAAGGAGCGTACCGCAGCAGTTCGAGTAGTCACGGCAGTGCCTGCGGATGGCTGGGATAGCGCAGATCTGAGGAGGGAGCAGCTGGCGGACGCAGACTTTGGGCCACTCTTGAGGGATGTGGAGAACCTGGTGGACCACCTGCACGACATGCACGAGATGGCTCGTCAGAACATCCAGAAGGCGAGCGACCGCATGAAAACCCGATACGACAGGCAAGCCAACAGCCAAGGGTTCCAGCAAGGTGACCTGTTCTGGTTGTACTACCCGACCCGGACCAAGGGACGCTGCCCGAAGCTTCAGCAGCCATGGCAAGGACCGTACCGTGTGGTGAAGAGGATTAACGACGTGGTCTACCGCGTCCAGAAAGTGCCCCGAGGAAAGATGTTGGTGGTACACCTGGATCGCCTGGCCCGCTACGAAGGCGCTGTTCGGGACGACCAGCCTTGAGGAGGGAGCAGTGTCACCCTGGCGGTAGACTCGCGAAGCCGATGAAAAATGATGGGTGGTGGAGATTCGGAAAACTTCGGGGCCGATCGTTACCGGAAGCGAGACAGTTGAGGGTAGTTTTGAGAAAATAAACAGTTTTGAGGTGATCTAGCACATTGTGATGGTGAACGGTGTATTGCTAGGAAAATAAACTGTAGTTTTTGCGTTTGTAACCTCGTCTCGTTATTTCACGAACCCAAAAAGTCACAATAAGCTGTGGTGTTCAGATTTAGTTGGTATGTCTGTATTCTCTAAAATGGTTTCATTAGACACTTCGTTGCAGCTGCAAGGGGACTGCATAAATATAATAGACTTAATTGATATTCAAATATTTCAAATTTGTAATACCAAAAATGTGGGTCAATTAAATTAATTATAATCTATAAGAAACTTAAATATCAATATATTATGAAATTATATTAAATTTTAAGCGGTTTTAGGCTTGAGAATAGATTATTAGTACACTTTGGCTCGGGGTAAGATGACATTAAGTAGGATGGTTTTCAGGCAAATTGGTAGAAGTAGTTTGTACGGTTTCACGAGTGTAATGGGAAGTTGCTATACAAGGTTGTCAGATTAGATACGTGAGAATAGATTATTAGTACACTTTGGCTCGGGGTAAGATGACATTAAGTAGGATGGTTTTCAGGCAAATTGGTAGAAGTAGTTTGTACGGTTTCACGAGTGTAATGGGATGTTGCTGTACAAGGTTGTCAGATTAGATACGTGAGAATAGATTATTAGTACACTTTGGCTCGGGGTAAGATGACATTAAGTAGGATGGTTTTCAGGCAAATTGGTAGAAGTAGTTTGTACGGTTTCACGAGTGTAATGGGAAGTTGCTATACAAGGTTGTCAGATTAGATACGTGAGAATAGATTATTAGTATACTTTGGCTTGGGGTAAGATGACATTAAGTAGGATGGTTTTCAGGCAAATTGGTAGAAGTAGTTTGTACGGTTTCACGAGTGTAATGGGAAGTTGCTATACAAGGTTGTCAGATTAGATACGTGAGAATAGATTATTAGTACACTTTGGCTCGGGGTAAGATGACATTAAGTAGGATGGTTTTCAGGCAAATTGGTAGAAGTAGTTTGTACGGTTTCACGAGTGTAATGGGAAGTTGCTATACAAGGTTGTCAGATTAGATACGTGAGAATTGATTATTAGTATACTTTGGCTCGGGGTAAGATGACATTAAGTAGGATGGTTTTCAGGCAAATTGGTAGAAGTAGTTTGTACGGTTTCACGAGTGTAATGGGAAGTTGCTATACAAGGTTGTCAGATTAGATACGTGAGAATAGATTATTAATACACTTTGGCTCGGGGTAAGATGACATTAAGTAGGATGGTTTTCAGGCAAATTGGTAGAAGTAGTTTGTACGGTTTCACGAGTGTAATGGGAAGTTGCTATACAAGGTTGTCAGATTAGATACGTGAGAATAGATTATTAGTACACTTTGGCTCGGGGTAAGATGACATTAAGTAGGATGGTTTTCAGGCAAATTGGTAGAAGTAGTTTGTACGGTTTCACGAGTGTAATGGGAAGTTGCTATACAAGGTTGTCAGATTAGATACGTGAGAATAGATTATTAGTACACTTTGGCTCGGGGTAAGATGACATTAAGTAGGATGGTTTTCAGGCAAATTGGTAGAAGTAGTTTGTACGGTTTCACGAGTGTAATGGGATGTTGCTATACAAGGTTGTCAGATTAGATACGTGAGAATAGATTATTAGTACACTTTGGCTCGGGGTAAGATGACATTAAGTAGGATGGTTTTCAGGCAAATTGGTAGAAGTAGTTTGTACGGTTTCACGAGTGTAATGGGATGTTGCTATACAAGGTTGTCAGATTAGATACGTGAGAATAGATTATTAGTATACTTTGGCTCGGGGTAAGATGACATTAAGTAGGATGGTTTTCAGGCAAATTGGTAGAAGTAGTTTGTACGGTTTCACAAGTGTAATGGGAAGTTGCTATACAAGGTTGTCAGATTAGATACGTGAGAATAGATTATTAGTACACTTTGGCTAGGGGTAAGATGACATTAAGTAGGATGGTTTTCAGGCAAATTGGTAGAAGTAGTTTGTACGGTTTCACGAGTGTAATGGGAAGTTGCTATACAAGGTTGTCAGATTAGATACGTGAGAATAGATTATTAGTACACTTTGGCTCGGGGTAAGATGACATTAAGTAGGATGGTTTTCAGGCAAATTGGTAGAAGTAGTTTGTACGGTTTCACGAGTGTAATGGGAAGTTGCTATACAAGGTTGTCAGATTAGATACGTGAGAATTGATTATTAGTATACTTTGGCTCGGGGTAAGATGACATTAAGTAGGATGGTTTTCAGGCAAATTGGTAGAAGTAGTTTGTACGGTTTCACGAGTGTAATGGGAAGTTGCTATACAAGGTTGTCAGATTAGATACGTGAGAATAGATTATTAATACACTTTGGCTCGGGGTAAGATGACATTAAGTAGGATGGTTTTCAGGCAAATTGGTAGAAGTAGTTTGTACGGTTTCACGAGTGTAATGGGAAGTTGCTATACAAGGTTGTCAGATTAGATACGTGAGAATAGATTATTAGTACACTTTGGCTCGGGGTAAGATGACATTAAGTAGGATGGTTTTCAGGCAAATTGGTAGAAGTAGTTTGTACGGTTTCACGAGTGTAATGGGAAGTTGCTATACAAGGTTGTCAGATTAGATACGTGAGAATAGATTATTAGTACACTTTGGCTCGGGGTAAGATGACATTAAGTAGGATGGTTTTCAGGCAAATTGGTAGAAGTAGTTTGTACGGTTTCACGAGTGTAATGGGATGTTGCTATACAAGGTTGTCAGATTAGATACGTGAGAATAGATTATTAGTACACTTTGGCTCGGGGTAAGATGACATTAAGTAGGATGGTTTTCAGGCAAATTGGTAGAAGTAGTTTGTACGGTTTCACGAGTGTAATGGGATGTTGCTATACAAGGTTGTCAGATTAGATACGTGAGAATAGATTATTAGTATACTTTGGCTCGGGGTAAGATGACATTAAGTAGGATGGTTTTCAGGCAAATTGGTAGAAGTAGTTTGTACGGTTTCACGAGTGTAATGGGAAGTTGCTATACAAGGTTGTCAGATTAGATACGTGAGAATAGATTATTAGTACACTTTGGCTAGGGGTAAGATGACATTAAGTAGGATGGTTTTCAGGCAAATTGGTAGAAGTAGATTGTACGGTTTCACGAGTGTAATGGGAAGTTGCTATACAAGGTTGTCAGATTAGATACGTGAGAATAGATTATTAGTACACTTTGGCTCGGGGTAAGATGACATTAAGTAGGATGGTTTTCAGGCAAATTGGTAGAAGTAGTTTGTACGGTTTCACGAGTGTAATGGGAAGTTGCTATACAAGGTTGTCAGATTAGATACGTGAGAATAGATTATTAGTACACTTTGGCTCGGGGTAAGATGACATTAAGTAGGATGGTTTTCAGGCAAATTGGTAGAAGTAGTTTGTACGGTTTCACGAGTGTAATGGGATGTTGCTATACAAGGTTGTGAGATTAGATACGTGAGAATAGATTATTAGTATACTTTGGCTCGGGGTAAGATGACATTAAGTAGGATGGTTTTCAGGCAAATTGGTAGAAGTAGTTTGTACGGTTTCACGAGTGTAATGGGATGTTGCTATACAAGGTTGTCAGATTAGATACGTGAGAATAGATTATTAGTACACTTTGGCTCGGGGTAAGATGACATTAAGTAGGATGGTTTTCAGGCAAATTGGTAGAAGTAGTTTGTACGGTTTCACGAGTGTAATGGGAAGTTGCTATACAAGGTTGTCAGATTAGATACGTGAGAATAGATTATTAGTATACTTTGGCTCGGGGTAAGATGACATTAAGTAGGATGGTTTTCAGGCAAATTGGTAGAAGTAGTTTGTACGGTTTCACGAGTGTAATGGGAAGTTGCTATACAAGGTTGTCAGATTAGATACGTGAGAATAGATTATTAGTACACTTTGGCTCGGGGTAAGATGACATTAAGTAGGATGGTTTTCAGGCAAATTGGTAGAAGTAGTTTGTACGGTTTCACGAGTGTAATGGGAAGTTGCTATACAAGGTTGTCAGATTAGATACGTGAGAATAGATTATTAGTACACTTTGGCTCGGGGTAAGATGACATTAAGTAGGATGGTTTTCAGGCAAATTGGTAGAAGTAGTTTGTACGGTTTCACGAGTGTAATGGGAAGTTGCTATACAAGGTTGTCAGATTAGATACGTGAGAATAGATTATTAGTATACTTTGGCTCGGGGTAAGATGATATTAAGTAGGATGGTTTTCAGGCAAATTGGTAGAAGTAGTTTGTACGGTTTCACGAGTGTAATGGGAAGTTGCTATACAAGGTTGTCAGATTAGATACGTGAGAATAGATTATTAGTACACTTTGGCTCGGGGTAAGATGACATTAAGTAGGATGGTTTTCAGGCAAATTGGTAGAAGTAGTTTGTACGGTTTCACGAGTGTAATGGGAAGTTGCTATACAAGGTTGTCAGATTAGATACGTGAGAATAGATTATTAGTACACTTTGGCTCGGGGTAAGATGACATTAAGTAGGATGGTTTTCAGGCAAATTGGTAGAAGTAGTTTGTACGGTTTCACGAGTGTAATGGGAAGTTGCTATACAAGGTTGTCAGATTAGATACGTTAGAATAGATTATTAGTACACTTTGGCTCGGGGTAAGATGACATTAAGTAGGATGGTTTTCAGGCAAATTGGTAGAAGTAGTTTGTACGGTTTCACGAGTGTAATGGGAAGTTGCTATACAAGGTTGTCAGATTAGATACGTTAGATTAGATTATTAGTACACTTTGGCTCGGGGTAAGATGACATTAAGTAGGATGGTTTTCAGGCAAATTGGTAGAAGTAGTTTGTACGGTTTCACGAGTGTAATGGGAAGTTGCTATACAAGGTTGTCAGATTAGATACGGCAAGCTAGCTTGTGTTTCTTGGAATATGAGGTAGGATTTCTTAGAAATTTAAAGACGTACTCTGGTTTGTAAATCAACAAATATCAGAAATGAGGTGGCAACATCGAATTAGAAGCTAGTAGTGGGAGTCTTAAACTTATTTACAAAGGCAAGGATATTAGGATAACTTGAAGCCTAATAGCACATCTTGGGCATAATCTAGGACGCTTTCTGGTCTAATCGCTGGTACGACAAGACGTTGCTGGAAGACGGATTAGTCACCATTGCACCCCAAAGGCAGAACCTCGTGCTATCGCCTGGTAAAGGAATCAGTTAATTTCATACCGGGCATTCATGTAGGGGTTTCCATAGCTCGGCAACTTCGCTAAAGTGCTAAGAAAATATTGCTGTTTCAGTGTGTTTTTGTCAGATGCTATTAAAATTTTGATTTCATTGCATAAATACGAGAAAATAGACCTGCAGGGACTTAACAATCGATGAAATTATAAACCATATGTCTGTTTGAAAGAAAATTATATTTATCTCCTAGGTAAAACAAAATCAATGAAGGCAGCTGCCACTATATAAACTTGCCTACCATAAATTTTGTTGTGAGAGTCCAGTTTTCAACAAACACTACACCAGCTTCTTACTGCCATTTGGCTAGCTCAATTTTATACCATCACTTGACTTTCTTGGGGGATGGTTCACTCGCTGGGGATTCGAACACAAGACTTCTCAAATCTCTCATGCAGTAGCATTACTCGTTCGGAGAAAACAGTGCTTTTTGTCACTAACGTACTTGCCTACTCACTATCTCTATCATTCACTGATATGGTGCTAGTTAGATTTACAGAACATTCTGCAGGCGGAAAAAAGGAAACTTACAAGATTCTGCTTATCACTTGATAACACTTCTAGTGCTTATGCTGGACGAGAGAGCCACTGATCTCTGTTTACCAATAAGCACAGTCTTAGGCACTTCATCACAATATAATAAAAAATATAGCAGTTAGTAAATTTAACTTTTTATTTTATTGTTTGTGTTGACAGTCAGTTTTTAACCAAAATATTCGCCTATGCAATCTGAAATACCATTTTCAGTGTCACAGAAGTACACTGAAAATGTCTAATGCTATAAAAGGATTATTTGACGCAAACACAACGAAATGTGTAAATGTTTATTTGATTAATACGAGATGGTAGCAAACGTTTTCGCATAAAGATTAGTGTAAGAAAAGTATGGATGAGCTATTTGAATTTAAAGTTAGAAACTACATTTTTGTGTCTTAATTTTACTATTTTAAATGTTATTTTAGCACAAAAATGAAGAGTAGCTCAATTCTAATTTTATAATATTTTAAGATTAGAGGTTACTTACATTCTAATAATATTGTTCTTGTTTCTCATCGACCGTATATTTCTTAGTCCACCGATTAACACAAAATAGTAATAGAACATTATTCTGCTCATATTCTGTTTGTTGGCAGACTATCATACCAAAAACTGCCAAAATATTAGATGGGTTTAAGGTTTCCTTTGCAATCTAATTATTTGAAATGTTGTATGTAATTTCGTATATATCATAATTCTTATAGTGTTAGAATATTTTTAAAATGATGCTGCAGAAAATTCCGAGTCGCTTAACAGAAATAAAATTCATAACTCCTACATATTTGGAGTAGATAATTTAACTTACCGTCTATTAGGAAAAGTTTGCTCTACGTAGCTGTACTAATTTTAAGTACAACAGCTTCTGTATGCTCAAGACATGCTCCCTCATTTACAAATGTATATGCGAGTTTGTTTTATCAAATGTTTGCTTTGAAAGAAGCTTTTATTATGAATGGCATATTCGTATAAATGACACGTTATCTAATAAAATATTGAAGATAGCTATTGTAAACTTTAAGATGATAAAAATAATTTCTAAATCCTGTTTTGGTCCATTTTAATGTTATTTTTAAAACAGACAATTTATGATAAATTTGATGCAGAGTAATAATACATACTTCATAAAAATATTCTGCTTGTTCAATTAATGACACATACTCTAAGGATTCAGTCTCAAATGAATAGCTTCTGGCATAATCTGCTGGCAGTTTAACACACGACTTTGAATTTCACACTGATTTTTTTTTCGAAGAAAAAAGGAAGAAGAGAGAAAGAAGAGAGAACATATATATGTTCTTTGCTGATTTTCAGAAAGCTTTTGATACGATAAACAGAAAAACTTTAGTTTGGAAATTGAAGATGAAAGGGTAAGTAGAAAATCTATAAAAGAAGTAGAGAAAATCTATGAAGGGGTGAAGTTTTGCACAAGGTGGGAAAAAGTGTAATTACGGAGTTGACAGAACAAAAAGTAGGCCTAAGACAAGGATACAAAATGAGTCCAATTTTATTTAACTTATGAGATGAGCTAATAGACAAGGTTAAAGAAGGAAATCAGCAGCGTCCGGTAATAGCAAACAAAGAAATTCCTGGACTACTATATGCGAATGACTTAATGGTAGGATCTATAACGGTAGTAGGATTGCAGAAGGCAATAAATAAGTCTAGAAATTTTGTGAAGAGTGGGGAATAAAAATAAACATAAGTCGAAAGTTATGGTCTTCAAGAGAGAGTTAAACTAAAAAAAAAGATGAAAAGTGGGTACTAATGGCAAAAGGGTAGAACTGGTCAATGAATTTGAATACTTAGCAGTGAGTTTGAATAACAATGTAAAGTGGGGAACACACAGGAGAAAAATTGAAGCAAAAGGAAGGGCGGCAATGAATGGGATAAGAATATGCAAATATAAACTAGAAATGACAACCAAGTAGTCAGAAGGAATGTACGAAGCACTAATTGAATCCAAAATGTTGTATATGGTGGAGATCTGGGGGGGGGGGGAGGCGCATAGGTAAACAAAACGGTGGACCAAAACTACAGAAGGTTTTGTAAAGAGCTACTAGGCTTACCAATATCAGCACCTAGGGAAGTAACTTTAGTAGAATTAGAATAGACAAGAAATAATAATGAAAAGAATAATAAAATTTTGGTGTAGCTGTTTGGCCAAATAAAAGGGGTAATTATGAAATTATACATGAGACAGCAAAAAAAAAAAAAAAAAAAAAAAAAAAAAAAAAAAGATTAGAGAACTCAAACAGTTGGTGGGCAGAGCTAGGAGGATTTATGGAAAAAGTAGGAATGTGAGATATATGGAGATTAGAGGAACGGAATACTAGCGATGTGGGTAAATTGGTAAAATGCAGAATAGAAGATATAGAAAGACAAGAAATAAGGCGAAGTCCAGAAAATAAGAAATCTTTACAATTTTACAAGAAAATAAAAAGAAATTGGGGACAAGAAACATATGTAGATTACTGCAATAGGCAAGAGAGAGAAGGGTTAGCATGGATGAGAACAGGAACAATATTTCTAAGAGGGTTAAGAGGTAGGGAAAAGGGAATTTGTGAATTGTTTGGTGGAAAAGAAAGCATAGAACACTATGTAACATATGCGAGGAGGTTGCAATGTGGATAAAAAAGGTTTGGGAGGAAAAATGGGAGAAAGTAGATAAGAGGATAGTAGCTATAAAAATGTTAACGTGAAAGGAGGAAAAGAAGGTAAGAAGTATTGATGAGTTCTTGCAGAAAGTAAAAGAAAAATGGATAAGAAATGTAAAGAATAAAGGAAGATGAGGGGGGAAGGGGCTAATTAAGTAACAAGGAGACATGGAGGTTAAGAGCTACCTGGCAAAGCCGAAGACCAGGGTGTCATGTAAACCAAGGTAGCAATAAGGTAAAGACAAATAAATGTACCTAAAAGTTGTAAATTGTAAAATGCTGGAATATACACATTAAATAAAAATATAATGGAATATAATAATACAAATATGTAATTTTATAACGAATTTAAAATTAATTTTTTTAAAGAGTTGATAATGCTAATTCTATTTTCCTAGTTGAACATATTGTATAATTGCAATCGTTCTGTGAACAATTCCAGATGAATGTACATAAATAGGTACATATAAAGTTTCAGACAAGGTTTTTTAATGATAGGGTTATGTAGTACACCACTCATTAGATAAAGAAATTTGATATTATTTTGCAGTAATCTTGCGTCCCCTAAGGCTGCTATGTGTCCCTCAAAGACGAAGGGTGCTGAGACCATAAAATATTCAGGATTACAGAGGACACCAAATGAACACACAGCCTCAGGACACTAGACGTTATGCAGGATTGTATACCTAACCTCTCTCTTCAATTTTAAGTATTTCTGTAGAATTACTCCGTTGTGTTAAATTAAACTACTGTCACTTCTCTTTCAAATCGTCCTGTTACGGTGACATTTGCGTTTTTACTACTTACCTATAGCAAGAAAAGGAAAGAAACACTTCTAGACAAAGTTCTGTGTGTACTTATGTCTAAATAAGACTAAGTGAAAAGAAGTTTAATTTTTATTTATGGACATTTTAACTGATCTCAGCGTCCTATTCCATATTGGGAGTGGAAGGCCTTTGCATAGAGCCTCTTTATTTCCTTGAGGTTTTTTTATGTGCTGTATATCTGCAACATAGCACCACCTGCTTTACTTCCCTTCAAAGAAAGCCATCTAAGGATTTTTACACCGCCATGGCCCTTCGAACCTAGCGAGAACTAGAGGCTAGCATATTATTCGCAGACCACGGAGTGGCTCAGTCAGTTAGATGCTGATCTGGAAGACGTGGACTCAAATCCGGCAAATGACAACATTGATAACAAATAAGGTACACGCTTTTAGTGTCGGACTCTCTGTGAACGACATCACTGAAAGATTAAAACTGGAATAAGTACCAAACATCCACTTTAAGTTGAATATATTTCAAAAAGATAATACGAAGAGTTGCTAGAAAACCTTGCCACCATAAACTCCCTTGACATGGTCACATTAATTTTCTTAAAACTGGATGTAAAGAGTCCGATATAAGGAGCGTTCGGAAAGAAACGAGCCGGAGGCTGGTATGCGCCAACCGGTGACAGGATGGTAATATCGTGGCGTGTATAACGAAATGTTGTTCTGAGCAGAGTGTGGAAGTTCACAGCCCTTCGCTAGCGGAGACGCGTGCACGTCACGTTACTATACAAAGATAGTAGTAGTACATGCATCAATCGTCCATCGCTGCCAGTCGCATTGCAAACAGTGAAATGGAGGCGTCAAAAGAAGAGCAAGGAGGTGTTGTTCGTTTTCTGATAGCGGAAGGAGTAGGGGAACGGACATGTCACAAGTGTATAGCAAACACTGCATGTCCCTTGCAAGAGTCAAGACGTGGCACAGGCGCTTCAAGCGAGGATGGGTGTCGTTATGCGATGATGCACGGTCTGGAACACTACACTGCATTATCGATGTAAACGTCCAGCTGGTTGATGTACTCATTACCCAGGACCGACGAGTGACAGTGTAAGCCATAGCCGCCGAGGTCGGATTTAGCGTCGGAAGTGTTCACACCATCATGAAGGAACGACTGCTCTTGCGCAAAGTGTGTGCCCAATGGGTGCCCCACAGGAAGTACACCCACACCAGGAAGTAAGCCGAATAGCCCACTGTCTTGGTCATCAGCAGCGCTATGCTAAGGAAAGGAATGAGCTCCTGGCACGAGTTTTGGCTGGAGATGAGTGATGGTGTCATCACTTCGAACCAGAATCAAATCGACAAAGTCTCCAGTGGAAGCATCCAGGGTCACCACCACCAAAAAAGCCAAGGCCATCCACACAAGTGCAGGAAAGGTTATGCTGACGTTCTTCTTTATCCAAGATGGTCCCCTTCGGATCTATACAGCATCCATACATGTTTGCACTCGTCTCACCATATTCTCTGAAGTTTTGCACAGAGTATCCTCGCCAATGTTACTTATTTCGGTTCGAATGGATTCCTTGAGAACATCAATTGTCCGTGGCCTATTCTTGTACACTCTACTTTTAGATACCCCACAAGAAAAGATCCGGTGACGTTAGGTGAGGGGATCTGGGAGACAACAGACACTTTGACATTATTCGATTATCAAATAAACTTTTGAGATTATTTTATTATCAAAGAAACTGGTTACTAGTTCTATGGTGTCATTAGATGTATGGCACATTGATACATCTTGCTGGAAATAACCTTCTCTAAATTCGATATCATCTCCGTAAAACTTCAGAGAATATGGTGAGACGAGTGCAAACATGTATAGATGATGATGGTGGACACTTACAACATTTTCTCTGAGATGTAAATAGTGTAATGTAATCTTCCAATTGTGTATTATATTCTCCCAAAGTTTCACATGTGTCCTATTATTGGTTCAAAAGTTATGACCTATTGAAATGGTTCAGGTTTATATGGATCACACTAAATATTGCTATCTCTGCCTATATTAGGCCATGGCGAGTAGCACTTCTGTTTCATTATCTGAAGATAGTTCAAATCAAAGTTAGGGTGAGCAATATATGTAAGCGATTTTATTTTAAAACATGTTTATTAACTCGCTTTCTTCCATTTACAGATTACTAGCTTCATAAACCTGTTATGAAAATTTGTAATGTGAATTTTTAATTTGTCATAGCTATGAAAATAATTGTGGAAACGTGCAGTGTGTGCAATAGATAATTTCTGCATCAGTAGTTAATCTAAGCCACAAACAACTTTATTACACTAAAAATATACAAACTGTTGGGTAAGTGTGTTATTACCTATATGCCTTTATTGTTAGTAGAAAATGCACGTTTTGAAACGTGTTATACTAAAATATTGTATATAAATAATTTGCATTGCTCTGCTGTTTTCAGTTACCTGGTTACCACAAGTAACGTGTGACTTTAAACTCTATGATCCATGTACTAATTTGCTCTAATAAGTAATTAACTAATTCATTCCTTCTAGTTGGATAGAAAACCCGATTAAGAAACATTAAACCTGAGGAGGTTTTTCGGTCTAGTGCTTCATCGATTTGGTTGCTCCTCAGGGCTGGTTCGCGCGCATGCGCGCACAGCGAGGGAGGCATTACAAACTAGCGCTGCAGAATTCAGGGTATGCAGTTTATTATTAAATATATTTTCTTGTTAAGATCATTTGAGAAAATAAATTATGAAACATTACGAAATATTTCTGGACTTTAAAGATATTAAGATGTTTTTCTTTTAAGGTTTGTAATTTTAATATCTTCTGTTATATGCACACGAGTGTCATCCAGAAAATAAGGTCCGTTTATGCATTCCCATGGTTCTATCCAAAATTGATTTCCTCGATATGTATTTTAAATATTGTAAGAGTTTCAGTCGAAATAAATTGTTATTGTGCATTCTGGGATTGTTTTAAATGAACTCTGTGATGTAAGATCCTGTGAGGTGAGAGGCATTGAATTTTTGAATGCTCGAAGTTGAAACCTACAAAAACGTATCAATTGAAGAAAGTATTTAATAAAATAATGAAAAAAAGTGAGAAAACTGAGTGAAATGTTCAACAATGGACCACAAATGTGTATCAAAATTTGACCTGGACGTCCGCCAGTTATCACAAAAAAGTTGAAGACTCAAGTGAAGAAAAACTGCATACAATGCCTATCACTAGACAAGTTACACATTTATTCCTAAAAAATTTCTCGTTCCTTGCTTGCTGCATTCGTTTTTAGGCTTAATGGGCTAGGGGCAGCAGAGTGCAGCACAGAATCTAAAGCTAGATAACAGATATGACAAATGCTTAAATGAATAAAAATTCAGAGTGATAAAGAAAAAATCACAGTTGTGCATTTTTAAATAAAATACTTTTAATTAGTATATCAGAGAAAAAGGCTGTTAACTCCTGAACGATCCCCGCAATGTACTTATTTCCTTGACTTTGTCTTTGGAATGTTTCATAAAGGCCAAATATCTAGGTACTAAATTTTAGTCAAATGTTTTAGACATTAATTACCAACACAGGAATTTAAAAAAAAAAAAACTTAATATACATGTTTTCCAAATATGTTAGTGAACCTAGGATAAAATCAAAGTACCTCCGGTGTGAATAATACATAATACACAGAATATATAACACAGTCTAGTCTGGATTGCAATATACAGAATCGTTGGATAATAATTTATCGCCCTTTGGTATCCTCTCCTGTTATGCTCCAAATATAGATTGAACAACAACATTCCGTGAGGTTAAAGCAAACAGCACAAAGCTGCCCGCTGTATGATTATGATTTACAAAACACACCTCAAAGAGCAAGCATTCCACGGGAGCATTGCTGAATATTTACTAAACAACTGCAAAATTCACGCTCATTTAAACTTTAATGCCAAGGGACTTTCCAGAAGCAGCCTGTCTTAGAAATGTTCATAATTTTTCATAATTTATACAATTAAAATTGTTAACGCTTTATGTACAACAGAAAGGAATTGCCCTTTTAAATGTTGAGAAAGTTACGAAAATCGGCTTATTTAGGCTTGAGACAGGGGTGGAAATTGAGTCTTATCTTATTCAAATTATGGATGACATAATAGGGAGGGTTAAGGAAAGCAATGCCCATGGCCTAATAATAATGAACAAAGAGATCCCTGGATTACTGTATGCGGATGATTTAACGGCACGAGCAATTTCTGTAGTACGTCTACACATTTCAGGCAATCCATAGATTTGGCGTTGACTGGGGATTAAGGATAAACAGGAAAAAATAAAAAATAATGGTATTTAAAATAGGATCGATACTGAGAAAAATAGAGGAGTGGTATATAGGAGATCAAAAAGGTAGAAGTGGTAAAGCAATATGACTATTTACAGTTCGGCCGCCCTATCTCCGGCTCTGACATTTCTCAAGAGGGGGAAGCAGACTGTTGCCAGTTCTTTAGCGGCAATTTCAAGCAGAGCAACATGCGTATTTGAAATATTTCACGTATTTGCATATTTCACGAACCAATCGCCATATTATTATAATACCGATAATAATAGGACTTACGAACACTAAAAATAGGAATTCACGCACGCAAAATATACCAAAGAAAGTTTACCAGCGCAAGCAGCTAAAAGGCCACGTGGCTCAAACAAAGTTAACCTGGCAAGATGGTGTTGGTTTCGGAAGCCACGCCTAACAGCGACAATGCTGATTGGCGCTAGCAGACAGTTTTAACTTCCTAACCACAACACCGGATGTAGAGACTCCCAGTACTACCAACAGATTCAGTTAGTGTGCGTGAGAGGTGTGAACGAAATATTCGAATAGAGTAGTGTTGTAATAAATATACTCCTGGAAATGGAAATAAGAACACATTGAAGCCGGTGTTTCAGACCCACCATACTTGCTGCGGACACTGCGAGAGGGCTGTGTAAGCAATGATCACACGCACGGCACAGCGGACACACCAGGAACCGCGGTGTAGGCCGTTGAATGGCGCTAGCTGCGCAGCGTTTGGGCACCGCCGCCGTCAGTGTTAGCCAGTTTGCCGTGGCATCCGGAGCTCCATCGCAGTCTTTAACACTGGCAGCATGCCGCGACAGCGTGGACGTGAACCATATGTGCAGTTCACGGACTTTGAGCGAGGGCGTATAGTGGCCATGCGGGAGGCCGGGTGGACGTACCGCCGAATTGCTCCACACGTGGGGCGTGAGGTCTCCACAGTACATCGATGTTGTCGCCAGTGGTCGGCGGAAGGTGCACGTGCCCGTCGACCTGGGACCGGACCACAGCGACGCACGGATGCACGCCAAAACCGTCGGATCCTACGCAGAGCCGTAGGGGACCGCACCGCCACTTCCCAGCAAATTAGGGACACTGTTGCTCCTGGGGTATCGGGGAGGAACGTTTGCAACCGTCTGCATGAAGCTGGGCTACGGTCCCGCGCACCGTTAGGCCGTCTTCCACTCACGCCCCAACATCGTGCAGCCCGCCTCCAGTATTGTCGCAACAGGCGTGAATGGAGGGACGAATGGAGACGTGTCGTCTTCAGTGATGAGAGTCGCTTCTGCCTTGGTGCCAATGATGGTCTTATGCGTGTTTGGTGCCGTGCAGGTGAGCGCCACAACCAGGACTGCATACGACCGAGGCACACAGGGCCAACACCCGGCATCATGGTGTGGGGAGCAATCTCCTACACTGGCCGTACACCTCTGGAGATCGTCGAGGGGACACTGAATAGTGCACGGTACATCCAAACCGTCATCGAACCCATCGTTCTACCATTCCTAGACCGGCAAGGGAACTTACTGTTCCAACAGGACAATGCACGTCCGCATGTATCCCGTGCCACCCAACGTGCTCTAGAAGGTATAAGTCAACTACTCTGGCCAGCAAGATCTCCGGATCTGTCCCCCATTGAGCATGTTTGGGACTGGTTGAAACGTCGTCTCACGCGGTCTGCACGTCCAGCACGAACGCTGGTCCAACTGAGGCGCCAGCTGGAAATGGCATGGCAAGCCGTTCCACATGACTTCATCTAGCATCTCTACGATCGTCTCCATGGGAGAATAGCAGAATGCATTGCTGCGAAAGGTGGATATACACGGTACTAGTGCCGACATTGTGCATGCTCTGTTGCCTGTGTCTATGTACCTATGGTTCTGTCAGTGTGATTATGTGATGTATCTGACCCCAGAAATGTGTCAATGAAGTTTCCCCTTCCTGGGACAAACAATTCACGGTGTTCTTATTTCAATTTCCAGGAGTGTAGCTTGCATGATAATGAAATTGCAAGTTGAATTTCATTGTTTTAAAGCTAATATGGTCCTATATTTTCATTCTAAAGATAATTTTGACGATATGTTTTCAGTTGCTCATTACTGTATGTTGGTACTATTAACCTTCCCCCTCCACCTCCTGCAATCGCAAAACGTCAGAGCCGGAGATACAACGGCCGGACTGTAAGTGTAAGGATGTGTAGCAGTGGAGGTGGGGCGCACAAGCCAGAAAAATGATAGCTAATGACAGGGCTACAATGACAGGTATAAGAATATGTAAACATGAACACGAGACGTCAGTTAGATGGTTAGAAAGAATGTATGAAGCGGTCGTGGAAGCCAGAACAATGTATGCAGTGGAGGTATGGGGCACGTCAGAGATAGGAACCCAATTAGACCAGATGTATGAACTGTTTTGCAAAGAACTACTAGGGCTACCAAAATTGGCACCAAAAGAAATGGTATTACTAAAGTTGCGTAATACAGAAAGGAGGGGAATAATAATAGAGAGAATACTGAAACTTTTGTATAAGTATATTAAAGGGTAGAAAGGGGAATTAATGAATCTGTGCATGAAGCAACAGAAAAGCATTAAGAACAGAAACAGTTGATGGTCGGAATAGGAAAGGTTGGTATTGAAGATAGGCATGGGAAATTTATGGAGAGGAGAGGAGAGAAATCATAGTGGTTTCTGGAAGGAAGTGAGAAACAAGTACAACATATAGATAGGCAAGAGATATACTGGATGAAGTTCGATTTCAAGAAGTGTTCAACAAATATAAAAATTACTGTTGATGGTGAAAGTATTCCAGAAACATGCCAAACAGAATTTTTGGGGGTAGTAATTGATAAATACCTAGGATGGAAGCAACACATAGAACATATAATAAAAAAACTAAATAAAGGTATATACGTAATGACACAAGTTAGACGAACTATGGATAATAAAACCTTAAAACAAGTGTATTATGCATTTATCTATTCACATATAAAATATGGGATATCTTTATGGGGTAATATAAATGCAAAAGAGGTGTTAAAAGTTTCCAGATTACAAAAGAAAGCTATCCGAATAATTGAAAATGTTGAGAGAAGATCTAGCTGTAGGCAGATATTTAAGAAGCATAATATTTTAACTGTTTCATGCATATACATATATGAAAGCATTAAATATGTAATAGAAAGGAATACATGTAAAAAGAACTGTAATGTACACCCATATAATGTAAGGAATAAAGCTGACTATTTTAGGACTACTCTAAGGGGAACACTAAACAACAGATCATTAGAAAGTATCGGAAAAGACATGTATAATAGATTGCCAGGTAAAATAAAGGATGCTAAACTGTGTAATATTAAGAATATAAAAATGTATTTGTCAGAACAAGCTTTTTATAGTGTGGAAGAGTACAAAACAAAAAATGGAAAATAAACAATGTACATTTTAGTTTCTAAGCAGTGCATACAGTAGACTTTTGAGTGTATTTTTATGTTTTTCCTATAATGTAAAATGATGTATCCTCTGTATGAAATATAGGGGATGAATAAATTGAAAAAATGAAATTGAAATGGGAAAGTATAGAAGAAAAGAAAACTTTGAAATGTTATAAGCACTTAAAGACAGAATGGGGTAGGGAAAAATATATAGATCAATGTAACAAAACTGGAAGAGAAGGCACAGCATGGATGAGAGTAAGAATAATATATCTAAAAGAGTTGAGAAGTAATGTGGTAGGAATATGTGAATTTTTGGAGATGAAGGGAGCACTGTTAAATTGCAAAAGAAAAACAAGGAATAAGAAATGGCACAGTGTGAGCAAAGAGCGGATGGCAGTACGCATGCTAACGGGGATGAGTGAAAAGAAAAATAGATATATAGGAGAATTCTTATATAAGTTAAGAGAAAAGTGGATTAGGAAATGACATCTGCAGTGGGCAAACGTTGTAGTAAAAGCACAGAATGGGGCGCTCTGGAACACGTGTGCTTATCACCATTTATTCGACATTATACCGCGCTAATAGGACAGATACATGGTCAGCACATACAAAGCGAAAATTAACGGGTGTAATGTGATTAATAACGGGAGCCCAGATTAATTCCCGAAAGAGACAGAGAGGGAGAGTCGATCCCAATCAGAGACACATATACTCTGGAGGTGCGAGTTATAACCAACCTCTCTAACGAGCTAAGATATTTCATCTATTCCCTCTAATTTTTGCGTCTACTTCTTTCTCTTATAAAATTGGGATATGATGTATATTAAATCTATATTTGCAATGAAATAGAAACTGTATCTTGTAGTGATATTTCCGCTCCCCATTCTTATATCACAATAAACTATTAGTTATTATTAATTCAGGAGATAGTAACAACTGTGCATTATTCAGTAGCAAACATCTATGCTTTGAAAATATGTGTAAAATGGTATAAACCTTGATATTCGATTACCAATAAATATATGCGTAATGACAAAGGAAACTCTGCTAGTTTTCGGTGCAAGTAACGGAACAATTTTGCCAAAGTTGTTGCTACCCTTAGTGGCGGCCATAAACGTTATGGCCTTCCCTTTGTGTAGCGAAAGAATTTGCAGTTTCTTCGGAGAAAAGTGCCTACTACAGAAATTACTTTGAGTGACGTTAGAATAATTACTCAAGTTCAAAGAGGGAATCAAAGCAAAGATAAAAATGAAGTAACCAATGGGGAGATAGAAACACTGGCGTGTGTTAGGAAAGTTAAGAGAGGGGTAGAAAAGTCAGTGTTAGGATGAAGTCGAGGCAATCTGGCAAAGTCTCGAGCAGGGCGAAAGAAGCAGCTCTAACCAGTGGGATATAATGTACATCCAGTAAAATGCGAAGTGCATTCCAGGTTAGTTTGACATTTACTTGAATTTCTTTAAGCTTCCAACCAGTATACCTACTCGTATTTACATTCCGCGAGTGGCTAGTAGTATTGTGAAAACCTGCAGACATTCGTGTAACTAGGAAAGCGGACCAGAGTGAGAAGACTTTATTTCAAGAAGAACTCTGAGCAAAACCCCTACTCCCTCTCCAACTCCACCACCTACTCCATAGCAATTAGCAGTCGATAACAGATACTCGTCGAGGCGGACCGTTAGATCATAGTGCCTCCTCAGTCAGAACATCTACGAATACGACGAAAGGCAAGAAACAGATCGTCGCTTCGAAGCCCGAGGAAGGAGGGGCCTTCGAGAGAACGCGACAATCTATAAGGCAGAAGATATAATATATCCAGTAGAAACCACACATTAATAGAGGGGGTATACTTTGAGGACATTGAACCCCAAAAGTGGCAGTTTCTGTCAATCAGTGGTTCTACGAACAACATAACTCAAAATTGAATGAGTATCAAATTGTATTTTAGTTCAGGTATGCACCGAAGACTTGTGATACCGAAATTAAGGCATAATGGCATAGTCACAAAGGGAATCTTTGGTTGAATAATGGGCTTCCAGAAAGTGAAAGCTACACACTCAAGCGCAGCTGTGAGGACAGTCAGTTCGTGGCTGGCAAGCCATTAAGAAAGTCCGGGGCGTGCAGCCAATTAGGGCAGTCCTCTTCTTCTGTCTTGGTCAAATGTGTGTGTGTGTGTGTGTGTGTGTGTGTGTGTGTGTGTGTGTGTGTGTGTAGTGTTTAACGCCCGCTTTTACTACATACGGCACCGCAGGCGGTGACAATGATGATGCATGAGATGAAGATGGAGCACCGGTGGAATGAGATGGCGGGGGAAACCGGAAGTCCCAGAGAAAATCCGCCCCAGCGCCATTTTGTCCAGCACAAATCTCACTTTGTGGTCGCCTGGGATCGAACCCGGGCCGCCTTGGTGAGATCCAAGCGGTCTAACCACTGAGCCACGGCGCGGCCGGTCTTGGTCAAAGGAGACCAGTAGTGATGAGAGAAGATATTTGTCGTAACATATGTACGTGAAGAATGAATTAAGTTTTATCGAGTAATAAGCATTTCATAACCAGTAACTCTAAACAGTGATATATTGGTAATCCTTGGTCGGCAACTTCAAGTTCGATGTTCTGATAAAAGAAGCAGTTATTAAACCAGTTTGAAACGGGCATTTCAGTGTCATTAAACACCCACGCATACCCTGAGATTAACCTCATTGCTTTACCCTGAGCTAAACACTATTTGATTCAAACTGTCCCTTTAAAGTGAAACTATTTGCTCGCCCATATATTGTTGCTTCACTTGCCACGAATATTTTCAAAAGTATTCTCTTTTTCACTATTTAAGCAACTACTTTTAGTTGTTTATTAAATAACTACTTAAATGCTTAAAATATTTACATGAAAAATAAAGTACATAACTTATGTTTTCTGATAATAGTCTGTAAAGCCTCTTTCTATATTTAAGACGCTGTATTAAATACTCCTACACAAAATATTACTGTACAAAAATGTAGTTAATTGTGGAAATTTGTTTTTAAACCACTCTAGAGATAAGCTTCGTCATTTCTTTGTATTTTAAATAGTATAGTTTTCTCAAGTACAAAGTCACTATTCCTTTTTTTAAAAAAATTGACTATCGCCGGTGTACTTGAAGGAGAGGCCGTGATGGACGAGAGGTATGGAGATTGCAGAAATAATCAAAATAAAAAAGGAGACCGGCCCCACTGTGCCGCTTGTGATAAACAGTTTGGTATAAGTGCTTTACAGTGAGTGTTTAATGATTTTTTATATTTTTTTTTTTCATTTTTTTATAAAGGAGTTGAGCTATTTAAATAAAACGTTATTGTTTTATTTTTACTTCAGTGGAAAGTGAATTGTTTTTCTTCTTTTTTTCCCTTAATTTGATTTGAAATAAGTTTAGTGTTAATGATATGTCTTGAACTATTTAAGAAAGAAGTGATCAATATAAAATTAATAAACTTAATTAATTTAATGGTATTGATATAAATTTTAAGAAATAAGCGATGAAGAGAATTAATAAAATAGGATTAATTTATTAAACCAGTATAAAAATATATAGTTAACAAGCTTAAATAATAGAGAAATATTATATATGGACTATGGTAAATTATTTTAAAAATGAATTAAAGTTTGGTATAATTTAATAAACTTATATTTAAAGTGCAATGCTGGTTGCTAGTACTTTCTTAGATAGGAATTGACTTTTAGTATTTCTTTAATATTATTTCTGATGTACTTTTTAATTAATTAACTTTCCTTAATTTTTAATTGTAGTAATAGCAATATCTGAAAAAGTGGACGTATATGTCGTACATGTTCCTTTCTGTAATTTTATATATTGTCGTGAGGCACTGTTTTGCGGCGGGCCGCGGTCGGCGCGTGAGAAAGAGACAAGAGTGCCCCAAGCCACGCCCATACGCGTGCTAGCACTGAACGCTTGCTGAGGGAGAAAGAGGCGGAGATAGTCTGGAATTTCTCGCTGAGCCACGAAAGGCCTTGAAGCGTCGACAATTTTCTGGAAACAAGGAGTGGAGGTATAAAAGAGCCGCGGCTAGTCAGTCGGTGGCCAGTTGTGAACTGATAATCGTGTGTGTGTGTGTGTGTGTGTGTGTGTGTGTGTGTGTGTGTGTGTGTGTGTGTGTGTGTGTGTGTGTGGCTGTGTAGTGATTTAAAAGTGGATTCTTTAATTATTTTAGTTAATTGATGAAAATTAATAATTTCTCCACACTAGCCGCACATAGGCTAAGATTTTCTTATGGATAGAGTCAACATGAAAAATTCAATGCCATGGCCGGGATTTGAACCACGGATCTCCTGGTTTACGTCCAATCGCTCTTAACCTTTGAGCTACCATGGCCAACTTGTCCGTCCTGACATTAAATTCTCCAGTTGACTCATATATTTCCCCGGTAGAACACTAGGGGCTCTCGCATCCGAGATACACCGTTTGTGGCGACTTACTGTCGTAAGTACTTGAGTCCCAGACTTCATCATTTAACTCTTATTATTTTAGTTAATTGATGGAAATTAATAATTTTTCCACGCTAGCCGCACATAGGCGAAGATTTTCTACCGGGGAAATATATGAGTCAACTGGAGAATTTAATGTCAGGAGGGCAAGTTGGCCATGGTAGCTCAAAGGTTAAGAGCGACTGCACGTAAACCAGGAGATCCGTGGTTCAAATCCCGGCCATTGCATTGAATTTTTCATGTTGACTCTATCCATAAGTGGATTCTTTTGTTTGTTTACGTGTTATGAAGCAACGAGAAACCTTGGAGATTAAGTGTTTGCATGACACGTAGAGCCTGTAAGAATTGCACTAAACGTCTCTTTACTTAAAATAAAAAACAATTTGAATTTCTGGAAACTAAACTCTTAATTCTGTGAACCTACAAGGTCACTATATATATATATTTACTTCGGGGTAGATACTAGATGCCGGGGTACTATATACAGATTTAATTTAATTTAATTTTAGTTGGGTTGGCAGGTCCAAGCCCGAGAGAAAAACAGAGATAGATGTTTAAGGCTGCTCAACTATGTGATCATCAGCGCACTTTAAAAATTAATAATGACAAGAGCCAGGTATAAAAATAACTACAAAAACATATCTTACAAATATTACAGGTAAAGCAAACATACACAAACACTTATACAAAGCCAGCAGTCAACACAAATAAAAGTAACAAGTACAACATGCATAAAAATCTAATACTTACTTCACTGAATTCTTGAGAAATATTTCGAAATCTTTTCCACCGCTTTGTTGTCATCAACCAGTATCTCTGCTAAACTATAGAGACTCCCAAAAATGTGCTAGGGATCTCCAGGACCATTTCAGTAAGCCGTTTGTTAGTTTACTATTACTTTTAGTGCAGTTTGAAATACAGAGCTCGCGTTCAGGTGTTCATGGTGATCTAATGACCTCAGCTACTCGTATCATAGTACAGTCATGACGAAAATATTAAAGAATGTAAACGAGACACTTGTGTCATGTGTTTCACCTTATCAAAAGACTACCATGGAAACCATTAATTAATTAAGTTCTCACTTTTTTGCACATATATAGGGTACTCAACCAAAACAGTTACAATCATTCTTCCTTAGAAGTAACAAACATTTATAATCTGAACCATTTATAATCATAACAATGTTTGTTGTCACGTTATTCGGTGATGCGCAATGTAATGTGCCATTCAGTGGCTCTTATAAAATGGTTTCTATTGCGTTGATATCAAACTTGCAGCTTACTTTTTTTTAATCCTACAAGTTTCCCACAGTTCACTTTTCAATCAATAAACCTGTTCTCCAGAAAATAGATAATAGAGGGTTGTAGGGTAGCGTAGAGCTGTTAACTAAGTTCTAAACTAGGTCGTGTACTGCAACAGTTGCTTATTTCAGTTCTGTTTACCTGAAGTTTACTTAAACTTTAGTGTACGCGTATGTTCAAGGTTCTAATTATTGTATTTGTCTTTATTTTGTGTCGATTAACATTACTACAGAGAAACTTCACTCACACCTCAACTCCGAAATTTTGTCTGTACGCGGCCACCTGTACCTCGCTTCTTCTTCTACTACACCCATAACTCTCTTAAACGTTTCTGATGTACATTTGAAAACATTCATATAAAGAAAAAACTTGGGTTTTATAATAATCATTCTTATCCACTATTTTTTAGTTCCAGAACTTCCACAAGCCATTTATAGCTTAGCTTTTCTTTGTACTTCCTGTACCTGTGATAAATATTGCCAGAAATCATTTTAGTACATATTCTGTTATAGTTACGGAGGAGAGAAAAGCTATAGTCAGCTCAGTTGTGCACCCAAGAGCTCAGAAGAAACTGTGGAAAAGTATCTTAGACAAATGACTGCAATTTTAGACCAAAATAATATGTAAAATCACAGAATCTGACAGGAGTGAAGTAACAAATACCAAGTAAATGATAAACACATAAATGATACCTTAAAACGTCTAAATTTACAACATAAAACTGTAAAAATTAACAGTAGAAACTTAAATTATGGATGTCTTCCTTTTTTATATACGAGGTATGCTTTTTAAGTCAGTGCCGTTTTGGAATTAAAAAAAGACGTGCGTAGATATCGCAATAATTTTATTTTTACATGAAAGCCTGTACCTGAATCTACCTTTCTACATAATTTCCGTGAATATTGAGGCACTTTTCATAACGTGGCACCAGTTTTTGAATACCCTCCTCATAAAATTCTGCCGCCTGACGTGTTAACCACTGTATCACAACTGTTTTGACTTCGTCTTGAAGACGCTGACCGCCCAGATGTTTCTTCAAGTGCAGGAACAAATGGTAGTCGCTGGGCGCCAGATCAGGGCTGTATGGAGAATGATCTAGAGTTTCCCATTGAAAAGATTTGATGAGATCTTTGGTTCGATTAACCACATGTGGACGGGCATTGTCATGCAGCAAAACGATACCCTTACTCAACTTGCCACGTCTTTTGTTCTGGATTGCACGGCGCATATTGTTCAATGTCTCACAATAAGACGCTGCATTGATTGTCTCATTACGAGGCAGAAACTCCACTAGCAATACTCCTTTTCTGTCCCAAAAAACTGTGTACATGATTTTCCGGGCAGAAATTGTTTGCTTAAACTTCACTTTTGTGGGTGATGATGAATGTCGCCATTCCATGCATTGTTGTTTCGATTCTGGTGTGACGTAGGCCACCCATGTTTCGTCACCAGTAACAATTTGGTCTAAAAAATCGTCCCCTTCATTGTGGCTCAAGGAAAGTCAATGCACTGCCTAAAGGTTGGGCTTTGTGCAAATCCGTCAACATTTTTGGAACCCAACGTGAACACAATTTCCGGTACTTCAAGTTCTCGGTCACAGTGCGATTCAAAACACTACGAGAATATTGAGAAAAATAGTCGCACAATGATGAAATTGTAAAGCGTCTGTTTTCTCTCACCTTTTCGTCCACTTTCTGCACCAAATCTTCAGTAACGACCGAAGGACGCCCACTCCGTTCTTCATCATGCGCATTTGTGCGGCCATATTTAAATGCTCTCACCCATTTCCTTAACATTCCATCACTCATAATGTTTTGTCCGTAAACTTCACAGATCTCGCGATGATTATCGATCGGTTTTACGCCTTTAGCACTAAAAAATCGTATAACAGCCCGTACTTCACAATCGGCGGGACACACGATTGTCGGAGGCATCTTAAACACTCAGTAACCAACGTATACAATGAAGAATCAGACTGTAATGGCGTCAATGCGTAGACAAGAGATGTATGTAACCAGCGCGCATGAGCGGGACGCCGACCGTAGCGCTGCGGCGGCGGAATCGCAAAACGGTACTGACTTAAAAAACATGCCTCGTATAAAGATAAGAAATAATAATCAACTAAACCTTGTTATTTATACGAAATATACACATATTAATAATTATATAACAAATACAATTATTAACCCCTTTTCACATAAATTTTCTGTTTTTAATAGTTCGATTTATATGTTAATAAATATAATCCTAAATAAAGAGCAATTTAATAGAGAGTGTAAACACATTGTTAATATACTTTAAGGGTTTTAATAAAGATTTTGTACATGAAAAGATCCAAGAACTTAAATATCAATAATAAATGATGTTTCTACCCTTAAAAATAAAAGATGATTAGGTACAATTTTTAAAAATTTACTCACCATCCTTGGGCTAATATACATTTAATTTTTTTTTAAATTGGTATAAGTTTAGCTCTTCAAAATAAATATAATATTGAAAATTTGATACATCCCTCTAAAAAAGATAAAACTTCCTGCAGTAAAAAATGTGACATTTATCAACTTAATTCTAGACTGGAAGGACCAAACCTAATTTAGAAACCAGAACGAAAGAACCTTTTCAAAATATTAGTTATAAAGAGATTGATAAATTGGCCGTGGCATTTCCTTTGTTGGTGATTTAAGCATGAAATAAATCCAGAAATTAAATTATTAACGCAATTAAATGTCCCGATGGATTTAATGATTTGGTAAAAATATTTACTTTAAAAATAGAAATAATGTAATGGATTTTGAAATATCGCCAATCCATTTTGTCTTTAAGTTTGTTTATTGCAAAAATAATATGACATCTAGCGACAGTAACGATGACAACGAAGGAATTGGTGACTGAAGATTCAAACGAAGTTTGCAAAATTCGGTGTAATTTTCATCAATTTTTTTATAAGATAAGTTATGTTTGTGACAAATAATTATAGTTTATATAATACCAAACCAAAATAATAAACATTTTGGAAATAAAATGCCCATTTCATTTCACATATACGTATAGGATGGATTGTATCTGGGAGGAGGACCTATATAACTTCATTGTAACTATCAAGATGAAGGAAAGCTCTGAAGGGACCAGACGAGGCATACTGCACAAGAACACGCGGAAGTCTAACAGTTCTAGGCTCGAATACCTGCCCCAGTGCTGAGGCGTCCTAGAAAGAGCGATCAACAATCCGTCGACCAAGCAGCCCGCAGGTTTACACGTGGAATGTTCACGGGGACACCCGCGTTATCCCTCTAACAGTGACATATTCCATGAAACGTAGAAGTACAGCTGAAAGTTAAGGTAACGGAATGCAAACGAATTCGTGGCAGAGGAGAAAGTGCTCCAGGATTTACCAGAAACGTCAGAAACATCTTTGGTCAAACTGGAAGGTCCGTGGGAATCAAACCCTGGAGTTCCCGAATGCAAACCTCCATGTAAGATGGAGAATTTTCCTGAAAATGTTTGTGACCCATTCTGAGCTAATTTAGAAAATACACGCGTGAATACAAAGAGATGGATCATTCTTTGAAAATGCTTTATTTCGTATTCAAGTCTTGTGATGGATATTTCCTGTTTTTTAAATTTTAATAATGTATTTTAAACAGCTCTGGGAAAAGTAAGTTGCACAAAAATAGAAGTGTGAAATTGGGTAGGCCACGGAATGATACAACGCAAGTTAAATGTTACATTATGTTGTTGCTCTTGGTGATTGCAAAAATGCAGTTACGTAATGTGGTGACGTGAACCAATAATTTAAGTGATTTAGTTGTTATGGAAGCATATAGTGCAGAGAACACAAAATGATTAGAGAGCTTAGCGTATTTCTACAAATGACGTGTTTTTGTGACGCTCTGCGATTGTGTAGAAAACGTTTATTCGTGAAAGCATTTGTGTTGCACTAGTGGCGTATGCAAGATCGCTGCAACAGCAACTGTTTGTGAAAGGACAGCATCTACATTATTTAAAATTGTAGCAGAATTTACTAATTGTTTTGTGGAATAAAACCCGCAATATTTAAAAGAGAAGAATTGTTGTTTATTTTCCAACAATTGCAGTAGAAAATTCCTTTGCTCCGAGACCGCGCCCAGCAGGGCTCCGAGGCACCTACAAGATTTCTACCAGATCGTCACCAAAGGTAAGAAACTAATCAGCATCTTCCATCATCACATTTGCAACAAAAAGCTGATTACAAAATGATCGCCATAACGTGGGCCTTCTAGAACGTCGACTTCAGTCATCACGCCTTTTGCAACTCACACAAAAATCATGTTGCAGTATAAAAACGCGATTTTTTATGAAATCTCGATTCTTGAGTTGGAATGCAATAACTTCTTACTGTGTACCCGGTAGAGAAAGTAAAAAAGTTTAGCAGAAGTACATTAAATAGTAGACTGTCTGCTCCTGCAGCGTGGTATTGAGCGCTGCTAGTTAGTATGCATAGGATCTCGGCTTCGCTTCCTTGGAGAGCCGTAACAGTTAAAAACTTTCTCTCTAAGTTCAAGACGTAATACACCTTCATTCCCGTAGAGCTGAAAGCAATTGCACGTCATAATCATTATGTGATCAGTGTTCTAATAATTTAGTAAACAATTAAACATTTTGTTTATTAATTTATATGTAACACATGCCTCATAAATTACTTGACTTTTAGCAACATAACAATTACTGGATTATTTAAATGCAGAATTAACATTAATTATTACGTGAGTACTCTGTCGACATTTCATGACATCTAATAATTTAGTAAAAGCAAAATTGGATTGAAACAGATTAATTACCTTAGCAGAATTTATTGACAGCGTGTTCTTAATGTATTCCTTTAACAAATATTGAAGGAATATTTTTAGAAGGATTATCATGAGATGTTTGAAGATACTGTGATGATGCACCACGTTGTGGCACCATCTTGAAACAGGATTATTTGGGATCAAGGTGGATATCAATTAATTTCTCATCTTTAGTGACGATCTTGAAGAAACCTTGAAGTTTCTCCTGTAACTCTGGATACTTAAGCGTATGTCTAATTGTTGAGAGATGAGATCCTTTTCTTTCCCAGCATCGCGGTAATGGGGCTGATAAAGATAGCATTACTATTTTTTGAAGAATGAATAATTCTTTTCTTGTTTATAGATGGAAATTTAATTCCTCATAAATAATTTTAAATTTTTTATACAATTATAAATATTATTAAAGTAGTCTTTTTACAAACAGCGGTAGATGCCACGGTGAACTATTCTTTTCTCGCGCACACGCTACTTATGCATCTTTGATGCACACACAAAATTGTTTCTGCACACCCTCGGATAGACAAATAGGTCTTACCCCTAAGACTTTCAGAAACAGAAGAAAACAAAATCCTTTTAAAATATTCAAGAACTTCTTATCGTGTTACGTTGTCATGGTTACACCATTACCTACTTTACATTATCTTTTTTATTTTATTACCAATACTAATCTCTTTGACTATTCTGAACAAAACATGAAGTATCTAAAAGAACTGTTACAATGTGTACTATATATTTACTGAATGTGCTATATTGTTTTGCTTAGAACTGTTCAAATTAATACTCTTAATGAAACGCAAATGATCATTAATAGGGAAAGTTTTGAATATGCTGTGATGTCGATTTACAAGTGAGTATTCCCAGATCAAGTGTTTGGTTTCCACTATTATAAGGGCATTCTGAAATTTGCAATATCCAGAATCTGCCAAAAATATGATCTAAGTTAACAAATTTTTTAAGTTTGAAGTAATTGGAATGCTGATCTTCATTCTATTTCTCATTGATAGTAAGATTTTTGGTGATCACCCCTTTTGTTGAACATGACCATGTTAGTTGTCATTTTTTCAATACCTTTCTTCCTCTGTTATTTTGCTTTTGGATTGCTTCCTAACGCAACTTGATTGCTTGGCTAATTTATCATTTAAAGTTGGTTTTCTGAATACACCAGCACGTGCTTATATCCATTTAAAGTGAATCTTCCAATAATGGCTTGAAAAAATGTTACGATTTTACCTAATAGAGGGCCAAGGCCTACCAACTCGACTGCCGGCCTCACGCCCACTTACGCGCGGCAGAGGTGGACGATCATCCAACCGATACGGGGAGGAGATGTGGTCAGCATCTCGGCATCCCCCAGCCGGAATGTTGGTTTCCGTGACCAGGGCCGCTTACCTAACGTAAGCTCCTCACTTTCCTCACGATGCTGAGTGGGCACCGGTCCTATACCCGGGACCTAAAATCCCCACCACATGGGTGGGATCGAACCCGGGCCTCTTTCCGTGGCCAGGGACCAAGGCATGCTGCCTTAGCTCGCTACGCCATGGCGCAGGACGATTTTACCTAATATTTGTCGTTATTCTTCAATAACTCTATAATAATTTTCTGTTCATCTTTAACTAGCCCAATTGTACCACTAGCATGGAGTTAAGGGATTCTTGTTTCTCTATCCCTTTTACTGTCGGGCCAGAGGAACCGAAGCTTTGGATCTGATAGAGAACCAGGGCAGGTATTCAGCCCAATGACTGGTGTGAAGGAGAAGGAAGTGGATGATATTGTCACCGATGGAATTGTTGTGTTGCCGAGACAAAAGGGAGCTGGGCGCGTGGGCAGGAGAGCTGGACACTTGCCAAGAGAAAGAAAGAGACAGAGAGGCTCCGGAATTTTCTGTCTTTCTCTTCTCGCCGCGAATGTTCTCGGAAGGTCTACGCATTCTAGAAACAATGACTGGAGGTATACACACCGGCAAAGTGTTAGAAGTGCCAGTTGTGTGATAGTTATTGTGACAGTGGAGGTCTGAAATGCCGCAGTGACTTCTTTCATTTGTTTACGTACGGTGGAGCACCGAGTCAACCTTGAAGACAGCTGACTGTCAATTTCACGTCCTTTCACTGCAATTAAGAGTGTTCTAAATTTCTGCAAACCAGACTTTTGATTCTACGTAGCCCTCGCAGTTACAATATATGTGAGAGCGAGATGAATGATAGGAAAGGTGATGGAGCAGTTGGTGGAATGATGACGGGGGAAACAGGAGGATCCAGAGAAAACCCGTACCAGCGCTATATTGTCTATCACAAATCCCACTTTGCAGGTCGAACCCGGGTCGCGTTGGTGAGAGCCAAGCGGTCTCCCCACTCAGCCATAGCACGACTATAACTCTATTACCTATAGTTTGCAGCCGTAAATACAACCACTGCCATTCAATAGCGGCTATGCTCTTCGGTTGACTGCTCTGTCTATTGGAACAGTTACTTTTTAGACTAAATTTCTCTTGTTTGACTACAGTTCCAGTTCCTAAATTATGACAACCACTCCAAATTTTCAGTTCATTGCGCTGCCATCTATGAACACTTATATATACAGATTTATTGAACCCTATTTTACACAGTGGTATATTAGGGTTAGAGTTGATACATAAAATATACAATTTTAACAAAAATATTTTAAGCACTAGAAGGAATAAATTATGTTTTAATCTGATTCATATTAATTTTAACTATTTCAGACGTTTAAACACTGAGTTTATAAACATCATGAAGTACTTATACTGTTGTGGCTTCATTAGCAAAGATGTGAGCGGAGCAGAAAATTCAGTTCATGGAGAGTCTAGCTTGAATATTAATTCTTGTCTTTCTCTCCAGAAAATGGGACAACAGAAAAGGAGACGAACCACAGATTGAAATTCTTCACCACACATGCACTCGGGGTTGGATGTTAAGTGAAAGCGTGATAAGTATTCACCAAAAATTGTGTCAAAACAAAATTTGGTACAAGAGTTTCACATTTTCCTCTGTCATATACACTAGGGAAAAATAGTGTTTTTGTTAAAGTTCCATTTGGAGTTGGTAGCCATTGTTGGTTTCATTCTTCAAGAATAGGACATAAAGAGTGTCACAGGAAGATTGGATTCTGCAGCCTTCTTAGCCAAGCAATCAGCTCTCTCGTTACCTAAAATTCCACTGTGTCCTTTAAGCCATCCCATGCAAATATGTCCTGGATGGTTTTGAAGCAAGGTTCTGATTTCATGTGCTAATGAATTTAAGTTGTATTTATTATTAATAGCGAGTAGAGCTGATTGTGTATCACTAAGAATACGGGCACTGTTCCCATTAACAGTACACCATTTTATAGCTTCTTTAATTGCTAAGAGCTCCGACTGGAATACAGAACATTAGGTGACAAGTTAAACATGGAGTGAGTTAGTTCCGTTTGGTTTTCATAAACAACAAAAGCACATCCTACTGCAGATGTATTATCTTCAAATTGGTAACGCGAACCGTCTGTATATATGTAATAATCATTAAAATTACATATTTCCTTTAGACAGGTTACAAAACTTGATGGGTGTCCTGCTGTGGTAGGATGCTCCGGGATTTGTAGTTTTAAGTGAGACAGATAAGACGGACATTCACGTTCATGTCTTAAATTCGTAATAGTTGCAAACTTCTATATTGAATTGGTCATCACTGGCTTCACAGATTGTTATTATTTTTGCACGATTACGTTTTATCAGCTATTGCACCGTACTTCAGAGGCTCCTGTAGCAATCTAATTGTTGCATTGAATGACATATTCTACTATAATTCCAACTGGATCGACTACGGCCATGGCACAAGATGCATCATACGCTTTTCCTATTTTAATATTGATTGTTCTTTGGACCCTAATATTCTTATTGTTCCTTATTTTAGAGCCTTCTCCCAAATAGGTGCTCCATATACTTTACTTTAATGAGAAATATTACCTATTTTCACTTCCATTACAACTTCATGTGCTTTTAAACTGCAATCACAAACTTATTGATATATTTACAGTCAGGTTCTTTCTGTGCATTTAACTAGATAGTTTCTATTTGATATTTATTTGTACAGTTTCACTACAATGATTTTAACATCGAACATGCACTTATTATACATCCTGTACAAATATATAAAATTGCTGAACCTGAGATTTTCTCACTGACTCAGGTCCCCTTGCCATAAGCCTTTGGTTTTCCTGAGCTTTTTTTTTTGGGGGGGGGTAATTTACGTCCTTAAACTTTTCAAGTCATATTGGACGATGAATGGAATGGTTCAAATGATGCTCATACCAGCCCAGGGTCCATGGAGCTTAGAGCTTATAGCTTTTAGGATGAGGGAAAACCCCGGAAAAACGTTATCCAGGTAACTCAACCTGACCGAGATTCGAACTCGGGATCTCTTGAACGTGAGGCAGACACGCTACCGAGGCGGTTCCTGAGCAGCGTGGTGTCATTTCTTCTTGACCTTCACTTCTTTTACCCTAAACCACTTTGTTATGGTCACTCCAAGACCGAGCAGCTACTGCGGGTTGCCGAGAAGGCCTCCCTGGGATTCCAGGAAAGGTCTAAAACGGTAGCAGTGCTGCTCGACGTGGAGAAGGCATTCGCAACAACCTGGCACGAGGGGCTCATTTACAAGCTCCTAAAGCATGAAATCCCCATTCCATACTTTTCCTTGGTAGCCGGTTTCCTCGGAAACCGAAGCTTCCGAGTAAAGGTCCACAGAGCGGCCCATTGGCGCTGGAGTGCCGGAAGGCAGCGTGCTGTCGCCGGCACTCTTCGCAGATTACATGGCCGACATTCCAACGCACCAAAACACCCACACCTGTCAGTATGCGGATGATCTCATGATCTTCGCAGTAAACATGAACACACGGTACAGCTTCCGTCAAATCCAAATCCAGCTCCGGGCCATTGGCGAATGGAGCGCAAAATGGCGAATGGCAATTAACCCGGAGAAGAGCTCTGCAATTCTCCTGGCGAAAACCAGAGCCAACCGGTTACAGCAGAACTTCGTTTTATGGCGCCTTAGAATCCCATGGGTGCAAACGGCGAAGTATCTCGGAGTGACGCTGGACCGTAAATTAACTTACGTTCCGCACGTCAAAGGCAAGGTCCAGCTGGGGCACGTCGCACTCCGGAGCCTATACCCTATATTCCGCTCAACTATTCCCATCCGACTCAAACTCCAGCTGTATCGGGCGATCATTCCGCCTATGATTCTGTACGGCAGTGAGATCTGGGGAACAGTGGCTAATACCACTTTCGTCAGGCTCTAGACGCTGCAGAACAAGGCACTTCGCATCATATACGATACAGACTGGAGATTCCCGGCATGAGCACTCTCAGATCCCGTACACTGTCGATGTCATTCGCGACAGGGCACGATTAATGTACGACAAAATCCAAAATCACCCCAACCCTTTAGTGAACTCCCTGGGTAGGTACGACCAGAGGGATCAAAGACGCTTGCCATCCTTCAGACTACCAGGAGACGTCTTGGGGCCCCTTGGTTAACCCAAGAGAAACCCCAGATGTCTCTGGGACCAATTTCTACGCCTGATGGATCAAGCGATATACAACTCGTAACCAAAACGGAGGAAAAACTTATATCGTGTCTCCCAAAACGGGGGAACGCTTAAGTGCAACTGCCTACGAGAATTAAACAAGAGCATCCCATTCCAAATTTGCCAAAAATTCAATCACCCTAGCAGAACATGAAACCAATTTGCTCATTTCGCAGGTTAAGCCGCAAAGCGGCTAGGTACTGCGGCATAAGACACCCGGACGGGGAAAAAGAAAAATAGCCCCGTCCGACCAGGACTACCTCCGGACCTCTGGACCTCTTAACTTATATAAGAATTCTCCTATACATCTATTTTTCTTTTCACTCATTCCCGCTAACATGCGTAACGCCACTACATCTTTGCTCACATTGTCCCATTTCTTGTCCTATATTTTCCTCCTGCAATTTAACTGCTTACAAGGTAGATTTTATAACGAATCCTCCCCTCTACTTATTGTAATTTTGTCTAATTCCGGCTGTTCCAAATAATCAATAAGAAATCCCTTAACATTCACACACAAAATTATATAAAACATCGACGGAAGTTTTGCCTTCCTCAACCTCTCCAGGATAGTTTTCTAATTTCTGAAAACGCTGCAGAGCTTTAAGTATCATTTTGTTACTTCGTGGGTTCATAGAATTAAAAGGCCGAGTTGCAGAAATTAAAAATCTCCTTTATTTCCGTAGAGGTACACTGTTCAATTCTCACGTAACAACATTACATCATATAATAATACAATCTTCCAAGGTCGATGACAATAACAAACCGTGACAGCTGATTACATTAGCTCTCGTTACAACAACACTCTTGTTTACAACTCTGCTTACTCACGCTGTTTACAACTGTCTCATCACTAGCCATGGCTTCTTTTTATACCTTATTCATGATTACCAGACTGTTCTGTCAATCACTAGATGTTTCTGGAAAACAAGGCATCTAATGACGTAATCCGGCGGGGCCTTTACCTCAGTTATCTTGCTTACCGGCTTTTGTTTACTCTAAATGCGTTATTAGCAAGGCTCATTATTACCATGAAACTTTATCCGTCGATTGTTTCCTCATTCGTGCCGAAACTTTTATGCCTGTTGCCTTGACAATATGATGGTGGGACAATCTTAGATCTGAATACTCCTGACTATTTAATACCTAATGATAGTGATTTAAATTTTAAATATTGATAACTTCTTTATATAAAATACAGAGAGCCTTAACATATACAACGAAGTAAGACTTCCTAACCCCAGGATATCAAGTTCTGATTGGAAGAGACAGTCTGTGTCCATATATAAAAACAATGTTTCTCAGTTAATATAAAACACAATTGACTGATTTAAAATATTGTGGCAGTGACGCGACAATAAAGGTTCGGCGCGGAGAGATAACGTTCGGATAATGTATCACGGAGATAAAGAGCTTGCCTAAGCATATAAACATAGCGCGGAGATAAAAGACATGCTCAAACAGATAAAGTGACACGTCTAGAACGTTCGTGTCGTATCTGGTGACGTGTTACTCAACATTCTATAACAGTCTGGAATCATGAATGGGGCGTATAAAAAGAAACCATGGCTAGTTGTAAAGGCAGTAGTAAAGAGAGTGGTGAACAGAGTCGTAATGACAGGGTGGTAATTGAACTGTGTAACGATATGTTTTAGTTAGAAGTTTTTATATGAATATTGTTTTCTGATATGACTTATTTGGCCATGTAATGACAATATTAAAAACAAATATATGTGTAATTTTGTGATTGGCGTTAGTAATAATTGTATTACGTAATGCGGTGATGTAGCAGTACATCGGCCAATCACAAAATTAATAGATGAGTAACGATAGTTACGGAAAAATCAATAATCTTGAGAGAGATATGTTCTTCAGTCTTGTTTGATGAGGATGAAAAATGTTGCGGTGAATATAATTATTCTGTATTCGTAATAGTAATGAATGGCCGTTAGATTATACAATCAAAAGTAAATAATATATCAAACTCAATCATCAAGAAACAATCGGACCTGCAATGATTAAGAGGGACGGTCACAAAGATCGCTCCCAACTTTGGGGCTGATTGATCATCGAGAAACGAGACGACCTGTTATATCGCCGCAAATTTGGCTCCCGAACGTGGGGCTCGATTAAGTTGGAGAAACAAGACTACCAAATAATAACGCCACAACTGGAAGTTGAGTGAGCTCTTTGTTTGTGGTCAACGACCTCGGAAGATTGTGTTTGTGTATGTTACGTAATTCTGGTGTAATCAGAATTGTACCAAGTGTATTTCTACAGAAATAAAGAACGTTTTAAATTTCCGCAACTTGGACTTTTAATTCTACGAGTCCACAGAGTCACAATTCTACGATCCCACTTCTGACACCAAATTGTATTGGTAATGGGATCAGAAGATCTTACTTATTTTTCACGAGAGATACTCAACAAATCCTGAGACTGAGATTTTAATGTGAACTTTTTCAAAGTAATTCCCTCCTACTTGAATTCCCTCTTTATAGCATCTGTACAACTCCTTGAACATATGGTGTAGGCCATTCTTTATGAGGTCCTTGAGAATCACTTCATTTTTCTTGAGCACTACTTCAGAGTTCTCAAATCAAATATCCCAGAGCTTTTGCTTTAACGATGGAAAGGAGGGAAGAGGCAAGGGTGCAGGATCAGGGCTATAAGGTAGATGTGTACACAGGTAATGTTGCATGACATAATTTGCGACGTGATGAAGTTGTTACTCAGTTCTGGACGTTTAATTACAATTTACTTCCTCGGTTTAGCCAAAAATGACGTTTAGTATGTTGGACAGTGCACATTAGTGAATAAATTCATGATTGTCATCATCTTCCCTGTAGGAGGAATACTTTCACCTGTTTTGGTGCTTGCTGGTGATACCTATACAGCTTTTGGTAAGTTTCGGAGGCTGTTGACTTAAATATAAACACAATTTTACTGCGCTGTATTACTCATTTCGCATCACTTCCACTTGTGGTGTGCAGAATACAAGTAGGACGTACCAAACATAGCTTTAATACTAAGCTACGAATGCGACAGCTTATAGAAATTATACAAAAGACCCAGCTCTTTCCAAGTAATCATGCTGCTGACAAGAAAATAGCAAGGCAGCTATGTGTTTTCTTTGTTTTTGACTTGGTTCCTCAAATCGGGTCTTAGACACCCAAGCGTCATCCCCAATCTGTTTATTCTCAGATGGTGAAAGTTTGTTCTGGAAAATCCAGAGTCCTTAATGAAAGTGCGAGGCCTCTATGACTGAGCACGTCTTCCCTCTCTCGAGGAGCTGCACAAAGAAGCGGCGAGAATTAAGTGAGGGAGAACATTGGCGGTGTGTGACCTGGAGCTTTAAAGGCAAATGCACGTTCGTTATCCCCAGAGAATATCATGTATTAATATCTGGATAAGAATATAAACAGAAAATTATGCTAGATATTTATATTCTCAAGTGGTAGCCGGAGATTGTGGGTTTAATTTCCGTGGTCGACGTTTCTGGACCATAGGTTTTTTCAGGGGTTTCCCCGGGTCACTAGTTGATTACTGGGAAGGTAAATACATCCTTCGAATTTCCGATTCTTCATTTTTCCCTCACTCCTCCATTCCCCTCACCTTTAAACCTGGTTGACTATTTTAGAATTCTAAATACCAGCGTGCATGGCAGGGAATTTGCTCCTAGGGGATCTGTAAGCCTGTTGTAGCAGCCGCCACCGGTAAGTTCAAATCCATAGATGTTAGGGACCCTGTCCTTGCTCCATCTCTCCTCTTCATCCTTTGTGTCCTCTCACCTCATGCCTTTCTCCCGGGGTACCCCATTAGGGGCACAAAAAGTCTTATTGTTCGAGGTCTAAGTCCCACTAAGTATCCATCCCATACTGGCTGTACTGCATACTGAAGTACAACACTAGTAGCAGTTAAAAAAAAACTCACAGTGGATCATAAATTCAGCTCACTGAAGCCGACATTGCCTAACTTTTTTCCAAATAAGAAGTTTGCTTACTGTATAAAATGGATACAAGAAGGCAACCAACAGGTGCTAGAATACAAACCTAAAGGAAGAAGTTCCATAGAAAGAATCAATATTAAGGTGGGAGTTAGACGGTATAGGCCAATTGCCTAATCCATAAAAGGAGGAAGAAGAAAAAATTAAGGTATATAAACAAAATTCCAAAATTTTACAATTTACAACTTAAGCTACATTTATTTGTCTTTACCTTGTTGCTACCTCGGCTTACATGACACCCTAGCCCTCTGCTGCTCTGCCAGGTAGCTCTTAACCTCCATGCCTCCTTGCTACTTAATTAGCCTCTTTCCTCCCCCATCTTTCTTTCCTAAATTCTTTACATTTCTTGCCCATTTTTATTTTACTTTCTGTAAGAACTCAACAATACTTCTTACTGTCCTCCACAGGAAAGAAAGTCTGCGAGACCTGAGACGCAGGGTGATTGGCGAAGGTTCCCACAACCTCCCTGGACAGGTTTATGACACCCCGTGTCAGTACAGTTACATATCATTCAAAAACATTCTGATGACTTCTACTTTTGTGAATGAATCTTCTTGGTTTTAGTGTACAGAGTGAATAGGGCACATGTTCTACTCCTTGTGTAGCAAGCGTTCTCTGTCACACATTCGCTGTCCTTGTCTCAATGTGTAAGGCAGCACATTCCTTTCAGGGACCTTCTTTGTGTTGCTAGACAGTACCTTGTTTTCCTCCTTTCCTGTTAACGTTTTATAGCTACTATCCTCTTCTCTACTTTCTCCCATTTTTCCTCCCAAACATCCCTAATCGGGTTCGGTCATAAGGGACAATAAATGAAATGCGTGAAATGATCTTCAAATGAGTCGGAAGTTCATAGAGCTTAGATTACTCCACATTGATCTTCTCAAGTTATGTAAGTGAAAACCCCGGAGACATACAGATAACTCACCCTAATCGAGATTCTAACTCGGGGCTATTGAAACTGAGGCAGACACGTCGCTTCCACATTACAGAGATACGTTCTTGCTACACTCAAATGCACTCAAGTTATAATATCAGCAGGTGAAGTGCAAGTTGATTTTCATTTATTTATTCTCTGCATACAATGCCATAGAAATAAAGGTGCAGTAATAATGGAGGCACAAACTGCTTATAATGACTGCCACCTTACTATTTGTATGACCACAACTTGGTAACTTTTTATAAGAAGGTTTAACGACAATCACCGTCATATTTAATTTCTTAATAGATAGTACATTGTTAGTATGTGCCTTTTAATGAGAGCTTGAAACAATGAACATGTGTCTGTAGAGTGTACATGTCATAAGAAACTTGTACTTACCAAGTCTGTTTCCACTCCGTCTCTTGACACGAAGACAAATTGTTCGTGACCTGATGCACTGAAACATAGAAGAAACAACATTGTTAAGACTTAGTAGAAGTTTGCCAGAAATCCACACTATACGAAGAAGAACCTGGACAGTGCTTTTAAAGATTTAATTCCTCCTTCAAATGACTCTTATTCTTTTGTTCTTGAATGTATTTTAAAATATGCATCAGAAAATATTTGTTTATTTTGTGAAGCAACTTGAATATGCTTAGCTAAGAAGTGAAGTTAAATAATATACTCGAACAACGCTTCTTTTTAAATGCAGAGGATCTACCCGAAAACCTGAAGACCTCGGCCTCCTTACACCCGACAGTGATGAAAACTCCGGGGCTCTTTCCTTGGGGTAATACCTTGAGTCTAAAAAGCCCCCCATTGACAACAACCTCAAGACGGGAAGACTACCGAAAAACCTCGGTGGGGCCGCCTAGCGATCTAGCACACCTTCTACTAACTCTGCAGGCTAGTACGCGGGACCTTTTAGGAAACCCTCTACCCCCTCCGCGCGACCAAGGCCTGGCCGGAGGTACCCGATCTCCCGCGGGTGTCGGGAACACACTGCCCTCTCGAGTCCAGCCCAATCCGAACAACTCCCCTTCGGAAGGGGCTCGAATGTTCGGCCCGAGGTTCCCCTAGTAACGTCAGAGGTAGAGTCTGTTTAGTTAACTCATGTGCACGTCGGCCGCTGCCTTTGACGAACCCTCCTTCTCCCAGACCGTTCTGCAAGGTTGCCACCTTTCTCGATACGTCATGGGTATCGTACGAGGTTTCGTCTAAATAAATTATCTTATGTCCATCACTGCAAAACTTCCTTAGCTTTAACGATATATATCGCCAAGCTATAATTCTACTGGATTCCATAACAACCCTTATCTTATTCGAAGTGCGGTATTTGAAACCCAGCTCCTTTAGGAGACCGCGCAAAGTGCAGTGCCCATAAGGAAAATTACAAATTTCTTCCAAATGTGCAACCAATTCGTCTAAGGATGGCGCACTCCCTTTTGCATAGAATCTATAAATTTCTCGACGAATTAAATCGCATGTGAAATTATCTACTTTGAAGAAACGTTTCCTTTTGTTTTCACACTTGACCGGCATCTTTGGTATTCCTTTGGCCACAATATTTCTTACTGTATTTCTGTGAATACCCAGAATTTATTATCAGGTTCATTGCACGACCCCTTACCAAGATTATTTGCCAGCACATATTTATATGTGTTCAAAGCAAGCGCTTGAATTTGCTTAGAAGCAGTTCCCGTTATAACTTTGTTTTTTGAGGCTTTTCCAGTAACATAACTCGGCCCAGTTATTCACACTGTCTTCTCTTTGATTATTTGCACGTGACTGAAAGTTAACTATTACTTCATTTCCCTCCTACAGTGTCACGTTGTGACACATAACGAATTTCTACACGTAATGAAACAGATCAACTGGAAGTTGGAACTTTGGCAACTGATATTCCACGTGGAGTAGACATGCGGCTGTCACTTCGAAAAAATCAGGGTTGCTGTTGGTCCTCAACGACAGTGTTCCATTTCTGAAGTGTGGAGATAGATTTATGACGGTCATTAGTGGGCGGGAGGCTTAGGTTCCTTTGACTCCGAACTGTACATGCCTTAACTAAACAGACTTTACTAGCTCTGCAGGCTAGTACGTGGGACCTTTTAGGCAACCCTCTACCCCCTCCGGGCGACCAAGGCCTGGCCTGAGCTACCCGATCTCCCGCAGGTGTCGGGAACACACTGCCCTCTCGGGTCCAACCCAATCCGAACAACTCCCCTTCGGAAGGGGCTCGAATGTTCGGCTCGAGGTTCCTCTGGTAACGTCAGAGGTACCACGAGTGCTAAGAGTCCGTAGCGTCCGCACCACAGCAGCTGAAGGGGACGGATCCCCTCGCCGACTAGAATAACACTACCCAACAAACGAAAACCTTTTCCCTACCTGCACGATAAAAGTAGGTGATTCTTAAGGAAAGAAATGTGCTGATTTTGAAAATAGCCACAGAAATCCTTATCACGTCAGGTTAAAAGCATCATATGTTGCATTTATTATTGTTATATAATGATATATGCTATAGTACTATATATCATGATGAATTAATACTAATTCAAAATATTTTGCATGCCTGCAATAACACATGGACCACACATTTAAGTGACAAACCTGTAACAGTGTTTAAAAGTACTTCGTGGCATGTGCTTGCCTCTTGTAGTCCTGTCTGCTTTCCCTCACAAGAAACCAACAATAATCCCCCATCATCGCTGGGTCCTTACGACCTTGGTATCTTTTCTCCATGACCGAAATGCTCTGATTAAACCCTTCCCCTTATTTATTACTAACATCACCCACATTTTCCGGAAAGAGTCTAAATGTGAACGGAGGTAATGCATTTTCAAAGATTCTGCAACCTATGTCTTTGTAGCATTTCAACAAATTTGAGACCAAAATTTTGTTCATGTATGTTTCCAAGAAAACCACACACAACCTTGGAAATGATTGTCAAGCTGCTAATTCTACCGTTTCAAACATTTCCTCCTCGACAGTTTTGAGATTTGAGCTTTTACGTAAGCTAACTGTGAAAACTTGCCTTGCAAATATGCACATTCACTGCCCTCCTTGTCGAGTGCCTTAACAAAGTTCTTCATCAACCAATGGTGTTTGTTTTACATTTTTCTCCCCTCATAAATATTCCTGCCACTTGCCCCACTGTTGTAGGGGAGAATAGCGCAATGGCGCTCACTTAAAAAAAAGCTCAAGACATTAATTTAAACAAAAAGCCATGAAAATAAACAAATATAAAAGGTTGGGTCGAGCGGTAGTGCCCGCCATGTGCGTTTTTTTGTTTGTTTGTTGTAATTTACGTCCTGCAACATTTATTAGTCATATCGGACGATGAATGAAATGGGTGAAATGATGCTCAATGCGTCCGGGGTCCATAGAGCTTAGAGTTACCCGACATTCGTCTTTCAGGATAAGGAAACCCCCGGAAAAACCTTATCCAGCTAACTCACCCTGACCGAGATTTGAACTCGGGACCTCTTCAACGTGAGGCAGACATGCTACCATTTTGACCCTCGAAACTGAATCAATTTAATATTTATTTATGCAATAATCGCAGTTATAATTATCAAGTGTGTCAGCTCCACTGTATTCCTCGTGTGTCCATGCAGAACCGGAGGCACGACGGAACCACAGTTCGTTATTTTTTCCAAATTCTCCAAAATAAAACAAATATCTTCTGACACAGGTTACAAATCGTGAAGTTATCATCGTCACATATATTTAATTACTTGGTAGAATCTTCGTCACTGGAGCTCTCAGGCAAATTGATTTTCCTTCCTGTGTTTCGTTTCTTGAGATTTTTTTTCCGACCTTTTTTGGTGCTATTTCTTTGGTTCCAATGTTTTTGTGCAATCTTTTAGGGATCGCCGTCTCTCCTCTTCCTGCAGTTGTTCCTCCATTGGAGAGGCTGTTAGAATCTGAGATCTTATTTTATTTGGCTTTCGTCGAGTGGTCATTTGGAAACATTAGAGGGACCTGGAATGGGAAAAATATTGCGACGGAAATTTTGGTAGAAGTTTTGGACATCTCTGGGTTCCTGGAGGTAGAAGTAGTTGGAGAGGAAGATAGGTCTAATTCTGCAAACTGGAACAAGTAATTTGGTAAAGCACTTGTTGGTTCAGTGGTGGTAGAACTGGTTGTTGCTAAGGTCTTGTCCATTACAGTCGTTTCTTGATGAGTAGGGCTACTAGGCGATGTTTCATGATCTTTGTGCGCAACAGAAAGCACTTGTTATTCTCTGGTTTTTGCCTTACCGATAATTGTAAGTTATCTGCGGTCATAAAATCTTTATCACTGAACTGATCTGGGTTGAGAGAACAAATGCCAGTACACTGAAACCCATGAGCTTCTACTTGTATTATTGTATAAGATTAATGGAAGTAACGTCCTGCGCCATGGCGTAGCGGGCTAAGGCAGCATGCCTTGGTCCCTGGTCACGGAAAGCGGCCTGGGTTCGATCCCACCCACGTGGTGGGGATTTTAAGTCCCGGGTATAGGACCGGTGCCCACTCAGGGCATCCCCGGCTGGGGGATGCCGAGATGCTGGCCACAACTCCACGTATCGGTTGGATGTTCGCCCACGTCCGTCGTGCGTAAGTGGGCGTGAGGCCGGCAGACAGGTTGGTAGGCCTTGGCTCTCTTAGGGCTGTCGAGCTAGTGGCTAAGGTTAATGGAAGTAAGAAATCCCATATCAATTTATGTGATCCGTTGGATAAAATAATTCTAACGTTCAAATATGTGTTGGACAATGAATCATGCTTCAAACTCAACACCAGATCGACTTAAGTATCAATTAGTGGCCATAAATAGAGACTCTCAACTTACGTACTTTGTTAAACATGTTTAGAAATGTATTTAGTGTTACCTTGGTGCACCTGCACTAAGAAATTCACACAAAACACGCTTCTTGTCAATAAACCCGCATACACTGCTCACCGGACACGATATTTCTTCTGTGTGTTACCCCGAATGTCCACTATATGTCAGTGGCGTGGAGTATCTTCTAGAATCATTGTGTCTCAAGAATATTATATGAGCGTCATTGTACTACTCTCCAAACCAATTACCTCAAGGTGACCACATATTTTCCAACAATGCACCTAGATATTTTAAAACTTTCTTTAAGACTATAGAATGGAAAACTTGAACAGATGAAAGTCCGTTACCATTATGATGTAAGGCTGCCTTTATGCTGAACTTTTATGAATCTATAAACAGTTGCTAGTCATCTGGATTACGTTCAATTCCTAGCTCACTCCCCCCAAAATGAATATGTAGTGTTTAACGACCGCTTTTACTACATACGGCACCGCAGGCGGTGACACTGATGATACATGAGAGGAAGATGGAGGACCGGTGGAATGAGATGGCGGGGGAAACCGGAGGTACCGGAGAAAACCCGCCCCAGCGCCGTGTTGTCCACAAAAAATCTCACTTTGCAGTCGCCTGGGATCGAACCCGGGCCTCCTTGGTGAGAGCCAAGCGGTCTAACCACTGAGCCGCGGCGCGACCTCACTCCCCCCAGGGGTATACTGCGGTAGGTACGGGATTGGCAATTTTGGGGTCCCGAGCCAAAACTCTCCATTGGGTGCCTCTGAGTGGTGAGAGAGCTGATGCCAAACGCCCAAAGAAGGTCCACGTCCGTGTTTGACCCTATCTAAATAAAGTAAAATAATATAAATTAAAGTCAAATTAAAATCAAACCGAATCCAAAGCAAAGCCAGAGGGGAGCCTGAGTAGTGCCAGAGCAAAGCGAGAGGAAATCCAGAGCAAAACGAGATCAAAGCCAGAGCAAAGCCAAAACAAAGTCAAAGCCAAATCCAAATCAGAGTAAATCCAGAGTAAAGCAAAACCAAGGTGTAGCCAAAGCTGAGCGGAGCGGGACCGGAGCTTAGCCAGAGACAGGTTAGAGTGAATTCAGAGTGAAGTTAGAGTGAAGCCGGAGAGAAGCCATAGCGGACTCAGAGCGGAACCGGGCTGGTGGCCGGGGCCTAGCCAGAGTGAAGCCAGAGCAAAGCCAGAAGAGTTAAGTTACAGAATGAAGTTAGTGTGAGGTCAGAGCAAAGCCAGAGCGGGTCCGGAGGGTGGCCGGAACCTGGCCACAGCCAAGCCAGAGATAAGTTAAAGAATGAAGTTACTCTGAGACCAAACCGAAGCCAAAGAAAAGCTAGAGCGGGACCGGAGAGGGGGCCGGAGCCTAGCCAGAGCGAAGCCAAAGTTAAACAATGAAGTCAGAGTGAGGCCAGAGCGAAGCCAGAGCGGGACCGGTACGGGGGCTGGAGCCAAACCACAGCCAAGTTAGAGTGAATCTAGAGTGCAGTTATAGTGAGGTTAGAGAGAAGCCAAAGCGAACCAGAGCGGAGCTAGAGCAAAGCCAAAGCAAAGCTAAAGTAAAGTTAAGGTAAAGTGAAAGGAAAGTTATAGTAAAGTAAAATACAGTTTTTAAAGGGCGCTGGTGACCATGGCATTGAGCGCCGTTAAATATAAACCATCATCATCATCATCATCATCATCATCATCATCATCATCATCATCATCATCATCATCATCATCATCATCCTAGCTCACTCATTAAAACATTGATGTCTGTAAAAGTATATTATCTTCCACTTAAACATATTTTCCAAATTCTGACGTGTATTTAGAAAACCTTCAATTTCTATACCAGGTGCAAGTAATTTCCATTACAGTCTGGGACCTAGAAATTGAGATTCTTCTTGACAAATATAAGTCACGTGTCAAATCATTCAAGTCTACTTCCTCTACGAAATGTCTTTCACTTTCAGAATATTCAGGTAAAATATCAGGAGCTTTCGAAGTAGATGCCTGATTAAACTGTACAGCATGTTTTCATCTTTACATTTCAAAAGTACCTGAGGTTGTAATCGTGTAGGACAATCTAGGACACGTGTAATACCGGCTGGTACGCGAACTCGTTTTCGATTATGTAGGGGAAGGTCGTGCAGTATCGGCCGGTTTAAGTTTTTTGACTTTACTTTAACTGTGGAGGTTAATCGGAATCTTACTATATTATTCTCTTACCTCAACACATGTTGAAATGAAATGAAGTGTGTAGTGTTTAACGCCCGCTTTTACTACATACGGCACCGCAGGCGGTGACACTGATGATACATGAAATGAAGATGGAGCACCGGTGTAATGAGATGGCGGGGGAAACCGGAGGTCCCGGAGAAAACCCGTCCCAACGCCGTGTTGTCCACCACAAATCTCACTTTGCGGTCGCCTAGGATCGAACCCGGGCCACCTTGGTGAGAGCCAAGTGGTCTAACCACTGAGCTATGGCATGGCCTCAACACATGTTCTGTAGATAGTATAATGTAATGATTTTTATTTTTAGTTATAGTACTTTACTACATCGAGTGTAAAAAACCTAGAATTATAAGGCTGGTACAAAGTGTCCACTGTCATTTCTGTTACAATATAGATTGGCAGTGATACATTGCACTGCAACACATTGCACTGCATGAGAACTAATTGTCACTATTTCTACTCAGTTCACAAATGTTTAGCTCATGGTTTACAGAGATCGCAAATATAGCGCTGTTATACGCCACAGAATATCTTCCGTGTGCTAAGAACTACACTAACTACCAACAAGCACTCAGAGCAGACAAACAACTGAAGAGAGGAAGAAGATTACTGGCCATAGAGCACGTAAGCATATTACTGCTTACTGAAAACTTCTGCCCCATGGAGGCGAAAAGGTAAATCACAGTAGTGGCCGGTACTGCATGCTGGCCGATACTGCACGACTCTCCACTATATCTAAAATATATGTACAATTGTGACGTGCTATACCATTTTAAGCATCGTGTGAAACTGGATTAAAAACACGTATTATATTCGCGGAGGTAAATTTCATGTTGGATAAGTGTAATTAAAAAAAAAATAGTTGACTACCGGAATTGTGTTTATCTTTAAATGTAAAATAGGTACTCTTCTTCTATATATACTAGGAGATTTTTCTAATACATTTCCAGAACTTTTAACCATTAATATACATTGTGGCGGAATTCATTTTTAAAAAACCATGTCCTTGCGACTACAAAAGCTATTACTGCAAATTAAACTGCTCATATTTCATTGTAAAATCTGGGAAATCTGTCTAGACGGTATAATTACCAACTGTCCAAAAATCAGCAGCTGTGGCAGATGCAGTCTATGTTTCTTGTAAATTTCTCTGTAGGGAGACCTTCCCTTTATTTTCTCTCTCGCTCTCGTCGAGTCCTCGCTAACGCACTTCATGCACTTTAATTAATGAGGGAAATCCCCGAGGCAACCTGTCACGTGATCCTTTTGTCTTGCAGCTTTGCTTCTCGCGGCCAGGTGGAGAAGTCCCTTTGCTTATCATATTCCAACATTTCCTTAGAGTAGGCCTCTCAACGGAGATTCAGGCTATCTTTTAACACTTTGTGTGTTGCCACCTAGGTACACTCGGCTGCATAAAGGTGTACTTCTGCAGCTTCCTAACAAGTAAATAACCATGATAATTACACACGAGCACCTTTCAGACAGTATACGGCTTACTCACCACGGAGGATCGAAGTTATCGATGGCTATTGTATCATGGTGCTCAAAAAGTAATAACATGATGTTACATTCAAAGTTTTATTCCGTAATCTCTACCTCAATCGATTATTTTCCTGTTCAATGCTGGCGAAAGTTACAGAGTGTAAAGTGGCTAGATTTGGGGATCTGACAATTCAAAATATAAAAGAAACAATACAGGATCTAACATGGCAGGTTCATTCATATGGCGAGTCTCTGCTAGAGAGGCAGGATTTAATCCGGCGGATAAACTAGTGCTTCTCGCCTACATCTCGCCTGCATTTGCCTAATAAATTCCTTTGCGATTTAAATATCAGTTACTCAAACATGTCACTAAGCGAAATACTTGAACTACTTGTCTCTGTTTTCAGTATATTTCTGGCAACTTATCGGGTTGTCTCATAAATTCGTTCGATTCTTGTTACGTGTTTACGACTGAAAACTCCTGAGAACACTGCATGCCCCCATTACTTTTACGTCAAAAAAGTTGCCTAACAATATGGGGTTTGTTTACAAATACAATAATAGAAAAGAATGCTATGAACACAAACCACAGTGACCTCACGGCCAAAGGTAAATAGGTCATTTATGTAAGAATTGGTAACCAAACTTCAGTACGAGTTTGTGGAGGCAACAGTGTGGATTTGTAACTTGTGTATGTTAATATGGAAGGCAAGAAGGAACATTTTCGACATTTAATGCTGTTTTATTACCGTAAAGGTAAAACGCCTCGCAAACTCAACGGAAAATTTGTGCTGTTTACGGAGAAGATGCAGTGACGAACCGGGCATGTCAAAAATGGTTTTCTCGATTTCGAGCTGGGAACTTCTCTGTGAATGACAAACCTCGTCCTGGACGACCTGTGGTTACGGATGAGGAAGGATAAAGGACATGATTACGAACAACCCCAGAATAACAACTCGGGAGGTAGGTCAGGAGCTAAACTTATCTCATGCAACTGTAGCCAGGCACCTAAAGAAACTTGGTTACGTCAATATTCGGGATGTATGAGTTCCGCACGAACTGAGTGAACAAAATTTAGTTCAGCACGTTTCCATCTGTGACGCATTGATAAGATGCAATGAAACTGCCCCTTTTCTGAAACAGCTGGTTACAAGAGACGAAAAGTGGATTGTGTAAAACAACATCCGAAAGAGAAAGTCATGGCGTAAGAAAGGGGAACCACCACTCTCAATTCCTAAACCAGGGCTTCATCCTGAGAAGATTATGCTGTGCATTTGGTGGGACTGGAAAGGAATTATTTATTACGAATTTCTTCCTCCTAGTAAGACCATCAATTCAGAGAAATACTGTTCTCAGTTGGATCGTCTGAAGGTTGCCCTAGGAGAGATAAGGCCAGAGTTAGCATCTAATGGTGGAGTCGTCTTTCATCAAGACAATGCCAAACCACACACTTCTATGGTAACTGGTCAGAAATTACGGGATTTCGACTGGGATGTGTTACCTCACCCGCCTTATTCTCCAGACATGGCCCCATCCGACTATCATTTATTCCGATCCCTGCAAAACTTCCTTAATGGCAAACGCCTTACTTCCTTGGAGGATTGCAGACTCGCCGTAGAAGAGTTCGTCAACCAGAAAACTGCAAGAATTTGAAAAATTGGTATTGATAAGCTTCCTGAGAAATGGAGATATATTATTGACAATAATGGTGCATACTGCACAAAATAAAGTTTGTTTTGAAAAGTTCATTGCTTTGTTTACTTTTGATGACCTTGTGTATGTAAACAGATTACCCCTACATAATTAGTCAACTTCGTTGCCGTAGTTGTGTTACGGGCATACAGTGCAGGCGTTCTTTGTCGTAAACACGTAAGAAGAATCGAACGAATTTATGAAACAAACCAATATTATGAAATTACTCATTTATTTTGTTAGGTTTTTTTTCAGAAATTGAATTAACTCATGACGAAGTTCTTCTACAGTGTACTGAATGTTGTTTTTAATGACAACAGAGGTAAGAATCACAGGCCTTAAAAGAATCTTCAAATTATCTATTTACAGCACGAGCGGATTCTGTATGAGTGACAAATGAGTGCTTGATACGAAATCTAGACATATTTGTCAGTACTCTCATTTCACAAACGAAATCAGTATATTCCCGCCTCGGTAGCGTAGATGATAGCATTTCTGCCTCACGTTCAAGAGGTCCCGAGTTCGAATCTCGGTCAGGGTGAGTTACCTGGATAAGGTTTTCCCGGGGTTTTCCCTTATCCTGAATGGCGAATGTCGGGTAACTCTAAGTTCCATGGACCTTAGGCTCATTTGAACATTATTTCACCCATTCCATTCATCGTCCGATATGACTAAACGTTGAAGGAATTAAATTAAAACAAATCAGTATAAGGTGGTTACCAAAGTAAGACCACGAATAAACGGTTGTCGCCGCAGAACGCTCCTCTGCCCCACATTCGTTAAACCAGTTGCTGAGCGAAACCACTTCTAAGCTGCGGATACACGTTATATAGACGACCCGTGCAGAAATAAATAAAAGGACGGTGTGGAATTGTTTTCCACAGTTTTACATATAATTCATTCTATTACTCCCGATTAGGTTATTTCACTATCTCCCCCCCCCCCCCCACAAAAAGTTCACGTTACAACATATATTATTCAGTTGTACTTTACAGTTTATATATGCATCTCAGGTTCTATAAAATCTAATAAATTTAGTGTAGTTTCAGAAAATGAAACAAGAAGCTACTTCAATGATTATGACAAAAGTAGAAGAAGTAGGTAATGGTAAGGACTGTAGGGAAAAGTTGTTGACAAAACACCCCACCCATACACACATGCGCGCGCGCGCGCGCGCGCACACACACACACACACACACACACACACACACACACTCACACTCACAGAGAGAGCTTGTGTCATATTTTTTTTAATTTATTACTTGGCTGATCAGCAGTATTGCTACGCCACTGATAAATTACATAAGTACTATATACAAATTAACATCTGAGGAATTACTTCCCTCTAACATATACAATAGGTGATAAATATATATGAACAAATAGTTAACAAGAACACATTAAAGTGAAAGGTAATAAACGTTAAAGTATATAACAGGATAACTAATACATAAAATAAAATTAAATAAGATGGATAACGATTGAAAAGGTGTGAGGTTAGATTATGATGAGTGATGTTGTGAGAAAAATCAGAGAATGTAATTTGAATTAGCGAGACAAGTCGCTGTCCTTTGAATCAGTGAGTAGGAAGTCTTGAACCAGTTTTCTTTTCAACCTGGTCATTTCTAAATTTCTCTGTCCAATTTCATGGGTTACAGCACCTGGTACTTGGGATAATTTAACGAAGAATGTTTTTGATAGCAATTTGAAGTCAGATTTAGGGAAAGAATACCAAGTTCCTGATGGAATTGATCATTTCTAATGAACAATGGAGCTTTTGTAACATTGCGGAGAAATTTGTTTTATATAACCTGAAGTCGATGAATGTGAGTTTAGCTGGCTGTTCCCCATACAGGAGCCGCGTAAGAAATTATATGGCGTATAACAGATTTGTAAATCAGCATTGTGCACTCCAGGCCAAGCTGTGATTTCTTCTGTAGGAATGCATTTAACTTTTAGTCTATAAATGGCTATTTTAGAAATGTAAGATATGTAAGAATTCCAAGTTAATTTAGTGTCAAGCATTACGCCTAAATATTTGACTGGTGTTTCTGGAGGCTGCCATGCTCGTTGTTTTCCCTGCAGTGTCATATTTTGTAGTGAAACAAAACGGTTAATATCTTAGGCCAACTATTGATGCATCAATTGCACGCACTCCTCGTTATTCATTATAAATCTTATGTAAATTTTCACATCTATTAAACATTCAGAATCAGAAATGTTCAGAATAATCTTTGCTGGATTAGCATTCGTATGGAACTATGAGAAGTTACTTTATACATCCTAGTCTGTTTTAAAAGCTAATATATTAAGATAGTCATATTTTTATTTAAATTATTAAACCTAAAAAATACTTGTCTACCTGATATTCTTCAATCAGTTCTGTGTTATGTTTAAAGCTACCAAAGACTTAGAATCTATTCCCAGAAAAATTCTTAAATATATCGTATTTAAATAAAAATCATTAGAAACATTTTGGGAAAATAAAAATTGCTCAAACTTTTTCTATCAAGAGAGCAGTTTGGAGAGCAGAGATTTTCTTGAAAGCGAGTTACTGTTGCATTGTCGTCCAGATCTGAGCTATGTTTAAAGTTTCAACTCTGCAGCTCCTCGTGACGTTAGGTTAAAATCCATTGCAAACGTCTGTACTGAAAAGAAGACAGATCGGAAAGAGATAGACTATTATAATGGTATTTTCTTCTTGTGCTTTTGCTTATGATTTTTCTGCTGTAATTTGGTGGAATTTTAAACTGATGCTTATTGTGATAATTATTTCCCGACCTTTCGACATTATACTACCGAAACATTACCATAACTCAGGCTACGAGTACTGAAGATACCCTGCAGTTTCTAGACACTTCCAGACCTGCTTTAAGGCATTGTGGTATCTTTAACTCGTAGGCATACATACTGGATAAAAAACGCTGCAGTTAAACACACATATATGTAGCTACTATGTGCTTCAAATGGGTAGAGTTCTGGCTTGTAGCGAATCATATGCGTTAGAGCCTTCAGCGTTTCCACCTCGTTACTCCCACTCTTCTCTCTTGCACACTTGCGAGTCTTCTTGGGGCTAGACCTAAGGGAACGCAAACTGAATTTTCTACAACTTTACAATAATGCAGTTGTTCAAATCACAATCACCATATGGATATTCGTATATTACACACAAGCTCTAAATATATAGTTTAAAAAATAAGTATAGTTTATGCATTACCTATTTTTCTAATCCAAAGAGACTGCCAGCAGCTTATCCATATAGCTATGAATGTCATTTCCGTTAAGAGACAATTTGTCATTTGAAAAAACTCGGTGCAAGTGCCTTGTTTTTTCAAACCTTTCCTCGTTCCGTATACATTACTATCGCAATATACTATTATTAACGACTTTGTTAATTGACATGTTCATATCAACGCCGCCGATTGTCGGAATTTTGATCCACAGGAATTATTTTACGTGCAAGCGTATTACTGACATGTGACTGTCGCTTTTGATAAAAGGAATAAGCTGTTCATTGTTAAGGAGCAAACTCTCGTCTTCCTGTTCAAAGAATTCTCTAAGCGAACAGACAAATTCTCTAGCTTGGCTATGCAATGTAACAACCCGACCGTAAGCTGACCTTTGTCTTGGACCGTGATTCCTCGGTCCACCTCTAATCCTACCTCCACTACGTCTTGCTTCTATAAAAACGTATTTTAATTGTATTTTAACAAAGTAGGCTAACAATACACAGCGCAACTAGGCAGACTCTGTTTCACGTATACAACTAGCGATAACTGAGCTGAGGAGTATGTGATTCACCAGTGTAACAATCTGGCAAACTTTGTTTACTTTACCATAGAAACAACCTTCCCCTCTTACCCTTCGCGGCCCATCCCTGATGACCTTCACGTATCTTCTTTTAAAAATCAGACTGTAATAGCGCTCAAGGACAAACATCATACAATTTGAAACACATAATAATCGTATCAAATGTAACGGATATGATAGGGATAAGATGTAAGATTGAATTACTTTATATTTACGCTAAGCGAATTTCTCACATAAACGTATCCCTTTAATCTGATATAAATTATGCAATGTAAGTGGCAAGTGACAAGAAAAACAGTTGGTATGTTGACATTTAATATTTGACTACCAAAATGGAATGTTGCGTTGAACATGTTTATGAGGCCATCCACAACAAAAATATTCATTATTTTGTTGCGTGCGGCTGAAGCGTGAATGTAGTAACTGTGCCAGTATTTCCTCCCTGATTGTTTTTTTTAATGATGCTCAACTATATGATGCAATATGTACGATACACCATTTCCACTACTATAGTCCGGCCGTTCTATCTCCGGCTCTGACATTTAGTGGCTGCAGGAGGTGGAGGGGGAAGGTTAATAGTACTAACATATAATAATGAGTAATTGAAAACATATCGTCAAAATTATCTTTATAATGAGAGTATAGGACTATATTAGCTTCAAAACATTGAAACCCAACCTGTAATTTCATTATCATGCAAGATATTCCTTACAACATCACTCTATTCGAATATTTCGTTCACACTTTTCACGCACACCAACTGCTTCTGTTGGCGGTCCTGGGAGTCTGTACATCCGGTGTCGTGGTCAGGAAGTTAAAATTGTCTGCTAGCGCCAATCAGCGTTGTCGCTGCTAGGCGTGGCTTGCAAATCCAGCACCGTGTTGCCGCTGCAATTTTGTGTGGACCACGTGGCTTTTAGTTGCTTTTGGATCCTGCGCTGGTGGTTTGTTTAAGTTTTTGTGTGTGCGTGAATTCCGATTTGTAGCGTCTTTGAGTCTTATTATTATTGCTATTTTAGTAATATGGCTACTGGTTCATCAGAATTCAAGAAAAGAATCGGCTGTTATAAGAGCCAAAGCCGTGAATTTATATTCAGGCTACGTGAGTACTTCGAGAAGGAGCGGGACAGTGGTGGACCTCTACTACCTGTTACCAAGGTGCTGGACAGAGTTTGTGATGCCTTGAAGGTGGGAAGAATGTGATCAAGGAAAAGTGCCAGCTGCAGTTCTGCGTACACCGGGCAAGCAAAGGCAACGAGGCAGCCTTAAAGCTTCACTTGATGCTTTTCAAAAGGATGCTATAACGCGACATGTATATCAATATTATATGAGAAAGGAATTTCCCACTCGTGCGAAGTAGGCTTTTGTTATTTCTTTTCCAGTAAATGGTATATTGTCTCCATATGCAAGTATTCTGGGATCATGTATATACACATTGTCCACGTACATTTACGAAGTTACGATCTGCAAATGCGTGAAATATTTAAAATACAGATGTTCCTCTGCTTGAAATTCCCGCTAAAGAACTGGCAACAACGCGCTTCCCCCTCTCGAGAACTGTCAGAGCCGGAGATAGAGCGGCCGGACTGTAGTGAACTTTTTCACTGCAGGTGTCACCAAACGCCACCTCAATGATTACGGGAAACCAGTCACGTCCATCGGACTCGGAAGTTTAGCCGACTTTTTCTCAAACAAATATTTAACTACAATAGCATTTATAAACATGTTATCGAGAATCAAGTTAACTTAAGGTATTCCCGTATTAAAATGCTTGCAAGCTCTTTGTTCTATATTTATGTGCACATCGGTAATAGGTACTATACCTATACATTTCAATTTCATCCTGTCGTCAATAATGTAGAAAATAGGTATTTAATTAAAAAACGTCCTTTATTCACGTTAATTAAATAGGAGATTAGGAGATTTTTAAGTTTCCTAACAGAAGCAGACTTTCTCTTTAAATCGTCTGATTTACTGCTCCAAATTCAGGAACATTCGTAAACAAGTATTAGTTTAATTATAGATATGAACAAGGGGAACTGATACATGTAATATTGTCACAAGTAATGTTTCGTTTAGTTCAAATACTATGTAGGGTAATCATTTGACGACAGTTGTGCGTGTGACGTCATGTCACGTGACCTCTCCCTCTCTCTAGAGAAGCATGTATAAGGTCTCGTCTCTCTATCGCCCTTGGGGCAAGCTTGAAAAGATTGTTGGATACATCAATGATACAGCACCCAACAAGAAGCTACACGAAGCCCTTCGCGAACACCAGGACCACATCACCCAGAGCATCTACGACCTGAAGATGTCCCTGGCTCCAGAACACGGGTTCCCTCCGCCGCAATTTCAGCCACATCGAGACACCCGCACACGCAGGACGCCGCCGCCATCAGACCTGCAACGCCGCTTCCCTCCCCAGCCATGAGCTGTTGACGGCCCTGGCCCTTCTGCATCACCGCAATCCAGTTCCCACGAGGACTTGACGACTCCATACAGTCATGCATATAACGATCACCACTGTACACAGGTCGTAGTCAGGGTCCCCTGGATCATGACTGCTACCTGATCACCACAAGCGGGTTCTTCCGCACGGCTAGATTCTACCCACGAACAGTCGGGTTGCTTAGGCGGTACCGGCCATCAAATTCGCCTCAACAGTCCCAACTAAATTAGCACCACAGGCCCCAATAAATAGAATCACCCCAGAACTTCCTACCCAAATACCCAATCTACCCTGTTGTTGGTTTTTTCCTATAGCTTTATTCCCTCCCCCCCCCCCAAAGCCCTTGGGTGGTGAGACCAGCCTCTCATCTCCTCAACACTACACTCTGTCCCGGCCACACTAGGGCTGAATCTGGCCTGTCGGCTGACCCCCGGCAGTCAGGTCCCCCTGTGTGACCCCAATGAGAAACACAACCTAAACGGTCCCCAACCACCCGACCTCTCGCTCCTGTCCCCGTCACGCTGGACGGACTCTGCAACGTAGGCCGCCCCTAGCGTGGCGGTTTAGGGCACTGGCCTCCTACTTGGAAGCTCATCCCGCCGCCAGGAGCACTAGCAGAGGCCGAATCAGGTCCATCAGTTAACAAGGACATCCAAGCTTTGGAGGAAAGACAAACTCTATAAGACCGCACGGGTAAATCCGCACAGCGGATAGGTACCGTGGCACTCTACCCACCGTCCGGGAGCACCCGGACGACTTGTTCTCGCTCTTGGCTCTCTCTTGGTGTGCCAACTCTGGACAAGGATGGATCTAGTTCCGCTAGGTAATCGGCCATGTGGCCAATTGTGTATTTTCTATTATTGTAGTAAACAGTTCATGTCTAAATTGTAGTTCCAGTATTTTGTAATGTAATTGAACCTTTATACAGGAAATCCCAACCTCTCCGCAAAGCATGTGAATCCCATCTTAAGAGTTATGCCCCCGTGCAAAACCCGGCCATGTGGTATAGTGGCCGCGTTTAAACCATCCCCAACCGGCTCTCTTTGAAGGGGGAAACTATTCCTCCCCCTAACCACAATGTCATAAACATCTTAGGAAACACCAACCGGGGTCAGAGGTGAAGAATGCTAGGCACGTGTTTACAGCTGAGAATATCCAAGGTTGCCGTTGTTTAACATAACGTTTAGAGGCAAAATATAAATAAAGCAATGATTAATGTTTCCTATAAGTAATAGATAATGTTACAACGCTTTGTAACATGACTGAAAAGAGATATGTCACCTATGTTATGCTATTAGTACTTATATTACGTACATGAACTAAGTGCGTATTATTAGCATAATATCTAAGGAAAGTTTAGTAAAATATCATTACAATTTTCAAAGGGTTAAATTGCATCAATGTTTATGAATTTGCGAGGGATATTTACATGCGAATTAAAGAAGCACTTTGGATATTCTGGTAGTTAATAATAATTTATAAGCAAAGACTGCACGTTAGAGCTTTGTTTATTGCAATCGTGAGCCGATTTATTCTAAAACATTTTCCTTTATTCTATTTGTTGATTTAACAAAGCAATAAACACTTCAAAAGTAAAAAAAAAAAAAAAAGTAAAAAAGACGAACCAATGTATTAAAGAAAAACTAGTAAGGAAACTCTATTAACTCTTTTTAAATTTTCGAAGCTTTTAACAAGGATGTCTGCCAATTTTACAAGTTTGAATAACGTTAAGCAGTATATTTTTTGGGGGAGGGGGGCTCTTCTACTAAACACAATTTAAATAAGTAATCACGTACACTCCGCATAATAATTAAATATGTCATAAACGCTTTACAACTCGAGAAAGTTTACAAATACTGTTAGATATATATTACAAGTATGAATGGAAATCCATGTTAGGTTCGATACCCACGGTCTCCACATCTTAATTAAATTACGCAAGTGCTAAACGCCAATAACTATTAAACACTAATAAATGTATAAACTACACTAAGTAAAACACTATGTAACTTCTATAAATATAAACTTAATTAACATACATAGGAAGCATGTTTGCACAGTTTAAGCTAATTTCTGAGGACACAAGAGAAATATTGCAACAGTGCTTTAACTTGCTGAACGTATTAAGAAGGACGACCCATATGTTTAAGGGTGGAAGACCCTTATAATTGCTTACATGTGAGGAGGCGTGGTCAGAAGGGAAAGCTTTGATGCCGCCTGGGATGCGATGAACGAGGCTACAATATCTTTATCCATTACCATCCATGGTCAGATCTTAACAATATAACACAACACACGATAATGTTTACACTGTAAAGTGGTGAAAAGTGGTTTATTTTTCACTTCTAAATATGTTGGTGTGGAGGTAGTACGTTGCATCATATTCAATAGGTCTCAAATTCAAGTCTCGGTGAGGGTGGGTTACCTGGATATAAGGCTTTATTCTCAGGGTTTTCAATTATCCTGAAAGATAAATGTCTGATAACTCTATGCTCTATGAACCCTGAACTCTTTTGAGCATCATTTTACGCATTTCATTCATCATCGATATGACCTTGGAAGACGTTCTAGACTAGTCCTTGCGTAATCATCATCTGTATCTCTAATGGACACGTGTTACCAACAATAGCCATGACAAGTACTAATTGACACGATTTTGGTTATTCTCACGTCCCACCACTTACACTGCGTAAACCTACATAAACTCATGGAAAATTTGAAGTGGCACGAATCCATAGTACAGTAATATACTAGTGTTGCAAACTGTCAACTTGTAGTGGTTTCCTTCATCTTCTGTGGGTTTCTGTTGTTATTCTGTTGTTACGAGAGAGTGTCCCGGTAGTTTTTATACTAGAGTGATGAAAATTTTGCAGTGTCATCATAGATCCCTCGGGACATAATGTTGGCAGTTTCAGTAATTTGAGTCCTTTTGAATTTTTACAGTGAGTGCCAGAAGTGACTGAGGTGTAAGATGGAGAAAATTGAGGTTGGTAGTGTGATCAAGTTTTTGCATTTGAAGGGCGAAACTGCCCGGGAAATCCATGATGAGATGGCGGCTGTTTATGGAAATGATTTCCCATCGTATGACACTATTGTGAGGTGGAAAAGGAATTTTCAAACTGGTCACATGTCCCTGACAGATGCGCCAAGAGCTGGTAGACCGTCAATGGCAGACGATGCTCTCACGGTGAAGAAAGTGGAGTGTTTAATACTAGAAGACAGACGAGCAACCATCCAAATGATCATGAATGAGACACATCTAAGTTATGGTAGTGTATGGAAAATTATTCATGACGAACTCCACATGTCTAAGGTGTCTGCAGGTTGGGTTCCACGTTTGCTAACCCCTTTTCAAAAGCAACACGACATGGCCTTTCAAGAGAGATGTTGATGCTTTTGGAATAGGATGAAGATTGTTTTGATCGTCTGGTAACCATGGATGAATCCTGGATCGATTTAGAGACAAAAGCCACGAGCATGGAACGGAAACATGCCGATTCCCCTCTCCCAAAAAGGCAAAGGTGCAAAAGTCAGCTGGGAGGGTCATGCTTTTAGTTTTCTGGAACTGTTGTGGAGTCATCTTTACAGATTATCTTTCCAAGGCTCAAACCATCACTGGCAGATACTACTGCAATATTCTGGACCAGTTATGAGCAGCTCTGTTTAAGAAACGACCCGGTATGATCTCCAAAGGTGTTCGTCTTCTGTCTGACAATGCACCAGCTCATTCATCTCAAGTTGCAGTTGACAAAAACAAGGGAATGTAGCTTTAAGACCTTACAGCATCCGCCTTATTCGCCTGATCCCTCACCAAGTGACTTTCTCTTGTTCCCGAAAATGAAGAATCCTTTGTTTGGTCGCCGATCTGACAACACAAATGACGTCATTAATGAAGTAAAAGAGTGGTTTAAACCGAATTCTGCAGACTTCTGCGATCACGGTTAGATTAGATTAGATTGATTTGCGTTCAGTAGGTTCACTTGTGGCCAGAAAAGGCTGTGCATATTGAACATGTCCAGAGGTATAAAGTTTAATAGCATATATATGTACAAAAGTTAACATAAGACACATATTATAGTATACAGGCAATATGAACAACAATATGGAAAGCAAAGCAGGGATAATTATATATGATACAAAATGAAACACTTTTTAAATCAGCTTTCACTTGTCTTATGCCAGTACGTCTCAACCTTTTTGCAATGGATACCATTCTTGTTATTTATTAAATACATATACATTAAAAATAAACTTTCAACTTGCATCAAATATTTATTAGTAATGATTTGTCATTGGAATAGTTAGATACTACTTATAGAGCTACAGAAGCATTATCAGGATAATTTGTCATTCAGATAATCTTGTACAGAATAAAAGGATTTTGAGCAAAGATACTCTCTAACATCTTTTTTAAAAAGCAACGAAATTATCAACTTTTTCTTTAAGAACATTAGGAAGTGCGCCAAATATTTTGATAGTTTCATAATACACACCTTTCTGGAAGCAAGAAAGTTTAGCACTCGGATAATAGATATTATACTTTTGTCTAGTGTTTATTCTGTGAATTACATTATTTGTTGCAAATAAGGTACGATTGCATACAAAGAATTTTAGGATCGAGAATATATATATGCAAGGAAGCGTTAATATCTTCAATCTTATAAAAAGATCTTTACAGGTATTCGGAAGGTCAACAAACGCTCTGAAAAATGTTTAAATCTAGATGATGACTAGGTAGAGAAGAGCTAACAAGTACATATCAACACAAATCCTCTATTACATTTTTTAAACGGTGATAATATAACTTTGCAACACCCCCTTGTAAGATGGCAAAATAATCATTTGAAAGCTGAACCTTGCATACTCTGTTTTCTTTTATGTTCTTGTGATTCATTTTCAACAGTTTTATTACAATAGTTTTAACTTTACGTTTTATTGTAAAAATATCTACAAGCATTTGACCAAATGGATACCATTTCCACTACAATAGCAGCTTACTTACTTGTCCTGCGTTCTCATTTTAAATTACATGTTCGAATTATGTTACTTTTAATCTACATATATGCATTACCAGATTACTGTTCACCTGCAGAACTATTTGTCTTTTCTTTAAATTCTCTGCCAAAGGATTTTTAGCGATTTACAGTCTTGATTCATAGATGTCATACAAGTACTTGCCTTTTTAAGCGCTTCATAGTCAAAAGTTCAAGTTAAAGGAATGTAAATATGTTACATCCTAATGCTCAACCGAATGTTGGTTCTTTATCTAATCCTCCATTTGCGAAAAATCTAATTCCTCCTGGCCATCTTCTCTAAAGTTCTCCAGCATCCCTGTCTTTCTGGGTCACCCATTTATTTCGCGCTGTTTCCCTTTCTGAAATACAATTACTCTGCCATATACATTACAGATATGCAACTGTTCCTCCTTCCAGGATATAAAGAACATCCTACAATGTTTACTTCTCCGGTAAATAAACTTAGTTTAATGGTTTCTAAACAACATTATTTACATGATATAATTCAAACATTTCCTGTGGAAACCTACGTCGAGTATCTGCGAATAAGTCATTAGGAAAATTAATTTCAGTTATGCTAATTTTAAGATGTCCATAAACTGTAATACCAACAAATGAATCACGATAAATAACTGAATGATAAGAGCACAAAATTGATATTATTTCAAACAAATGAAGATTATATCGAAAGTAGCTGATGCCTCCTAGAAAATGTTATTTAAAATAAATTGTGTTTAAAACAAGTGTACAATTTTTATATTGAAAGTCTTCGTTTCTCTTACAAAGTAACTGAAAAAAAAAATGAATATGGAGTAAAAGAAGTCTCACAATCTATTTACAGATAATTCCTCATGCATTAAGCGTATAGTGCTTCAACTAAACTCAACTGGGAAATTGTTGAGTAAAGCATACATAACAAAATTCTCCATCTGAGAGTAGTTTTAGGGATCATCTTGGAAGTCTTAAGTTAACTTCTTCAAAGATTTTGAATTTAAATACTAAGTTTCATATATCTCCAACTTATAATTTGAATTATGTTCTTCACATATAAATATACAGATACAGCTTTATAACGATTTATATCGTACATGTAACCTCAAAATTTTGTACTTTGGATACAATTTTGATATCGCATTTTTTGGACACAATGTACTCGTAATATTTGACTTTCCTACTATAAAAACATCCGAGAGATATTAAAAATAAAAGTTAAATAATAATAATTTTATTACTAATAAATAATATAATTAACTATCTTATTATTGTTATTATTATTACTGTTGTTGAATAAATTTTTAAACAAGCTTATAATATGCTCTAGTTGTTCTTCGGAAGCAAGCCATGTGAAAAGACGATTAGAAATCGACGTTTCGGGAGTTTGCATCTCTCCCATCATCAGGATATTTATTAAATGTTATAACCACAAATGAATCACTGGATATAACACAAATATAAGCACTATGATAGTCGCATTACCGAACAAAATACTGCTTTCAGTAAATTAAATGCCAGTTCAGGAGATGGCGTCAGTATAGAGAATTAATTGGGTCAAAGAAACGTAATTACTTAACTTGATTATCAAGCTGTATAGATCCGTACTCTTTAAGTCAACGTATTTCCATTTTAACACCGGTTTCCAGGAAGAGCTGAACTGAAATCCAACATCACGATTAAGCGTGCTCCTCTCTGAGGAAATGGCCAAATCCTCCTTAATTCTCCGCTCCCAGTAACTGTTTCATTTTGCCAAGATGGTCGTCTCTCGAAAGCTGGATCTATGGTCGTTATCGAAACAATGCTTTGCCAGCCCAGATTTCTCAGGTTGCATTAAACGAATGCTCCTTTCATGTTCGTTTATTCTGGTAGCGATGCTCCTTCCGGTTTGTCCTATATACGGTGTCATGCGGTACACTGCCGGAACTTGGAAGCCCAGTTTGTCTTTGATGGTCTCAACAGATGTTTAATCTTCGGAGGTGGCTTGTGAATGGTCCTGATATTGTATTTGGCGAGAATTCTGCTGATTCTGCCGGATAGGTTGCCAGTAAACGGGATGCAGGCTGTAGCGGTAGGTTATCTGACGTTTGCTGTATTAAAATTAAAAATTAAAATTAAAATTCCCTTTCCTAGCTTTAGTGAGTGAGTGAGTGAGTGAGTGAGTGAGTGAGTGAGTGAGTGAGTGAGTGAGTGAGTGAGTGAGTGAGTGAGTGAGTGAGTGAGTGAGTGAGTGAGTGAGTGAGTGAGTGAGTGAGTGAGTGAGTGAGTGAGTGAGTGAGTGAGTGAGTGAGTGAGTGAGTGAGTGAGTGAGTGAGTGAGTGAGTGAGTGAGTGAGTGAGTGAGTGAGTGAGTGAGTGTGTGTGTGGAGTTTTAGGGCCCGTCGACAACCAGGTCATTTGGGCCTCCTAGCTTTAGTGATCGAGGCTTCAACGTCATATTCGGAGTAGCCGTTTTGACGGAAAGTGAGTCTCAGGTGCTTATAACAGTAAGTGTCGCTGTAGATGCACTTATCTGAAAAGTTTACTAATACGTGTTTCCAAAATACTATAGCTGAGATTCAAGATAGTTATCAGTACAAGTTTAGTTAAATGAGCCTTCAAAAATGTAATCATTTCACTCGTCCAAGCTCAAACTATGTTGCTTATCTGATGAAACTGACAGTAGTAAACTACACTAACTCAGAAACAAAAGAGGATCTAACCAAATCGTTTAACAATATAATTAAATATGTGAATGTCTGCCTTCAACGGAAAGCTGGATATTCTCAAGGTTTCTGTGAATAGACAAGTTAAAAGTGACTTTTACTTGTCGTTTGATAAGTCCGGTAAATTTTCATGAAGCGATGTAAATTTTTTGTTAAAACTTTGTGGATGGTAAGCTTGATTATTCAAAAGATTGTACAGAAAATTTGAATGCGCTACAATGTCCAGTTCATTGTTGACAGCCATTTAAACTGGTCACTGTGATATCTGTGAATAAAAATGGTTATAACAGAGTTTCGTGCTGTCATTACACATTTTCATTTGTAGGGCTGGACTGCCACACAAGTCAAAACTGAACTGGATGAAGTTCACGCGAACTATGCACCAGCAATGAAGACCATTTACTTTTGGACCAATGAATTTAAGCGTGTTCGTAGAGGCGCCGAAGATAAATCGCACTCTAGTTGCCCAATTGAGGTCACCACTCAGCACACGAAATCCATGATCTGGTTATGTAAGACTGCCAAAATTAAAATTCGTGAGATTGCTGAGGTTGTAGGCATCTCAATTGAGCCAGTACACAATGTCCAGCATGAAAATTGGCAATGAAAAAGCTGTGTGCAAGATGGGTGCCGCTATTGCTCGCAGTAGACCAAGAGCGCATCCGAAAGAACACTTCTACCAAGTGCCTGGCGATGTTCAATTGCAATCTGTAAGAATTTTTGTGCCGATTTGTGACCTTAGATGAAACTTGGATCCACCATTACACACTGCAGTCAAAACAATAGTCAAAACAATGAACAAATGCTGGTGAAAGTGCATCAAAGAAGGCAAGGACTATTTTGTCAGCTGGGAAGGTGGTGGCCACTGTTTTATGGGATACTCAAGGAATAATCCTTATATAGTATAGCAACGCAAAGAAAATCCCTGTAAGGAATGTACTGTGGGACAAGGACAGCAAATGTGTGTGGCAGAGAACGCTTGCTACACAAGGAGCAGACCGTTAAAAAAACATGCGCCCTATTCACTCTGTACATTAAGCCGAGAAGATTCATTGACAAAAGTAGACAGTTAAGCTCACAGGTTCTACTCCCATTAGTCCTGGACCCGTAGGACCAAGGACCCGGCTCTACTTCTACTCGGGAGCGATGGAAACTCCGGAGCTCTTTCCATAGGGCAATATCTGGAAGCTAAAAAGCCCTCCCGCTGAGCAAAACGTCAAGATGGGATGGAAGTGGATACGCCACTTACGCGCGTCAACCCCGCAGGGAAGACTACCGATAATCTCGGTGGGGCCGAATGGTGATCTAGCACACCTTCTACTAGCTCTGCAGGCTAGTACCCGGAACTATTTAGGCAACCCTCTACCCCTTCCGGGCGGCCGTAGCCTGGCCGGAAGTACCCAATTACCCGTGGGTGTCGGGAACACACTGTCCCCTCGAGTCCAACCCAATCCGAACAGCTCCCATACGGGAGAGGCTCGGCATGTTCAGTCCGAGGTTCCTCTAGTAACGTCAGAGGTACCACAAGTGCTAAGGGTCCACAGCGCCCGTACTTCGGCAGCTGAAGGGGACGGATCCGCTCCCCTACGGGATCACAAAAGTAAAAGCCGTCAGAATGTTTTTGAATGGTGTGTAACTGTACTGACATGGGGTGTCATAAACCTGTCCAGGGAGGGTGTGGGGACCTTCGGCCACCCCCCTGCGTCTCGCCCCTCGGAGACTTTCTCTCCTGTGGAGGAGTAGTATAGCAACGCAAAGAAAATCCCTGTAAAGAATGTGCTGTGGGACAAGGACAGCGAATGTGTGTGGAGAGAACGCTTGCTACAAGGAGCAGACCGTTAAAAAAACATGAGCCCTATTCACTCTGTACATTAAAGCCGAGAAGATTCATTCACAAAAGTAGAAGCTGTCACAATGTTTTTGAATGATCTGTAACTGTACTGACATGGCGTGTCATAAACCTGTCCAGGGAGGGTGTGGGGACCTTCGGCCAACTGCCTGCGTCTCGCCCCTCGGAGACTTTCTCTCCTGTGGAGGAGTATAGACTACCTGGAAAAAAGCAGAACCATAACTGGAACCTATTATGCTTCATTGTTGAGTCGCTTGAACATGAACTGACTGAAAAGAGACATAGATTGAAACAACAACATGTGCTCTTTCATCAGGACAATGCACCATCGCACACATCAGCAATTGCAATGGCGAAAGTGCATGAGCTGGGTTTTGAGATGGTTACTCACCCACTTTATTTGCCAGGCTTAGCCCCAAGTAGCTTCTTTCTGTTCCCAAACTTGAAATTTGGCTTGGTGGTAGGAAATCTTCATCAAATGAAGAAGCGATAGTCACCCTCAACGAGTATTTTGTAGACCTATGGGCTGAAAAAGCTGGTACATCGCTGGACCAAGTGTATAGCATGAATGGATATATAGAGATACAAGGTGAAATGTTCACAAAAATAAATTTTACTTGTTCTTTTACCAGACTTATCAAATGACTCTAGATACTACCGTGTTTATATTTTCCTAACAAGTGCATGGAATCTGTTATCGTGTACATCTCACTTATGGAGAGACAGATCACACTGTATTTGTGCTCAGTTACATAAAACTATATATACAAATTCAACATATGATGTGTAATGCATTTTTAAATTTGTGTTCACTACCACCTGCTGTATCCTGCGTCACCCTAGCATTACTAAAACCAACTGAGACATCGTGGATGTGAAGTTAAAGCTCGGCACTTGAGGTGAAGTGGGGAGTGGTTAACAACCTAGCAGTACACACACAGAGTAAATAGGAGTTGAAGCGCGTGCTTTTGCATATGTAGGAGAGAATGTCTGAGATGATACGTAACCATGTTACATGGTTCTCATTAAAGAATAGAATCATGTGTGTGATTTTCCTTTATTCCTTAAATCAATAATTCTCGTTTATAAATTTTGATGACCGTTTGATTTTACCAGTATATCTTCAAGCAGGGTTGAATCTGAAAAGTCTGAAAATCATATAAGATTATAATATATCTGTTCAATAAGGAATGACCACAATTTTTTTTGACAATGTACCTTTACTCATCCTCATAATTTTCACCGTGCTTCTCAAAATAGTCTACCCTGAATGCGATGCACTTGTCCCAGAGTTTCTGCCAGTCTTCAAACACATGCTGGAAATCATTTTTTGAAAGATGCTTCAAAATGCTCCCGCAGCCTTCACCACTGCTTCTGATGATAGATAATGCCTCCCACGAAGGCGTTTCTTCAAGTTAGGGGATAGAAAACAGTCACATGGGGCTAAATCCGGACTAAGGGAGGGTGAGGGATGCACTTCACGTTGATTTTTGCAAGATATTCAGCTACAAAATTGGCAATATGCAGCTGCGCATTATCGTGGTGCAGCATCCAGCCTCCTTCATGGAAATGTGGTCTTTTGCGCCTGATATGGACTTGCAATGTTTTGAGGACATCCCTGCAGTATTGTCCATTTACTGATGTGGGTGCAGGTACAACATGCTGATAAACCATTCCATGAATATCAAAGAATGAGATGAACATAACTTTCCCAGCAGAAGCAACCACTTTTGCTTTTTGGGTGTTGGTGATGAAGGAGATTTCCACACTGAGCTTTTCTGTTTGTTCTCTGGATCAAAATGATGTAGCCAAGTTTCATCAGCAGTGATTGCATTTGAAAGAAACTCCGGATCTTCCTCCAACATCAACTTTAACTGCATGTTAACTCCATTCAGCGGTAGGCGATACTGAACATGTCTCAACTTGCCTAGTTCTCACAGGCGGGAGCCAGGAGTTCCAACAATGAAACTACTACGGTATGTTTGTTTCACATTAAGCTAACAGAATATAATAAGATTGAATTTTTGTGCGAAAAATTATGACCGTAAAAAATTGTGATCATTTTTTATTGAACAGTCCTCTTAATTGATATTGTTATTGTTCCATTTACAACCATTTTATCCATAAGCAATAGAGCTAATTCGAATAATTAGGATGTTATTGTACATTAGGTCTCATATTCTCATCCCTCTTCCAGACTTTGTGTGTATAGGATATAATTCTCCCTAGAGAAACATTTCCACTCCCCAGCCGGGAATTGAACTTGAGGCGCCGCACAGGGTTCTAAAGACTGAGCTAGGGGGGCAGCCTATGATAATACTTTATTGGCATGGACTATTTTTAACTGTTGTGTTTGCTGGCTGAGCGTGATGTTTGCTAAACGTACATTTTGACAGATCACAAATATCCCTTATGCGTCATTGTGACCTATTGTATAAAGCAGTTAGATAGTACATTACAATACAATATAAAATATAATAATATAGTATAATATAATTATATTAGAATACAGTAGTTCTTATCAAAGACGACAGAGCGACAAGTAACTCAAGTTAAAAGAAATTTGAATTTTAAAAACTTATATAATATTATACTTAACTGATGCTTTACATCTTTAAGTTAACAAATTTTTATGTAACTCAGCTGGAATCTAAATATTTATCAATCTTAATTTCACTATGAAATATAAAACTGAGACGTTAAAAAATGAAATAAATAACTTATGCTGGAAACAACATAAATTAAACCCAGTTATACGAGAATAATAAAAATGATAATGGAGTTAATCTTTCAAATTGTAACCTTAATGAGAAATAGCTGAATTTTCTAAATAAAGATATTAAACCTGTGTATATTTTTCAAAAAATTATTGATGATGTTTATATTGCAGGATATCGAAATTACTAGCGAGGATTTAAATAAAAATGATAAATCGTTAATTGAAATAACATGCAGCAGAATCTTAAAAAATATGAACAAAAATCATCCTAAAATAAATAATAATAAAAGATTATTAAATAATTAAATAAAAAATATCTAATTTTTACTAAAGCTAACAAAGATAACAGAATTGTAATCTTAAATACATTTTATTATAGATAGAGTCAACATGAAAAATTGAATGCCATGGCCAAGATTTGAACCACGGAGCTCCTGGTTTCCGTCAAGTCACTCTAACCTATTGAGCTACCATAGCCAACTTACCGCCATGACATTAAATTCTCCATTTAAGTCGTATATTTCCCCGGTAAACCACTAGGGGCTCTTGTATCCTAGATACGATAGTAAGTCGGCACAAACGGTGTAAGTACTTGAGTCCCAGGCTTCATCATTTAACTCTTATTATTTTGGTTAATTGATGGAAATTAACCATTTCTTCACACTAGCCGTATATAGGCTAATAAGTCGCCACAAACGGTGTATCTCGGATGCGAGAGCTCCTTGTGGTCTACGGGGTAATATATGAGTCAACTGGAGAATTTAATGTCAGGACGGTACGTTGGACATGGTAGCTCAATGGGTTGGAGCAACTGGACGGGGATCGGGAGATCCGTGGTCAAATCCCGGCCATGGCATTGAATTTTTCATGTTGACTCTATTTACCAATATTTTTTATCAGAATATTTTCAATTTTAATGGCCATTTTTTTCAAGAACTTCAGTTTAGCGATTCGTAATTCACCTTCACCTTTTCTTACTGACCATTTTGAACTCTTTAAATGCATATCACTAAATCATTCCCTTTAATTTTTTGAAATTTAATATAGATAGTAGACGACAGTTTTGCTATTGTTGCTGATGAACACATAAACAGTTTGAAATTTCTTAATTTATAAGATAAAGCAATATATCTTCTTTAGAAACTGAAAATAATTGTTACCTTACTTTTATAGTTCTAAATAAAATAAAAATAACAATAAATCAACTTTGATATTTCCTCTGGAAAACAGCGTCTTCCTCGGTGCCAAGAAAGATCCCGTTTGGCGGGCCACTCGTCCAGACGAAACCCCTGCAATAAATATAAATTTCAGAGGTCCTGGCCGTGGTTGGTGAAAATGGTGCCAGTGCAATATTGTTACACTAGATTTAACAAAACTGAAGTCTAATACAGTGTACTTCCGATCTTTTTTGGTATGTCTTCAGTATGTTTTCGCAGCTTTACCCACTCCGTTGAGGTAATACATTACGTTGTATAGTATTTATATAACAAAAATTGCATTTCATTGAGGCTTACGGCATTTAACTACAGAATAATGCTAGCAGAAGTAATTCAGGTTATGTTTTCTGGAGCAAGAACTTCTTCATGCGTAAGAGAATTTATTTTCCATGCCTTTAAACATAGAAAGAGGTTAAACAATGCATGTGACGACTCCATAAGAACCACATTGGATAACTGATCCATTATAAACAAAGATGATAAGTGCGGCAGTACTATCTCTCCGCCTCGCGTCTGCACGTACCTGGGTTGACGTCGGGACTCCTTCCTCGGTCTCCACGTCGTCGTCGGCTGCTTGCTTTACCCTTGACTCTAGCTGCTGTCTCCTGCATGGATTTTTTTTTGGGGGGGGGGCTCTCAGGGTGTTAAGGTTGCGACAACACAAACCAACGATAATCTATGAACTGCTTTAATTTGTCCTTACGATTGTGGAACCCGGGCACCCTTAAATAAACCGCACTTTCGGCGGACTTACATTTTACTGGACGCGGCACGTCGTCGGACACACCAGACGGATGTATACAATACATTTGACTGCAATGAGCAATGAACAAACAATGAGAACTGAATAGGGGTTGCTACTCTCTTATATACAGAGCACGGCGTCACAAGGAAAAACTAAGTGGATATTGACCTGTGTAACGGTACGGTAAAATGACTAGCATTCCTTTCTATTGTCTAACATCCACCCTTCATAGACTGTCGTCCGGGAGTGCAGTTTTTCTCACGTACATCTGCCCAGGTTCGTTACAATATTTTACATCAAAGTCTACAATTTTACTTTCACTAACATAGCTAGTTACAGTTCTCAAATTTATGTTTAATTATTAAACTTATTACACAATTAAATGAATAATTGATCCGAGGACCAAAGTTCCTGTTTCACAAGATAGACATTGAAACACGAGAAGAGCCGAATGAGACAGCTGCAATAATTCAGGCTTATTGTCTCCATGGTGACGTGTGAGGTTTGCATTCCCTGCGTTCGGGCTTTGATTTTTGTTAGACCGATCTTGGTTATTTCCGCCATGTTTCTAGATCAATAAGCGAATGCCTGGAGTGGTTTCTATAATGCAGCGAATGATCCCCACTCCAATTTCCTGTTGTCTTATTTCTTTACGTTTGAATTTCTGAGAATCAGGGCTAGTGGATGGTGTGACGGTGGAATGTACTTTCTGAAGCATCTAGTGTAAGTCAAGCCTAGTGATACTACTATTTGGGGAGTGTATAGGCGGAACCCCTGGTATCGATATGTCAGTGCTGGAAGCATTACGGACCTCGCCTTGGTCAAACTTTGCCACACGTGATACGTTTGCCTTTATGTTCTTCACTTCATGTTTTCCTCCCGGAAGTTTAGTAGTGAAAATTACAAAACGTTGTGTAATTATCATATTAGGTCATACTAGGTGTCCGTCCGTGGCTGCTGGAAGGCTGTGGTTAGCCTAAATGATTTTGTTGCGTACCCATCATCAATAGGGTTTAACCGCAGGTAGGAATTAGGATGGGGTTTTGTAGGGTAACTGTTTGCATTTAGATAGGAAGTGCAAAATAGGGGCAAGTTGCCCTCGATGCTATTGTAGTAGGACAAAGCACCCCGTATGCCTTGGTGTGAATATTCGTTTGGTGAGAATTTGGAGTCCAATCCTCTCTTAATGAGGTTATCTGGAGCTGAGCTTTAGCTGCTGTTTGGAATTGCTCCGGTGTTATCTTGGGTGTCCGCATGCCATACGGGGTACTCTATGTCACCTGAACTGGCGTCTTCTGGGGTCATAACCCCGTCCCCTTCAGCTGCCGTGGTGCGGGCGCTGCGGACCCGTAGCACTCGTGGCTGGCGTTACTAGAGGAACCTCGGGCCAAACATTCGAGCCTTTCCCTGATTGGGAGTTTTTCGGATTGGGTTGGACTCGAGAGGGCAGTGATTCCCGATAACCGTGGGTGATCGGGTACGGGGTTGAGGGAAGCCATTAATATCGGTAGCCTTCCCATTTTGGAGTTGCTGCGCGTAAGTAGCATATCCACTTCCATCCCGTCTTGAGTCCATAGGACCAGATGGGGGGCTTGTTAGTCTTTAGGTCTTGTCCTATGGAAAGCCCCATGGAGGCGCCAGGCGCCCTTTTGGGACAGCTCGGTAACTCCCTGGTCGAAGGAGGCCCGGGTCCAGGACTAATGGGAGTAGAACCTCTGACATTAACGATGATAACCCCCTGAAGAGCTAACCAGGGCGCTTTGATGTTATAAATTCGTGTAAAAATTTAGTAGCACGTCGCCTAATTTTCCCTCCACGCACGGAAGAGGTGAGGTTTCATGAAGTAGCCTCACGGGAAATAGCGGGTTACAGAATAGATGAACCTGAGTCCTCTACGGCCAAACCCCATATTTCGCAGGCACATAGCATGAGTAAATTGAAGAGGTACAACGTTATACAAATAGGCATACGGAGCTCAGCGTGGGATACAATGAGGGTATACCTCCTGCATCCGCGAGGAGAGTCTAATGTGCTGCAGGAAAGTCGCCTCTGTCCAACCTGACTCCCAGGTAGTGGCAGAATTTCCCCATTCAGTCTATCGACCTCTGAAGGTAATAGTTGGGCAGTCATCGGAAATTAGCGTTTACAGTCTGATTTTTAAAAGAAGATACGTGAAGGTTAGCTGTTTCTCCACGTGAGGTTCCGCAGTATTGCCCAATAGCAGACAGTAAGTAATGCAGATATCTCCTTTCTTTATCCTCTCAAAACTTGAAACATAAACAAGGGTTCGAGCTAACAGAGTATGTCATTCACCAGTGTAACCAATCTGGCAAACTTTGTTTACGTTACCATAGCAACAATCTTCCCCTCTTATAGTCTGTTTAGTTAACTGGTGTGCACGTCGGCCTCTGCCCTTGACGGACCCTTATAATCGTTTTACAACCCCCGACCCTTCTTCTCCCAGAACTTTCTGCAAGGTTGCCAACTTTCTCGATACGTCATGGGTATCTGGGTATCGTACGAGGTTTCGTCTAAATAAATTATCTTATGTCCATTACTGCGAAGCTTCGTTAGTTTTGACATATAGACATCGCCAAGCTACAAGTCTACTGGATTCCATGATAACCCTTATCTTATTCAAAGTGCGGTATTTGAAACCCAGCTCCTTTAGGAGACCGCGCAAAGTGCTGTGCCCATAAGGAAAATCACAAATTTCTTGCAAATGTGCAACCAATTCGTCTAAGGTGGGCGCTCTCCCTTTTGCATAGAATCTATAAATTTCTTGACGAATTAAATCGTGTGTGCAATTATCTACTTTAGAGAAACGTTTCCTTTTGTTTTCACACTTGATCGGTGTCTTTGGTATTCCTTTCGTCACAATATTTCTTACTGTATTTCTGTGAATACCCAGAATTTATCAGGTTCACTGCACCACCCCTTACCAAGATTATTTGTCAGCACATATTTATATGTGTTCAAATCAAGCGCTTGAATTTGCTTAGAAACAGTTCCTGTTATAACTTCGTTGTTGTTGTTTTTTAGGCTTTTCCAGTAATATAACTCGGCCCAGTTATTCACTCTGTCTTCACTTTGATTATTATCACTTGACTGAAAGTTATCTACTACTTCATTTGCATTTACCACTGCATTTCCCTCCCACGGTCTCCACATCGTGACACACAACGAATTTCTGCACGTAATGAAACAGATCAACTGGAAGTTGGAACTTTGGCAACTGAGACTCCACGTGGAGTAGACATGCGACTGTCATTTCAAGAAGATCAGGGTTGCTATTGGTCCTCAACGACAGTGTTCCATTTCTGAAGTGTGGAGATAGATTTATGACGGTCATTAGTGGGCGGGAGGCTCAGGTTCCTTTGACTCTGTACTGCACATGCGTTAACTAAACAGAGTTTACCCTTCGCGTCCCTTGTTTGATGACCTTCACGTATCTTCTTTTAAAACTCAGACTGTATGAAGAGTACGGCGAGGCTTTTGTCCGGGTTAACGGACACACGCCAGAGCTGACAGCATTCTTGGGCGAGGCGGAGATGTTGCTGTATAATACTATATGATTTCAGATATATATTAAACAAAATTTGTGTATAGTGCATGTTTGGTTTCAGAAGAAAATCCGTACTTCCCAACCATAGAACTGCTTAATTACTGACATCCGACTTACCTGATGGATATGCGAAATGACTTCCGTATGAGTTGCATCTTCCAAGCTTTTCCCATTGACCTCTAGGATCTCGTCGCCAACCTCCAAGTCTGCTTTATCGGCTGGCGATCCTAAAAATGACAAGAATTCACTGTAAGTGTTCAATGAAAATATCAACAAATCATCAAATTGTGAATAAATAAGAGCCACTGTATAAAGAATATGGCGGAATCCAGGCTGACTTCCAAACTTCGCCTACACGAATTTGTGAAGGAAAATAAAGAAACAATATATTTACATTAGTAGTAACATCGCTCAAGGAATAAATTAACATCTTTGTAATTTAATCTCTAATTTCTATCCTTTAACACATTTCAGTGATAATGAGATGCACTCCTTTGAAAGAGATTCCTAAGAAGTTAACAACTTGCTGGATCATGAATTGCGAGTTCAGGTGCGGATGATTTTACTTAGTTATTTCTCTTTACTAATTAAAGTAACGTTAGTATTGCATTTCACCCAAAAATTCGACTTCCAGATGTTACCAAAGATGTGTTTTTAGACTCCTTGAATCCCTTTTCCCAAAGCATTTTTAGAAAAACCGCCCATGTGTACATGTGTTTAAACAGTGTTACTAAATAATGTAAACAATATCGTACTGCAAAAAATATAGATATCGTTAAGGCATACGGTTTGTGGCAGATACACTCCTGGAAATTGAAATACGAACACCGTGAATTCATTGTCCCAGGAAGGGGAAACTTTATTGGCACATTCCTGGGGTCAGATACATCACATGATCACATTGACAGAACCATAGGCACATAGACACAGGCAACAGATAATGCACAGTGTCGGCACTAGTACCGTGTATATCCACCTTTCGCAGCAATGCAGGCTGTTATTCTCCCATGGAGACGATCGTAGAGATGCTGGATGTAGTCCTGTGGAACGGCTTGCCATGCCATTTCCAGCTGGCGCCTCAGTTGGACCAGCGTTCGTGCTGGACGTGCAGACCGCGTGAGACGACGTTTCATCCTGTCCCAAACATGATCAATGGGGGACAGATCCGGAGATCTTGCTGGCCAGGGTAGTTGACTTACACCTTCTAGAGCACGTTGGGTGGCACTGGATACATGCGGACGTGCATTGTCCTGTTGGAACAGCAAGTTCCCTTGCCGGTCTAGGAATGGTAGAACGATGGGTTCGATGACGGTTTGGATGTACCGTGCACTATTCAGTGTCCCCTCGACGATCACCAGAGGTGTACGGCCAGTGTAGGAGATCGCTCCCCACACCATGATGCCGGGTGTTAGCCCTTTGTGCCTCGGTCGTATGCAGTCCTGATTGTGGCGCTCACCTGCACGGCGCCAAACATGCATACGACCTTCATTGGCACCAAGGCAGAAGCGACTCTCATCGCTGAAGACGACACGTCTGCATTCGTCCCTCCATTCACGTCTGTCGCGACACCACTGAAGGCGGGCTGCACGATGTTGGGGCGTGAGCGGAAGACGGCCTAACGGTGCGCGGGACCGTAGCCCAGCTTCATGGAGACAGTTGCGAATGGTCCTCGCCGATACCCCAGGAGCAACAGTGTCCCTAATTTTCTGGGAAGTGGTGGTGCGGTCCCCTACGGCACTGCGTAGGATCCCACGGTCTTGGCGTGCATCCGTGCGTCGCTGCGGTCCGATCCCAGGTCGACGTGCACCTTCCGCCGATCACTGGCAACAACATCGCTGTACTGTGTGTTGAGCAATTCGGCGGTACGTCCACCCGGCCTCCCGCATGCCCACTATACGCCCTCGCTCAAAGTCCGTCAACTGCAGATACGGTTCACGTCCACGCTGTCGCGGCATGCTACCAGTGTTAAAGACTGCGATGGAGCTCCGTATGCCACAGCAAACTGGCTGACACTGACGGCCAAGGTGCCCAAATAGAGTTGTGCGGTGACTGGCATACCGCGAGGTTGTCCTTCCGCTGTGTACGCTAGTAAACGCCAGGCAGAGCGGGCTTTGTTTGTGCTGTCGTGTATACAGTTCAGCGCTCCGCGCGTAGTTTTGTTGAATTGGGTATATTTATACCTGTTCGGTTTTGAGTTTAAAAAGTAATCATGGCGATGTACAAACGTGTGAATACACTAAAAATCCAATTTGAAGCAACGGCAAGTAAACCTACTGCATTAGAAATCCACCAGTGGCTTGTAAACTTCATGGGATTACAAGTGGATCAAGTTGACACGCTCCAGCTACACACAAGAGAACGTGCTATATATGTGAAGGTGATTTCGGCGGTATTATACGATAATCTCCTAGCCCGTTATCAGGATGAACAAACCTTTACCTACGCCTCTGGAGAAACGGCAAAGTTACGCATTACACCGGGTGATCAGCAAACAGTGAATGTTAGAGTGTTCAATTTACCTTCGGAGGTTCCCCTCGCTGTGTTGTCGCAGCAGCTGAGCCAATATGGTACAGTGTATGACATACGCAGAGAGCAATGGAGCTCCCAGTATCTTCTTCCGACTAACAACGGAGTGATTGCTGTGAAGATGGGACTAAAACGTCACATACCTGCTAGCTTGGTTATCGATACCTATTTGATTGGAATCAGTTACATCGGTCAACCGCAAGCTTGTCATCTCTGTCATGCCACTACCCACCTGAAAGCTGAGTGCCCCCTTCGTGCTACGCGGTTACCCATCAACCCACGGAACCGTCCAGTTACCTTCAGTGTCGCAGCAGGTGCTAACTCATATGCTGCTGCTGTCGGTAGAGAGTACGCAGCAGGTTCGACGAGTACGTCCACAGAAGAACAGCCGCCGGAGAAACCTACACAACAGGCAGACAATGGTCCGGTAGTAGTGGAGCTGACGAGAGAGCCGGCGGAGTCCGAAAAGTCTGCAGTGGCCAACAATATCACGCCTATGGTTGAGACACAGGATGCCCCTGAAAGATCTGCTGTTACTGCTCCAGCTGAGGGTTCTCGGGATGGTGTTATGGAGGTTGTAAGTGATGAAGAAGTAGAGGTATCTGATACTGAAATAGCTCAGTTAAGGCAAAAGGTTGGCATTACATTGTCGGGTCGCGACCCTCGATTAAGAAGTCAGCACAGGAGGATGGAAGTGCAAGGAATTCCACCACGACAGCAACCTCCGGATGTGCTACACGTGAAAGGTGGTCCTCCGGTTCCCATCCAAGGGAAAGAGATAGACTCAGGCAAGCGGCCGGCAGTGGATGACGGTGATGAATATGAAGAAGAACTACGTTCAGCTAAACTTACCAAAGAGGATTCGCGCCCAGGCATTGTTCAAGGAGGCTCAACTGATATTAAAGTGGTTCCTGGTTCTTCGAAATCCTGGCATTACTAAAGATGTGCTCCTAGCCCATTGAATGCCGATAGGTGCGCAAATCTGGGCTTCGCTTAATGTTAATGGTCTGCGACAGGTGGTCAAACAGCAACTTTTAAGGGACTTCTTGATAAATCATGACATAGATATCTGCTTTTTGCAGGAGGTGAATATTGATAATATGGACTTCTTATATGGCTACGAGTACGAGACGAATCTTGGGCCGGAAGGTACCGGTACGGCTATTGTGTATCGTCAAGGTTTACAACTACATAATTTCGTGCTCCATCCCTCTGGTAGAGCCATCTCAGCAGTGTATGAGGGCATTACCTTGGTGAACATTTACGCCCCTGCAGGCAGTAATAAACGAAAGCAGCGAGAAATTTTTTTAGGCAAGACATCTTGACCCATATTCCATCAAGTGCACCGTTCGTCCTGGTTGGCGATTTTAACTGTACTTTAGCTGCTAAAGATCAACGGGGTGCCGTCAATGGGTGTAGTACTCTGCAACAGCTAATAGAACAAATGCACCTGACAGATACCTGGGAACATAAGCGCGGCTCAGCAGTACAATTTACATTCGTGAGAGGACCATCAGCTTCACGACTGGACCGCATGTATGTTACGGCTGAACTCTTACCCCGCCTTCAGCGCACAGAAATAATGCCGGTGGCATTTAGTGATCATAACGCTCTAATACATGCACTTGAGGGCAGGGCGGCGAGCTGCAATAGAGGCAGAGGTTACTGGAAACTTAACTGCTCCTTGCTTACGGATGAGGAAGTGATGACTGATTTCCAGGACTGCTGGTCACGATTGCGGGAATCCTTTGCGCGTGCACCAAACAAAGTCGACTGGTGGGTGTGTAAAGCCAAACCTACATTGCGAAACTTCTTTCGGGCTGCTGCCGTTCGTCGAGCGCTGGCTAGAAGAGAAACCATGGAATATTACTTCCAAATCCTCTACGAGCTGCACGTACGCCAACAGCAGGGAGACAATGTTCTGCAACTAGTGCGGGAGATCAAAGAACACATAAAAGCTCGTAAAACACAACAACTTCAGGGATATTTGGCCAGAGTACACTCGGAGGAAGTGCTGCATGGGGAGCAGGCGAGTTTTTTTCATTTGGCAAAGGAACGTAATCATGGTCGCCGGAAGCTAATCACTCAACTTGAAATAGATGGACGGGAGGTTTCCACTACAGCCGAAATTATTCGTGAAGTGAACAATTTCTACGCACAACGATTCACCGACCCCGCAGATCTCGCACACAAAGTAGAGGCATATATGTCAAAATTCCTACCAGAGCTACCGGAAGAATTGTGGCAGGACACGCTGTCGCTGTCCAAATCAGAGTTACGTGAAATTATCCAAAAATCCAAATTGCGTGCCTCCCCAGGACCTGATGGCTTGCCATATGAATTTTACAAGCAATGTTGGTGTCACATCCAGAACGAACTGTTACAAGTCTTTCAGGAAATGTGGAATACAGAGCATTTACCACGCACATTTGCAGATGGGATAGTGGTACAACTTCCGAAGGTGGCTAGACCCAAGTCCTTACAGGATTATCGACCGATCACGCTGTTAAACTGTGATTACAAACTGTTCGCTAAAATAATTGTTGGTCGTATGCAAAAGATACTACCATATAGCATTAGCGAGTTCCAGGCCGCAGTAAAGAAGGGAGCGACCCTGCAAAATACGTTAGCTGCCTTGAGAGGATGTATACTACATTGCGCACAGGAACATCAGTCTGCAGCGATTATTAATTTGGACCTCCAAAGGGCCTTTGACAGCGTTGTTCATGACGGTGTGTGGAGACGTATGATGGAACTAAAAGTGCCTGATAAATTCTGCAACCTGATTCGAGCCATGTATGCTGGTGCCTCGTCAAAAGTTCTCTGCAATGGCTATTTAACGTCTGCTATACCGATTAAACGCTCAGTCAGACAAGGATGTCCCATGTCCATGATGCTATTCTCCCTGTATGTTGACCCACTACTCCGACAGCTGCAATCTACACTTGATGGACTTGAGATATATGGGCAGCGAATGGTTGTGAGGGCCTACGCAGATGATATTACGGTAATAGTTACCACACCCCAAGACAGTCCTCGCTTAAGAGATTGTTTACAAGAGTACGAGGGATCGACAGGGATGACATTTAATATGCAGAAGTCCGAGATTTTAGCCATTGGACCAGATCCGCCGGACACATCCATCTTAGGAATACCTATGGTGCGGCGTACGAAGATTTTGGGAGTTTACTTTAGTGATAGCGAGACGGACATGAGGGAATATAACTGGACGACCCGGATTAATGTACTGCGTGGGATGATGTACAAGCAGAAACTCCGGATGTTGAATTTGGTACAACGTATACGATATTGTAACAGTTTCGCGCTCAGCAGGATTTGGTACCTTGCACACGTGCTACCACCAACAAAGCGGGATTCCCAGAGGATAGAACAGATATTGGGCTATTTCATCTGGACAGGGAAGCTCTACCGTGTTGCGCGGGCTCAACTACGTCTCCCGAAGGGGCAAGGTGGTTGGGGATTGATAGAGGTGGCTCTCCAGTCGCAAGCGTTGATGATCAAAATGCTTCTGCTTGCCCTAAATAATCAGAGTGATCCAGTGGACACCATGATACAACGCACGCACATGGATTTTTGGCGCCAAGGACAACGAGGCAAGGTACCCGAGATTTTACGGGACACGTATTACGCGTTGGAGCGGTTACCCCCGGAGCACTCAATAGATGGTGATAAGTGCACAGTAAAGAACATTTATGCTTATCTTCGTCAAGCAGTTAGAATCACCCCACAGGTACAGATTAAATATCCGCAGCTGCCCTGGCAGCGCATATGGAAATGTTTTGGCTGTCAGCAACTGAACACCACATGGTTAGCGGTGACGTATGAAATTGTCAATGAACTTCTTCCAACAGCAGACAAACTGTACCGCCACAGAATGGCTAACTGCCCGAGATGCCCTATTTGCTCGGAAGCAGATTCACTTCCGCATCGGGTGATGGTATGTTCCGGAAAAGCTGATATATGGAACTGGGTGCTAGACAAATGTAAGAGCTGGATACCTGCCGGATGGGATGCTTCACATGAAGATATCTTACATTTGAATCTTCCTATGGTAAACCCTTCATTACAACGTGCACTGCTCTGGCTCATAATGGGTACATTTACCTGGATAAACACACTGGACACGCCGGGTGATTGTTCAATATCACGGCTTAGACGATTTTTACGCGAAGAGAGATGGACAATGATCCAGCTCAAGAAAATAGCACCCTTCAAACCGTGGATACTTCACGTTTAAGAGATATAGGCAATATAATATCAATTTCCGACATCATTCCCCTACATGTAAAACAGTGAGCTACAATAAAATAAAGATAAAAATCGGTCCCCTCCCTTCCTCCCTCGCCTTGTCCCTCCCTTCTTCCCTCTTTCTCTTCAAAAATAAAAGCAAGTAGCTTAAGTTAAAAAAAAAAAAAAAAAAAAAAAAAAAAAAAAAAAAAACCGCTGCGCAGCTAGCGCCATTCGATGGCCAACACCGCGGTTCCTGGTGTGTTCGCTGTGCTGTGCGTGTGATCATTGCTTGTACAGCCCTCTCGTAGTGTCCGGAGCAAGTATGGTGGGTCCGACACACCGGCGTCAATGTGTTCTTATTTCCATTTCCAGGAGTGTACTTTATTTTTAGGATAGGTAGTACCTAATTTAAAACTCCCACGTGGTAGCTCGAATCACGTCCACAGATCTCCGTCTGGTTGTTAACCACTGAGCTACCATCAAGTACTTACAGAACGGTAAGTCACCACAAAACGTACGTATCTCATTGTGCATAAGAACTCCTAGTGGTTCACCGGGAAAATATACGAAAATGTCGGAGAATTTGGTGTCAAACTGGCATGTTGCAATTTTAGCTCTGTGGTTAGAGCAACCGGGCTGAGACCGATAGATCTGTATTTCAAATCCCGGCTATAAGCCTCGCCCTACACACGGCTAGTGTGGAAGAACAACTTTAATTAACCTAATTGTGGTTTAACCATGAAGCCTGGGGCTTACAGCATATGATAGGGCAGGGTTCCTACTGTTATTTACCACCCTGAACCTCTTCAGCAGTCCAGTACAACCAGTCCCCCCCAGGGACCTACTTCGGTAGGTAAAAGTCCGTTTACTTAACGCATTTGCAGTTCCGAGTCAAAGGAGCCTGAGCCGCCCGCCCACTACTGACCGTCATAAATCTATCTCCACACTTCAGAAATGGAACACTGTCGTTGAGGACCAATAGCAACCCTGATTTTCTCGAAGTGACAGACGCATGTCTAGTCCACGTGGAGTCTCAGTTGCCAAAGTTCCAAATTCCAGTTCATCTGTTCCATTACGTGCAGAAATTCATTGTGTGTCACAATGTGGAGGCCGTAGGAGGGAAATGCAGTGGTAAATGCAAATGAAGTAGAGATAAATAATCAAAGTGAAGACAGTGTGAATAACTGGGCCGAGTTATATTACTGGAAAAGCCTAAAATATAACAAAGTTATAACGGGAACTGTTTCTAAGCAAATTCAAGCGCTTGTTTTGAACACATATAAATATGTGCTAACAAATAATCTTGGTAAGGGGTCGTGCAATGAACCTGATAAATTCTGGATATTCACAGAAATACAGTGAGAAATATTGTGACGAAAGGAATACCAAAGACGCCGATCAAGTGTGAAAACAAAAGGAAACGTTTCTCTAAAGTAGATAATTTCACGTGCGATTTAATTTGTCGAGAAATTTATAGATTCTATGCAAAATGGAGAGCGCCCACCTTAGACGAATTGGTTGCACATTTGCAAGAAATTTGTGATTTTCCTTATGGGCACTGCACTTTGCGCGGTCACCTAAAGGAGCTGGGTTTCAAATACCGCACTTTGAATAAGATAAGGGTTATTATGGAATCCAGTAGAATTGTAGCTTGTCGATATATCGTCAAAACTAAGGAAGTTTCGCGGTAATGGACATAAGATTATTTATTTAGACGAAACCTCGTACGATACCCATGACATATCGAGAAAGGTGGCAACCTTGCAGAACGGTCTGGGAGAAGGAGGGTCGGGGGTTGTAAAACGATTATAAGGGTTCGTCAAAGACAGAAGCCGACGTGCACATGCTTTAACTAAGGAGACTTTACGGGTTTGGCGCACCCGGGGCCCCGAGCTAAAAGTCTCCCTCGTGTGGGCTCCTCTTCGTGGTAGAGGGAGACGGCCAACAGGCCCACCCATGTGTAGGCCGTGCGTGGAGACCCGTGGAGAAGGTTTTTAGATTCTTGTCTAGTTTAGAGTTTAGGATTTAGTGAACGAAATTTTTAGTAGGTTTCGATTGATGTTTTTTATGTATGTGTATTTTTAATAGGTTTTGTCACACTTGTATAGTTTTTAGAAAGTTTTATATCTGGCTTTTGCCATGACTAGATTTTTAAAGGGCGCTGATGACCGCCGTAGTTGAGCGCACTTATATATATCATCGTCATCATCATCAGTACAACCAGTATTCCTTTTACCGTGGCCCCGAAAGAGACATAGTCCGGCTTGGAGACTGGAGAACCCTACTTCACAACTACAGTGCGGCCGTTGGATCTCCGACTGTGACGTCTTGCGATTGAAGGAGGTGGAGGGGGAAGGTTAATAATACCAACATACAGTAATGAACAATTGAAAACATGTCCTCAAAATTACCTTTAGAATGAAAATATGCAAATATATTTGCCTCAAAACATTCAAATCCATCTTGCAATTTCATTATCGTGCTAGATATTTATTACAACATCCATTTATTCGAATATTTCGTTCACACCTTTCACGCACACTAACTGCTTCGGTTGGTAGTACTGGGAGTCTTCACATCTAGTGTTGTGGTCAGGAAGCTAAAACTGTCTGCTAGCGCCAATCAGCATTGTCGCTGTTAGGTGTGGCTTCCGAACCCATCACCGTGTTGCCAGTTTAATTTTGTTTGGACCACGTGGCTTTAGTTACGTGCGCTGGTGAAGTTTTTTTGCTATTTTGTGCGTGCACGAATTCCGATTTTTAGTGTCCGTAAGTCCTATTATTACCGTTATTATAATACCGCGTTCCAGAAATGGCCCACTGGATCGCCTCGGAGACCAGAGACTGTCCCACGGCAGAGCAAAACTGTTTACCAGGAGCATATCATCCTGCCATGCAGCGCCGAGACACGCACCGACACTTGTACGACTAATTTTCATTACTTTACAATCTATTTTTGTTCAGTGAACCACTTCAAAGATATTTCTTACTTGTTCTTATTTTCCAATAATTTCATCAAACATGACTAGTTATTTACTTTGTTTACTTTACTTATTTTAAAATCCGTGAAAAATTACCTTAATACAATAATAATATACTTCAAATGCAATTTATCATCAAACCAATTGAGTTATTCTTAATAATAGGCTCAAAAACAAAAATTTAGCCTCTTTAAGAACTTTGCTCAATTTTGAATTATGAATACCCTTAAATTATAAACGACATAGTAACTGCCGTTGAGGTTATGTTATCTAATAGTTTGAAAATGCCTTTAAAGTGGCACGTCAGGCTTGGGAATTAAATTTTGCACTTTTACATTTCCAGTATTACTCAGTAATACAACGAAATATAAAGCATTTGGTTCAAATCTCAGCCATGCCACAGAATTTTTCAACCTAATTCTTCGTTCCCACGTAAAGTTAGAAAATTAGTAGATATCATTTGAAGTAACTTGGACTGAAATGTCACTGTCCACTCCACCAGAGCTAAACAAATATCACATCTACCAACAGTAAGAAACGAAATACTCGATAAATGCGAGTCTGAAGACCGCAAACATTCACAACTCTCAAAGCAAATGAAAGACTTCTCGAAAAGCAAAATTTCAGAGGAGGCATGCCCACGAACGTTTCAGTGGGCGTTAACCGATACAGTAAGGCGTATATTAAGTTCACCAGAGCAGGCAGAAAGGTCAAATTATCTTGCAGCTCTATACACACAAAGCAAAGCTCCATCTACGTTATCACTCTTTTTCCCTTTTATCTGTATTTTATTTTGCTATTGCAATGTATCATAATTCTTTTAAGGGGTGGCATATTCAGAAACATTATCTCGAAGATGACTTTTCTGAGAACGACTATGATTATAATATGAATATTGTCTATTACTGTTATTTTAGTCATTCATTTTAATGGTCAAATATTGCATTCCTCTGTGCTTACCCATAGTAAACAGAAGTATTGCATTTAACCAAAAAATTTGATAACTAGATTCCATTGGAAATCCTTGAAGTTCATTGATTAAAACAATAGTGTTTAGAATTATGGATATATAAGACAATAAGTATTTCAATAAAATGCATCACCCCAAAATAGAATTGACATATTTGTTCTTTTTGTCCTTCTCAAAATTGGCACAGTGTTTAAGGTGTTTCTATACCAAATCAAATGCAATTATTACGAGGGTGGCCTGAATAGTTTCCGACCTCAACATAAAGATGGCAGCACTCGTAAATAAAAACCAGTATATTTCGTTATCCATCAGTTGACAGTTACTCACCAAAGTTTCAGATATTTTGGACGCTCAGTTGTTATGTAACAGTCGCTCGAGTGAGTTGATGAAAGTGTTTCTATGGAGATGAACAAAATAAAGTATTGAGCTGCCATTAAATATTTGTTTTTGAAAGGCAATACGCCTACACAAATCAAAAATGAGTTGCATTCTGTGTATGGGGACCCCGCACCATTATTTACAACAGTAAAAGTTTGGGCAGCTGAATTTAAACGTGGCCGTAAGAGTTTGGGAGACGATGAACGTTCAGGACGCTCAAAAACTGCAACTACCGACGAAAACATCGCCAAAGTTCACCGAATGGTGATAGACGACCGCCGAATTAAAGTGACAGAAATAGCAGAGGCTATGAACATGTCAAAAGAACATGTTTATCACGTATTAAATCAATATTTTGACATTAGAAAGATTATCCGCGCGCTGGGGGCCACGTTTACTCACGTTATACCAAAAACGTGTTTGAATGAACATTTCCAACGCTCTGTTGGCGCAGTTTAGGCGCAATAAATCCGAGTTTGGGCGGTGATTAATTACTATAAATGAAACTTGGATACCCATTTTACGCCCGAAACAAAAATACAGTCCAAACAGTGAACTGCAAGTGGGGCACCGGTAAAAAACGTAAAAAATGTTTTGTCGGCTAGGAAAGTAATGGCGACTGTTTTTTTTTTTTTTTTTTTTTTTTTTGATAGTCATGGAGTTATTTTAATCGATGATCTTAAAAAAGGAAAAACCATTATGCATCATTACTTGACCAGATGAAGGCAGAACTTGCGGAAGAACGGTCACATTTGCAGGAAAAGAAAATACCAGTTTCACTAAGGCAACGAACTTTCTCACACCTCAGCGGTTGCAATGGCGAAAATCCACGAATTACGGTTTGAACTACTTGACCATCAGCCTTACTCATCAGATCTCGCACCAAGTGATTTCTGTTTGTTGCTTCATTTGAAAATTGCGCTCGGAGGACAGATATTTTACTCAAATGAAGAGGCAATCATCTTCGTGAACAATTATTTTGCGGAGAAAAACGCCGAGTACTATTTGGACGGATTACAGAGATGAGAGTATGGTTGGGAGAAGTGTGTAGAGTTACCAGGAGACTATTGAAAAATAAAAATAAAAGAGTATAGAAAGATGTCTTATATATTTATTAGGCTTTGAAATTCCGTTTTGTTTGTATAGCCAAGAGAAAAAAAAAACGAATTACTGCATCTTTATATTCTGGAAATTAAAATTCATTTATTCTTTGAGTAGTTTGTAAGAACCTGTAAGAACCAGGCAAGTTTAGACATGTTCAGTATTGCCTACCGCTGCAATTGAGGTAACACGCGAGGAACAATATGCGGCTTTGAAATTCTGCTTTCGTCTCAACAAATCTACAGTTGAGCTCTATACAATTTTACAGGAGGCCTATGGGGAGTCGGGTCTACCCTACAGCACAGCTCGAAGGTGGTTTAAAATGTTTAAAGAGGGGAGACAATCAATTTCAAAGGAAGGTGGACCCGGTGCTCTCGTTACTCGTCTCACGGAAGAAAACATCAACACTGCTGCTTCCATTGTGAGAGAGGATCGACGAATTACCTTAAGATCACTTTCTGAAATACTGAACATTTCATAACATGAACATTTCATTGGTCACACGTTGGTGACAGGAACATTACACATGAGGCGTGTTTGTGCTGGATGGGTTCCAACACTGTTGATTCCCGAACAAAAGGACATTCGCATGCAGGTCTGCGTGCAGTTAAAGCTGATGTTAGAGGAAGATCCGGAGTTTCTTTCAAGCGTAATCACTGCTGATGAAACCTGGCTATATCATTTTGATCCTGAGATCAAACAGCAAAGCTCAGTGTGGAAATCTCCTTCATCACCAACCCCCCAAAAAGCAAAAGTGGTTGCTTCTGCTGGGAAAGTTATGGTCATCTCATTCTTTGGCATATATGGAATGGTTTATCATCATGTTGTACCTGCACACACATCAGTAGCTGGGCAATACTAATGTCCTGTAACATTGCAAGTCCATAGTAGGCGCAAAAGACCATATTTCCGTGACACAACGATAATGCGCGGTTGCATATGCCAATGTTGCTGAATATCTTGCAAAATCAACGTGAAGTACATCCCTTACCCTCCCTATAGTTCGGATTTAGCCGCATGTGACTTTTTTCTATTCCCTAACTTGAAGAAACGCCTTCATGGGAGACATTATCCATCATCAGAAGCAGTGGTGAAGGCTGCGGAGGCGATTTTGAAAGATCTCTAAAAAAATGGTTTTCCAGCATGTCTTTGAAGACTGGCAGAAAGGCTGGAAAAAGTGCATCGCATTCAGGGGAGACTATTTTGAGAAGAACCATCAAAATTATGAAGATGAGTAAAGGTACGTTGTCAAAAAAGGAAAGTGATCATTCTTTATTGAACAGCCCTCGTAAATTTGACAGAACCAGAGACAAATAGGAAATTGAAGGAACGTCTCTGTAACCATGCTTGTATTATGCTTACTGGTATATTTTGCACTAGAGAAGAGAGAGCTTCCTAAATCTTTATTCTTTTTCTCTGAGTGTGCCAATTTAGCCCTTTTGGGAGGCATATGAAAGGCAAGAAAGCCGTGCCTTGTCATTTTGTGTTAGAACTGTAAGCGGTTTAGCGGCATTGTTAGTTATTTCAAGGAAGAGATCTGTACGTTGTGAACTCTGCACTAATGAAGGTAAGTCTACCAACTTAAACTCATCTACTAACTTAAGTTCACTCCTTGTGGTCGTGGAAGGAATGTAATGTCAAATTTGATATCTGTAGTCGCTGCCAGAGGAATTAACTTAATATCCTTGGCAGTTCTGCATTTGAAAACTGTATCTGAAGTTCAGAGATGAATCTTAGGACTATGCTACATCATTAATACGTAAAGTTCATTTTTATTAGTTGTAATAAAATATGTGTGGGTATGATCGTTATGACTCAGCCGGTGGCACCTGTGTTTCCAAATCTGATTCCCCTGCACCAACAATTCTCACTTCGGTTTTTCCGTTGTTTCTCCTTGTCACTAGGCGACAGATTGTGTTAAAAGTAATGTGGTTGCGCTCATGGTTTCAGGTTTTCAGGTTTTAATTTTGAGTTTCATGGCCTGGTGCCGGTACAAAAGGGCCCGGCTTACAGGCTAAAATTTTCATTGAGGTTACATTTTGGGAATTAAATGCTTATTGTCTACTTGGGTATATATAAAACCCATACGATGACCTTTCCTATCCCACCGAGAACAGTTTTACTATGTTGTGTCTTTCAGTGTCCTTTTTTTGTTTATGTACAATATTTACAAGCACTTATTTTGAGCTTTTATTTACACACACGCACACACACACACACACACACACACACACACACACACACACACCCCTTGCCGTACCAGGTACGCCCCAGTCAGTCACGCACACACGTACACACACTTCACTATTTACACTGTTTACACTGCTCCGTGCGGCAGCGTGCTGCTGTCTCCTGGGCTGCTGTGGCGGCGGCCTCTGCATATGGAGAAAGGTCTGGGCCGGAAGGACATGGGCGCGCGTTGTGGTGTAACGGTGGCATTAGAATATTTTTATGCGTGCATGCTTACGGTGTTTTGGTGCACCTTTCCCAATATTGTTAATTTTTGGATTGCTATGTTGCCGTATGCGCGTCCAGATGGAAGAGGCTCGTTTTATTACGGCTTTGGGGATGTAGGGGATATGGGTTTCTTGATGAGGGATGGCAGTAGTCGTGCGGATTTTACGTAAGGAGAGGTTTTGTAAGGTTTGGAGGTATTTTAGAACGGTTTTGGAGGTGTTAGCCCTGACCACGCAGTCATACAGGACCACGGATAAAATAAAAGATTTGTAGAGCACAATCTTAGAGCGTAGCTTTACCTGTTTGCTCCTAAATATGGGGGCGCACATCTTTAATCGCTGCCGCCCTTTGTTGGCGCTATCTTTTAGGTGGGTAGTCCACTGCATCGTGCGTGTCAATTGCACTGTGTAGGGGACAGTAATACAATGGCCCTCATGTAATATTCTTGAGAAACAATGATTCTAGCAGATACTGCACACCACTGACATCTAGCAGACAGTCGGGGTAAGGCACAGAAGGACTGTCTTGGCCGTGGAGCACTGTATGCGAGTTTGTTGAGAAGAAGCGTGTTTTGTGTGAATTCCTTAGCACAGATATACCAAGATCTTTACAAGATAACACTGAATACATATCTAAACATGTTTTATTAAGTACATAAGTTGAAAGTTCCTATTTATGACTACCAATTTATACTTTAGTCGATCTAGTGGTGCTGTGTTTGAAGCGTGATTCTTATGATAAATCCAACATGTCGTCGGCGGGTAATGGTGCTCAATCCTTAGTACTATTACGCACCAGAGGTCTGTCACTGTCCAACACATGTTTGAATGTTAGAATTATGCTATCCAACGAATCTCTTAAAGTGATATGGGATTTGTTACTTTCCATTAATCTTATACAAAAATACAAATGAATAGCAGCTCATGGGTTTCAGTGCACTGGTATTTGGCTTCTCAACCCAGATCAGTTAAGTGATGAACATTTTATGGCCACAGAAAATTTACAAATACAGGTAGGTTAGTAACCAGAGAATAACAGGCGGACGAAGATCATAAAACGTCCCTGGTCATCAAGAAACGCCTGTATTGGACAAGACCTTAGCAACAATCAGTTCTACCACCACCGAACTAACAATATCAGAGTGCTCTGCCAATTCCTTACTCCAGTTAGCTGAATTAGGCCAGTCCCTTCCTCACCAATCACTTCTGTCTCCAGAGACCCAGAGACGTCCAAAAGTTCTACCGAAATTTCCGTCGCAGATATTTACCCTATGCCAGGTCCCTCAAATGTTTCCAAGATGACCACTCGATTAAAGAGAAATAAAATAATATACGTGTTAGACTCGTAACTGGTAAACAGTAGGAAATAAATAAAAAAATCTCTGTCGATTAAAACACACTTTGGAGACGTTCCTTGTAATTCGTCTAAGTTCTTTACGTCAATTCTTATATTTTTCTCAAAGGGAAAGCCATTCACATTTTATCTCTTGGCTATTCAAGGAAAATGTAATTTCAAAACCATCACATAACAGCCAGGTCTTTAAAAATTTTGTTATTGCTTAAAACCTATTGTATTCCCATTGTGCCTACAACAAAATTGGCAATAAAATAATTTCTACAACACTTTTTTTCAAATAACATGAAGTAGACAGAGGAATAAGACCGAGCGGGATGGCTGGTATCGTCTGTGGCACGCATTTGGGAGGTCCGGGTTCGATTCGCTTGGCCGGCCTACGTGTACCACGGCTTCTTTCGGGGATTTCTGCTGGTCACCAGGCGAATGGTTAATTCATCCCATAAATTTTCTGTCCGTCCATTATCACTTCATATCATCTCTCATCTGGTGGTCTCTTTCATAATAGCAGTGCCGGTGGATGTATCGGCGCTGCATGGCAGGATGATATGTCATTGGTAAGAAACTTCGTCTTCCGGTGGGACAGTCTTCGTTCTCCGAGCCGGCCTAGTGAGCCATTTCAAGAACGTGGTCAGGGGATGCCGGTTTTGCAAGCTTGCCGGGAGTACTCCCAGCTCTGACGGCGTCCGCCGGTCTCTATATCGGACTATTTCGTGGCCACGGTACGAGGGACATCGGCTTTACTGGATTGCAAAGGAGTTTCAAGCTGGTAAATGGTAGGGGCCTGTCCTCTGCGCAGTCGTGACTCCTTGGGGTCACTTCTCTCGCCTCATCCTTCCTCCCGGGGATGCCCCACTTGATGTCATAGGTAAAATAGATCAATCTGGGCGACATGTCGAATCCCCTACGTCTAACTCTATTCTGTCCTATCCTAGAGGAACAAAGTTTTGTAAGAATAGTTTGTACAGGAGTTGAGAAAATCATGTGAGAACAATACATGAGATTCTTCTAATAGTGCTTCAATTCTGTTATAATCTCGGTATCGAAGTTGTGGTTCCTCTCCTTAATAAAGAAAAGAAATAAAAATGGATTTCCGCAGATAGTTGATCAACCCTTGTAATTAAAAAGCTTGCAGAAACCGCCTTTCTTATTCCAAACTCTGAAAACTGAGAGACAGTTTTATTGATAAAAAGCACTTCGAAACGACAATTAAGACAACATTTTTCCTCGTCTTTTTGTATGATCCAAAACATAATCAACACAGGATCGGCTTCCCCCCAGTACTGTCAGTCAGAGCAAAGCAAAAGGGACAATATCTGTCCGCAGATAAGGAGCCGCTGTTGGTTGCCGGAAGACATTAGAACATCGCGGCGCACAAACAAGAACGCAGCGGTCTTTGATGAAAAACTGACGACAGAGAATTATTTTTTCCACGCTCACTAGCTTCATTTCAATTTTTCGTTGCTTTCTTGGCGGTCGCCGCATTTTGGATCGAAATTCTTAGGCAGCTTCCCTCCATCTGTGCAGTACAAGTATTTAATATACCAACCTTCAAGTTTAAATAGTATATCAACACTACAAGAATGCTCTAGTAATGAGAGGTGTGCACTTATCGCTTATTGACTTTTAATCGATCGAAACGAACAAAAACAACAAACTTGGGTCCTCCTAAAACCAGAAACAAATGTGATATTTACTTTTACATGACCTTCTCTACAAATTCATCAGTTAAGTTTCGTTAAAATATTTTTGTTTCGTCTTCTTCAGGTAATTAACATAAATATTTGTAGAAAGAGTTGTACTACATAACGTTTCTTTCTGGGTAGAGTGAGAATGTAATACAATGCTCAAAGATTTTAGGAGCTTGTGCTATGTAATAGCTTTAATTTTCGTTCCCTCTGCTTAAGCCAGAGAGAGAAAAACAAAACATAAACAAATAACTACTTCCTATATGAGAAGGGTATTTAGGAATCAAAATAAATACCACGGATATTCCAAATATGATTAAAAATATTTAACACACATTGTGTGCAGTAAAGAGAACCACACCTTTGTGCATTTTTATCACTTCTTACGGTTCACCAATTATGCTGAAGTAATTCAGAATTAAGAGGTTATTTTCAGAATGTCCAAGATGTGGACAGATTTCATTCATCTTGGAAACATTTTAATAATACAAATAATAGCGTATACTAATCAAAGAGTTGCCTTTTTTAGAAAATCCAAATTTTCGAAAGGGTAGTTTAGGCTGGGGGTATTTTCATGCCACATCCTTGGAAGATGCTACACTTAATTATGAAGTTTGCTATTTAACCAATTTTTTTTGTAATAGACACTACACACACACACACACACACACACACACACACACACACACACACACACACACACACACACACACACACACACACACACACACACACACCAAGAGACACCTTCCAGCGTTCTCCCCTCCCTACTGGCTAAGCTATTCTCTTGCACGTGTGGCCACGCCGTGGCTCAGTGGTTAGACCGCTTGGCTCTCACCAAGGCGGCCCGGATTCGATCCCAGGCGACCGCGAAGTGAGATTTGTAGTGGACAACACGGCGCTGGGGCGGGTTTTCTCCGGGATCTCCGGTTTCCCCCGCCATCTCATTCCACCGGTGCTCCATCTTCATCTCATGTATCATCAGTGTCATCGCCTGCGATGCCGTATGTAGTAAAAGCGGGCGTTAAACACTACACACATTTCTTGCACGTGCAGATGGAATTAACCACAACAAGGTAAACAAATCTTTACATTCATTCAAATAAGTTCGGAAGTGTGCAGTTACACAACTCAAATGAATTATTCAGGGTTTGGCAACTGAGCATCGCCTTCTTCTTCGAAGTTTCACACCAAAAATACTGATGTAACCCTGTCGTATTTTCACTAGCATTTGTCATGGAAGGTTATAAATGACAGCAAATCGAAAGGAACACAAACACAAAGAAAGAAGTTACACACCTTCCTATCAAGCCCACCATTTTTTTTTTCATTAAAATACTTGAAAAGTTTTTGATTAACTGATCAATAATTGCCCGCCTCGGTAGCGTAGATGGTAGCATGTCTGCCTCAAGTTCTAGAGGTCCCAAGTTCGAATCTCGGTAATGGTGAGTTACCTGGATAAGGTTTTTCCGGGGTTTTCCCTTATCCTTCAAGACGAATGTCGGGTAACTCTAAGCTCCATGGACCCTGGACTCATTTGAGCATCATTTAACCCAATTCATTCACCGTCCGGTATGACTTAACGTTGCAGGACGTAAATTACACAAAAAAATCTGAAATTGGTATTAACACAATGAAGGGAACATGTTACTGTGACTTTGTGGGTTCGTAATATTAAAGGTCGAGTTTACAGAAATTCAAACTGCTATTTGTTTGTAGAAAGACAGTTTGTACAACCCTTGTCAGTAGCAGAATTACGTAATACACAAATTCAGCCTTCAAGCACGTCAGCTACGCAACCACAAACACAAGAGTTCACTTTCAAATCACGACTGCACGTACATGATTATCGAGTCCAATTACGACTGGTCCCCGACAAACTAGCCGCGGTTTCTTTTATATCTCCACTCATTGTTCTAGAAATTAGTGGAATGTTCTGTAACAATCAAGACGGCACCAGAAGACGAACCTTCCAGTCATCTATCCATCTCTTTCTTTCTCTGTTTCGACAAGCTTTTATCTCCGCTCTGCACTGTTTGTCTCTTTGCGCGCGCCGGCCACGCCCGTCACAACAATGCCTTGTGACAATACTGAATAAATGCACTTTGCATCAGAATAGTGTTTATTAACAACCTAAGTGTAATAATATCCTAACCATATTTGTTTTCAAATATTTATCCAAGCGTAATTAATAAAGAAAATGTCTCCAAATTAGGCGCGTAAGGTACGAGGTATACCACATTCGTAGCCCTGATAGGAGAGGCAAGATATGATTCGGAATATACCTTTAACCCTTTGTATTTCCTCTAGCTATAAACCACCTCACCTACTTCTGTAAACATCATAAATATACTGTTACAATGTATTCACAAGTTATTTTCTGGTCACCGTAGTGACCATTAAGGTAAATGTGAGGATCTACTCCCATTAGTCCTGGCCCCGTAGGACCAGAACCCGGGCTTCTCGGGTCTATTTTTTTATAAACTGCCCCCCCCCCCCGCCTGCACCCTCGCTCGAGACAACGGAGCACTGCCGCACACGCCCAACCTCGCAGAGACTCTCGCGCCCATTGTACGCCGCCGCCACAGGACCTGCCTCGCCGCAACCCTCCACGAATCCGAGCCCTTGAAGGCATCGGTTGCACCCCTGAACCCTGCGGTCCTAGCGGTTGCACATTTTGCCAAAGTTAAAATTCAATAGTCACCACAGTTCACAGGTCGCAGTCACCTGGATCATGGCTGCTACCTGATCACCACAAGCGGATTTTCCGCAAACCCTAGTATCCACCCACGAACAGATCGACAGTGTCAATAATTCTATCCTGGAACATTAAGAAAGGCAACACTGCACGGACACAAATGTGGTTGATAATGGCTTTCTACCATTATTGCCTGAGTGCAGATTATCCTAATTTATTTGCATTCAAAAAGTGGCTCAGAGCAGAGCCATACAAAATGCGTAGATATCATGAGCTATGGACCGATTAAAATGATCAACTAGATCTCACTTGATAACTTTTGCACGGGTGCGCACACCGATTCTTTCTAAAATGTTGCAACAAAATGTAACCACACATGAATAAATAAAGTAAAACCAGCCCTCCCACTCTACCTTTCCCCTTTGTGATCCTGAATGTTTATAAAAAAAAAAAAATAAAAAAAAATAAATAAAAAAAAAGAAAAAAAAGAAAAAAGAACAGCCGGGTTGCTTCGGCGGTACCGGCCATCAATTTCGCCTCAACAGTCCAAACTAAAATAGCACCACAGGCCCCAATAAATAGAATCACCTCAGAACAACATCCCTCCCATGCCCCATCCTTCTTCCTGCCCAGATACCCAATATACCATGTTGTTGGTTTTTCCTATACCTTTATTCCTGTTTCCCCCCAAAAAAATTAAAAAAACTGCACACGGCAGACAGGACGGAAGTGGATACGCGACTTAAGCGCCGGTCCTTAATGAACCAGCTACCAAAAACCTTGGTAGGGCCGCCAGTGTCTAGCTCACCAGCTACTAGCTCTGCAGACTAGTTCCCGGGACTTATGAGGCAACCCTCTATCCCCTCCGGGCGGTCAGTAGCCTGGCACGAGGTACCCAATTGCCCGTGGGTGGCGGGAATACACTGCCCCCTCGAGTCCAACCCATTCCGAACGACTCCCCTACGGGAGGGGCTCGGCATGTTCGGCCCGAGGTTCCTCTAGTAACGTCAGAGGTACCACGAGTGCTAGGGGTCCGCAGCGCCCGCACCTTGGCAGCTGAAAGGAACGAATCCCTCCCCCTACGGGGACCGTAGTGACCAGTAGAATATATAAATGTATCAAAATTAACAAGAGATAGATAGCAAACGTCTATTACAGGCGTGGCCACTAATCTTAATTTTGGGAGCCGCAAATTTAGGAAGCTAATTCCAAAGGAGCTGCAGTGTAAGAAATGTTTATAACATGGTTTATCAATTAATGAAGACACATTCTTTATTTTATGGCAAATGAAGGAGCACTTAAGTACACAGAACATTATTGTTCAGGTACGGATGAAGGAGTGGAAAGTACTTCTTCCAGTGTATCATTTTTGCTGTTAGTTTTTTAAAATCTGGTTGACATTTGGTAAGTTCAAGTTCAGATCGATATTTAACTTTAATGAACTTAAGTGTTGAGTACAGTGATTCACACATATAAGTAGTCTCAAAGATTGAAACAAGTCTCTTTCTTCTGGAACATTCTTCCAAAATTCTATGATTGAAATGTCAGTTTGTTTGAGTCCTTTTTTTTCCTTCGTCATCTTACAGTTCTAGTAGCTCCAACTCTACAGCTGATGTATTCTTTGTCATTGCTAATGAAATAGGACATCACAACAACAAAATGACTTTCCGTGAATGAAAATGAAGGTTTAAATGTTCTCATATCATTAAATCCTCCATTGATTTTTTCAGCCAGGCGTGCTACTCAAATAACCTTCAGTTTCCACCTGAACGTCAGGAAGGCTTTCAGTAATTTTATACAAACATTTGAAATGAGCAAATACGAGGGTTGTTCAATAAAGAATGATCATAACCTTTTTACGGTCATAATTTTTAGCACTAAAATTCAATTATATTATATTCTGTTAGCTTAATGTGAAACAAACACGCCGTAGTAGTTTTATTGTTGGTACTCCTGGTTCCCGCCTGTAAGAACCAGGCAAGTTCAGACATGTTTAGTATCGCCTACCGCTGCAATGGAGGTAACATGCAAATAAAGTTGATGTTAGAGAAAGATCCGGAGTTTCTTCCAAACGTAATAACTGCTGATGAAACTTGGCTACATCATTTTGATCCTGAGAGCAAACAACAAATTTCCATGTGGAAATCTTCTTCATCTCCAGCCCCTAAAAAGATAAAACTGGTTGCTTCTGCTGGGAAAGTTATGGCCATCTCACTCTTTGATATTCATGGAATGGTTTATCAGCATGTTGTACCTGCACACACATCAGTAACTGGACAATACTACAGGGATATCCTGAAAACATTGCAAATCCATATCAGGCGCAGAAGACCACATTTCTGTGAAGCAGGCTGCATGCTGCACCACGATAATGCGCGGCCGCAAATTGCCAATGTTGTTGCTGAATATCTTCCCAAAATCTTCGTGTGTAGTGTTTAACGCCCGCTTTTACTACATACGGCACCGCGGGTGGTGACACTGATGATACATGAGATGAAGATGGAGCACCGGTGGAATGAGATGGCGGGGGAAACCGGAGGTTCCGGAGAAAACCCGCCCCAGCGCCGTGTTGTCCACCACAAATCTCACTTTGCGGTCGCCTGGGATTGAACCCGGGCCGCCTTGGTGAGAGCCAAGCGGTCTAACCACTAAGCCACGGGGCGGCCTCAAAATCTTCGTGAAGTGCATCCTTCACCCTCCCTATTTTCCGGATTTAGCCCCATATGACTCTTTTCTATTCCCTAACTTGAAGAAACGCCTTCGTGGGAGGCATTATCCATCATCAGAAGCATGGTGACGGCTGCGCAGGTGATTTTGAAAAATCTCTCAAAAAACTGTTTCCAGCATGTCTTTGAAAACTGGCAGAAGCGCTGGGACAAGTGCATCGCCTTCATTGGAGACTATTTTCAGAAGAACCATCAAAATTATGAGGATGAGTAAAGGTACGTTGTCAAAAAGCAATTGTGATCATTCTTTATTGAACAGCCCTCGTATTTTAATCCAAAAGTTTAACTTGTTATAAGAGCTAAATACAATCTGAACCAAATCAGATATAAGTTTTACTCTTTCTTGTAAAGATATGTTTAAGTTTGTACATGCTGGACCACATCTGTAAAAAAAGAAGCAAATTTAACCATCACTGAGGGTCATTAAGTTCAGGGAAAGGTTTTCCTTTTTCCGTCTATCTGGAGATGTTGTTTTTCATTAAGTATATTAATTAATCTTACTCTAAGCTGCGTGTCAAGAGCCGCATGCGGCTCACGAGCCTCTTTGTGGCCGCCGTTGGTCTATTATCTTAGACAAAAAGAGAGAGAACCCTTGGCAGAAGGATCACGTGATGAAATGTATAGGGACTCACTCTCCCATTGGACAGTATTTTAAGCATCACGTATAAATACAAAAACTTGATGTTTACACACTGTAATATTAATTAGGAGAACTCAACGACAAATATTATTAAGATATGCAGGAGCCACAAAGACTACCCCCACCATGGCGCTACTTGTAATACTCGGAATATGGCCAATGGATCTATTAATAAGATTTAGAGGAGCGGACTATTGGCGTAAGAAGAAGGACAGAGAGAAAGTAGCTGAAATAATAGGAGAGGAGTGTGAAACTAGATGGCAGATAAGAAGGAAACTTTTTAAGGACTGGCAGCACGAATGGGATAATATAGAAGAGGGCCGTAGAGTACATGAAATACTACCAGATATAAATGAAAGATTGAAAATGAAGCATTTCAACCCGTCCAAAGGAATTATACAATTTATAACCGGTCATGGACCATATGCCACCTATTTACATAGAATAGGAAGAAGAGAAACAAGGCTATGCACTATATGTGAAATAGATGATACATCAGAACATCAAACTTTTGAGTGTGGAATACATGACAATCAAGTTGGCGAATTAAGACAGGAGCTTCAAGGCAAAAACACTTGGACAATTGTAAGAAACGAGGTGGATTTTAAGAAACTTGATGAACTAACGAACTATATATCATCAAAGGCATGGAAAGAGTACACCCTATCTAGGGATCGCAGACATAGGGAACCTGAGAGAACTGCCACATTGGTACCAGTAAGAAGATCCATAAGGCTGATCGAAAGACAGGAACAGCGAAGAGACCTAAGTCCTATATTTGAGCAAACATTGGCAGATTTAGATGACATAGATGAGGAACTTGAGGAAAGCATCGGGCTACAAAATATCACAGGATTGGAAACATAAAAAGAAGGAACTCCTTATAGAAGAGTATAAATTCGAGACTTGACAGCAGTATATTAAAACATAAACAAACGCATAAATGTTCAATCTATACTTAGGTTAGGTTCAATCATCAAGAAGCAATGATGACTGATAGGTTAGGCAACTGCAAAGTTATGCAGTTAATTAGATATAATTTGTCTACAAAATTATAAACAAAGTTAAATTAAATGTAAAGATAAAAACAAAATGTTAGAATGTTAATTTAGGTTCCGATATAGATTCAAGTAATCGGAACATAAGAATGTAGAATTTATTTATTTATTTATTTGTTTACACACTACTGTGTCTCAGTTTGAAGTTTACAGATGTCCTTATGTTAAAGTCAGGGTATCTGTAAGCGTGCACTGTGACAACATGACACAATCTATTCATTGTGAGTAGATCTTTGGAAACAATTCACATTTTTACGCTCCTGCTGCCTTTTCACGTGTGGAAAAAAATGGATACGTTCACAGAAAACTACTAGGATGTAACTGGGCTGATAAATTGAGTAATATAGAGCTTAAAATTAATGTTTTCGAGATTTCAGTCATCATACAGAAACTACATTTCTATACGCTGATCGATATCTTGAAAATGAAGAGTAATGTAATGCCCTTTGGTTGCCAATATGGGATCTTGTCCAGCTGGAGAATGAAATTCTCTCAGTGTCTCTGAACCTTGAGAAGGGATTTCAGGCGATATTTATTGTTGAGAGGATGGGAAGGGATAAAGGGTTCTGGAGCTTTAATAGGATAGATCCCATTCGATCTTCAACAAAAGCGAGTTTTCCAGGGAATTGGAACTAGCAGTTCCTTTCTTCTTAATGCTGCAGAGCGAGCAGTGCTCTTGTCAGAAATACCGCTGAGTGTAGCTGTTTGATATCTGGATTATAGCACTACTGACTACTTCATATTTGTCTAAATATAGCATCTTCATCCCATCCCATTGTCATAAATTGTTGAAATCTAGAACTTCTTACTCAGATTTCCCGGGATAACATTTGAAACTTGTGAATCATAGAAAACAATTTCATTACCCAATATGAATTTACCTCCGCAAAAATTGTTTGTTTTTTCAGTCCATTTTGAGAGCTTGGGAGACGATGAACGTTCGCGACGCCCAAAAAATGCAATTATCGACGAAAACATCGCCAAAGTTCACCAATTGGTGCTAGACGACCGCCAAATTAAAGTGATAGAGATAGCAGAGGCTATGAACATGTCAAAAGAACGTGTTTGTCACATATTAAATCAACAATTAGACATCAGAAAGCTGAACGCGTGGTTGGGGCCGCCTTTGCTCACGTTAGACCAAAAACGTGTTCAAATAAACATTTCCAACGCTTTGTCGCCGCAGTTTAGGTGCAACAAATCTGAGATTTGGCGCCGATTAATTACCGTACTTTAAACTTGGATACACCATTATACGCCCGAAACAAAAGTACAGTCCAAACAGTGGACTGCAAAGAGGAACCGGTTGAAAACAAAACATAATATGCAAAAACTGTTTTTTTTCAGCTGGGAAAGTAATGGCAACTGTGTTTTAGGATAGTCATGGAGTTATTTTAATCGATTATCTTCACACAAAAAAACCATTACGCATCATTACTTGATAAGCCGAAGGCAGAACTTAAGGAAAAATGGCCACATTTGCAGAAAAAGAAAATCCTGTTTAAGCAAGACACACCTCAGCGGCTGCAATGGCGAGAATCCACCAATTACGGTTTGAACTGCTTGATCATTCACCTTACTCACCGCATCTAGCCCCAAGCGACTTCTTTTTGTTCCCTCATCTGAAAGTTAAGCTCGGAGGACAGATTTTCGCCAAATGAAATCATCTTCGTAAACATTTGCAGAGAAAAACGCCGAGTAGAACGGGTCTGTATCTAATGGCTTTAAAATCCCCTTCTCTTATGACCAAAATAAGATATCTGGAAAGGGTTGTTTGGTATGAATGTTTTCCTTGAAAACCCAAGTGAAGAATCTAGACTTACATATCTAGTTGAGTAGATTTTCTGAAATCATTTTGTTCCACACACACGCACACCGACTTCTCTCAAAAAATACTTTTGTCATAGCTCCACAAGAAAAGTACGTGATTCTTAAGCTAAAATATGTGAAGATTTTGAAAGTTACCAAAGAAATCGCCTATCCCGTCAGGTTAAAAAGAAACGAGGAATTTAGGTTCCCACCTACGAGGTTTCATATAAGATATGAGACATCAGATCTCATACACCTTTAAAGAGATATGAAGTTTACAGGTCTCGCAGTATATAACTGGTGACGTCAGTCCCGAGGACAACACACAGGGATAGTCCAGTTCTTGTATCTTTATTAGGTCGGAAACTTTTCAGACCACCTATATGTTCCCTAATCGAGTTTTATTTTCCTTTTTATTAATGTCCGTCAACTGGTTAGGCCATGTCGAAACATGAATCAAACGAATTGAAATGATGCACAAATGGGCCCAGGTTCCACAGAGTTTAGAGTTATCAGGCATTCAACTTTCAGGACAAAGGAAACCCGCTGAAAATACCTAATCTAGATAACTCACCTTCACCAAATCTGGAGAACTCTTAAACGTGAGGTAGATAGCCCGTCTCGGTACCGTATTTGGTAGCGTGTCTGTCTCACGTTCAAGAGGTCCCGAGTTCGAATCTCGGTCAGGGTGAGTTACCTGGATATTATTTACGCAATTTTAGCAAAGATTGTACTTTAAGAAACTGTAAGATTAAATTTCTACTAATTCTCAAGAGTTCTGAATAAACTATTCTCAAATTAATATAAATTTCAGCACTCACCAATCACGCATGTGACGGTATATTACAAAACAAACAAAAAACAAAAAACAGTTGTACATTTGTGGGGAAATCATATGACAGCAATAGAGTTTTCATTTTTACTATTTTCATTATGAAAACGGCTCTCAAAATTCCTTATAGTATCATTTCCTATCATTAGTTGTGGAAATGTCATAATATATATTTATTCTGCTACAGCACTAGGAAAGAGGGTGAAATATAAACTTATGAAACTTGCAGCAGCGTCATAACTTTTGTCTAAAGCTCCCTCTCTTGAGGCAAAGAAAGCAACATTCTTTCTTTTCAGTTGCTTATAATCCCTCGCGGGATGAAACCTGGCCATGTGGATGCTTAAATATTTTATCCTGTAAGGCAGAACCGCACACAATGGCCACCTCGCTTGCTTTTGAGTGCCTGTGGTGGTAACTGAAGAACATGAAGAAGTCGTTAGAAAAGTGGGCCAAGTGGCCCATATCAGTGATGCACGACCTTCAGCAGCGCTTCAGGCCCCCTCCTCTTGAAAATTTAAAAACCCAGAATGCATTTACCTCGCCTGAAATGCGTAATCAGCCACTGCAGAGCTCACATTAAGTTTTGTTATAACACAGGATCTGCAGAGGTACACAAATCGATGTGTGGCACACTTCTTCCACAAATACAAGGGCTGTTCAATAAAGAATGATCATAATTTTTTTACGGTCAGAATTTTTCGCACTAAAATTCAATTTTATTATAATCTGTTACGTAGCTTAATGTGTAAACAAACACGCCGTACTTGTTTCGCGGTTGGTATTCCTGATTCCCACTTGTGAGTACCAAGCAAGTAGAGACATGTTCAGTATCGCCTACCGCTGCAATGGAGGTAACACGCGAGGAACAATATGCAGCATTGAAATTCTACTTTCATCTCAACAAATCTTCAGTTGAGGCCTATACAATGTTACAGGAGGCCTATGGAGAGTCTGTTCTTCTCTACAGCACAGCTCGATGGTGGTTTAAAGTGTTTAAAGAGGGGAGACGGCCAATTTCAAAGAAAGGTGGACCCGGTGTTCCAGTTACTGCTCTTTTGGAAGAAAACATCAACACTGCTGCTACCATTGTGAGAGAGGATCGACGATTACCTTGAGATTACTTTCTGAAATACTGAACATTTCATTGGGTGCCACCCAAAAGTTCGTGTCAGAAACATTACACATGAGACGTGTTTGTGCGCGAAGGGTTCCAAGACTGTTGATTCCCGAACAAAAGGACATTCGCATACAGGTCTGCATGCAGTTAAAGTTGATGTTAGAGGAATATCCGGAGTTTCTTTCAAACGTAATCACTGCTGATGAAACCTGGCTACATCATTTTGATCCTGAGAGCAAACAGCAGAGCTCAGTGTTGAAATCTCTTTAATCGAAAACCCCCCGAAAAGCAAAAGTGGTTGCTTCTGCTGGGTAAGTAATGGTCATCTCATTCTTTGATATTCATGAAATGGCTTGTCAGCATGTTGTACTGCACACACATCAGTAACTGGACAATACTATAGGAATGTCCTGAAAACATTGCAAGTCCATATCAGGTGCAAAAGACCACATTTCCTGAACCGGGCTGGATGCTGCATCACGATAATGCGCGGCTGCATTTTGCCAATGTTGTTGCTGAATATACTGCAAAAAATAAACGTGAAGTGCATCCCTCACCCTCCCTATAGTTCGGATTTAGCCTCATGTGACTTTTTTACATTCCCTAACTTAAAGAAACAGTTTCGTGGGAGGCATTATTCATCATCAGAAGCAGTGGTGAAGGCTGCGGAGGTGATTTTGAAGGATCTCTTTAAAAATTGTCTCCAGCATGTCTTTGAAGACTGGAAGAAACGCAGGGACAAGTGCATCACATTCAGGGGAGACAATTTTGAGAATGACCATCAAAATTATGAGGATGAGTAAAGGTACGTTGTCAAAAAAATTGTGATCATTGTTTATTGAATAACCCTTGTATTTCTTACAGAAACTTATTATTTTATCTAAAATCGATACAATAATATTGATGGATACAATGGGAGGAGGAGAATAGGCTTAAGTGATTTGGAAATATTTTAAGCACTGATCGGTATATGACGGCTTGGAAATTCCATTCTGTTTATACTACCATCGAGAAAAGTCTAAGTGCTAGAAAATGTAAACCAATAATAAGGAACATTTCCGAAAAGGTAAACTCCACCAAACGTTTACTTGACATACCTGAAGGAGATCTGCATTTTTGTGCAATGGCATTTGGCCTATTTCCTACTATTTACCAGTTGTGGAAAAATAATTGATAATGAAGAAGTTTTCAGAGGAAAACCAGAAAACCAAGCTGTGCATTTTATACACCTCCTCTACTTGCTATAGGAGAAAGAAGAACCCGGATGTCCATTACATGGTGTTTGAGTACCCTTAGGCCCGATTTCACCAAATGATGTTAAGACTTAACACGAGTGTAACAATAGTTATAACAAAAATTGCAATTCACCAACAAGTGTTAGCTTAACACTCGTGTTAAACCTATTGTTAAACTACAAGTCAAATTTCTGTTGTTAAGTCCTTGACAATATTAAATAGCCAACATGGCGGGCGTGAACTCAGCTGCTGTTGTCGATTTGCTATATTTAAGACTGTCTAAATGACATTCGTAATAGAGTACGGCCTATGAGGAGAAATAATTATTTTGAGGAACTATTAGAAGAAAAGTTTCTACAGATGAATATACTGTCCAAACAAGTTGCTATGAAGGTTACTGCGGAAGTACAAGAGAGGTTAGAACATACATCGAAAGGAATATGCTGATCTCGCCTTTGCTTCAAGTATTAATTATTTTGCGAATTTATAATTCACTGAATTATGTGGATAATGCACTGTCCACCTCCCGCCTTGAAACGTGCAAGTCACTCGTCACTTGTCCTTCGCTCCTCGTTTTAAATTTACGTAATACTGAGTTAGAACATGCATCGACAGGAATATGCTGATCTCGCCTTTGCAACAAGTATTAATAGCTTTGCGATTTTATAATTCACTGATTTATGTGGATAATACACTGTCCTCCTTCTGTCCTGAAGCGTTTAAGTCACTCGTCACTTGTACTTCTTCGCACCTCGTTTTTAATTTATGTAATACGTTTCGTGTTTCTAGTAATGACACATGCATTTGAATTAAATTCGTTTCCAATGTTTTCCCACGTGACATCTTTCTCTTTTACATTCACCGCTTCCGTTCTCTTATTTTCCACGATATCCTTACACTTCGTCACCAATTCAGTCAACAATTCTTTTTCCATCGATGAGAAATTTGTTTCACGGCTTTTGTTTACGATTTAGCTGTGTGCAGACGAAAGTGGAAACAAAAGCGCATCGCAGTACGTTCAGAAGATAATACGACTCATCGATAGCCTTCTATAGCTGTAATATTTACACGTTTCTTGGCGTTAACACAGGTTTGTTAACATTTTAAGAAAACATGTTGGTGAAATGCAAGAAATTTAACAGCTTTGTTAGTGCTGTTCAAATTGTTACGTTACATTTGTTAACATCGATTTTAACATCTGTTGGTGAAATCGGGAATTAGAGTTTTAGTTAGGGATGGGTCGATATCAGATTTTCTCGATACTCATTACCGATACAGATATTTTCCACAATACCGACACTTCAATTCTCGATACCGTCAATTTTATTTCTAGTTTTAATTCAAAATAGAATGTTTGGAGTACTGTGTAATATCAGTGAAATTAATAAGGTTCACATTGTTAATGAGACAAAATTTAAAAGCATTACTGTCCTTACTGTTAAATTCTACATTAGACATTAGAAATCAAAACAGTCCACTTTTATACTTGTTTGTTAAAAATGCTAGCATTTTGGCTCTTTCGGAGTCAAGGCTATTTCTTTTTCTGTCACACATGTGCCCTGCTGTGTTAAATAGTATTTTAGAGAAAATTGTTACAAGTGGAATACACAAATTTTTAGGAACTACTCTTTCTTAGTTGTAGAAGTTTTGAATGAAACACATGAAAGTCTGAAAGCGAAAGTCTGCCTCAGTTGTTGCTCAATTCTGAGGTCCTTAGCCTTTCTGATGAACTCTATTTTCTATGTGTTTCCTAGGAACTGCAACTCTCGTTGATTGGCTGTTAACTAGTCCTCTTAACTAAATTTACAATTCAATAAGATTGAATATAAGTTTGAGATTCTGTACAGTACTTATTGATGTTATAATAAAATCATTAAACTATTTTTGACAAATAAGTCTAGAAACGACGAAACTCAAGTTATTGTTTGGAATAAAATTTTCCATTCTTACTTTTACGTTGTACGAGTCAAATAAAAAAGTTGGAAATTTCATTATAATTTTCAGAATTTTCTGAGTAGAATATATAAATATAATGAATTTTAGGTGAAGTGTAATGTTTCCTCTACTTACTAAATTTAATACATTAATGCCCGATTTCACCAAAAGATGTTAAAATCAACGTTAACAAATGTAATGTAACAATTGTCACAGCGCTAACAAAGCTGTTAAAGTTCTTGCATTTCACCAACCTGTTTTCTGAAAATGTTAACAAACCTGTGTTAACGCCAAGAAACTTGTAAATATCACAGATATAGAAGGCTACGGATGAGTCGTGTTATTTTCTGAACGTACTGCGATGCGATTTTGTTTTCATTTTCTTTTGCACAAGCTGAAAAATGGCGGATGAACAAAATCATAAATAAAGCCGAGAGACAAATTTCTCATTGATGGAGAAAGAATTGTTAATTTAATTGGTGAGGAAGTGTAAGGATATTGTGGAAAATAAGAGGACGGATGCAGTGAATGTAAAAGAGAAAGATGTCACGAGGAAAATATTGGAAACAAATTTAATTCAAATGCATGTGTCACTACTACAAGCACCAAACAACTTGTCAGTATTACGTAAATTTAAAACGAGGTACGAAGGGCAAGTGACTTGAACGTTTCAAGACGGGAGGTGAACAATGTATTATCCACATAATTCAGTGAATTATAAAATCGCAAAGTTATTAATACTTGAAGCAAAGGCGAGATCGACACATTCCTTTCGATGCATATTCTAACTCAGTATTACGTAAATTTAAAACGAGGAGCGAAGAAGGGCAAGTGACTTGAACTTTTCAAGACGGAAGGTGGACAGTGTATTATCCACACAATTCAACGAATTATAAAATCGTAAGGTTATTGATACTTGAAGCAAAGGCGAGATCAGCATATTCCTTTCGATGCATGTTCTAACCTCTCTTGTACTTCCGCAGTAACCTTCATAGCAACTTGTTTCGACAGTCTATACCTCCGTAAAAAAAATCTTCTGATAGCTCCTCAAATGCCGTAGTCTATTGCGAATGCCATTTAGACGACCTTAAATATAGCAAATCGACATCAACAGCTGAGTTTATGCTTGCCATCTTGACTATTTACAACTGTTAAGGAGTTAACATAAAAAAATTCCGCTTGTTAGTTTAACAAGAGATTTAACACGAGTGTTAAGCTAACACTTGTTGGTGAAATGCAATTTTTGTTTTAGCTATTGCTAAACTCGTGTTAAGTCTTAACATGTGTTGGTGAAATCGAGCATAAGTAAATATGTTACATTCTGGTCAGTAAATATTGCAGAATTACCTTCCGCTATGTTTATATTTCTTATATCCTGAACGTATTATTTATAAACACTTATTTTCGTGCACATTATGAACATTACACGCTCCTCTAAATGCGAAGTAAATTTACAATATAAACTTGAAGCAAGACTAGCAAAAGTACCTGCACTCTGCTTTAGATTGCCGCAATAAAACAGGGCAAACTAACGTTAATGTAAAATACTGCATTTTCTATCTAGGACAAAGATACTCGCAGTTCCTGATGCTACAGCGATTTGCACTTAACAGAATGTAACCAAAGAGATGGAAATAAAGTGTCTGCTTAAATTGTTCTCCGCTCTTTCTTTTCTACTATAGAAGATGTAAATGAATCATGGACGATCTCATGGACGAAAATAAAGGAATTTAAACATTTTAATGACAATAAGACATATGACTACCTCAAGAAAGTACAAAAAATACTTAATAAAAATCTTTAGCACCACTTTAAGAATTTCCAGTTTATATTAGGTGGCATTCTGTCTTACTAATTATTCATTCTTAACTTGATTTTCATTTTTTTTCGAGTGATCTCTTTAAATTCGGTAACATATGAATAACATTTAGGTTTGTGCACACTAAACAAAAGGTTTTACACCAAATGCCTAACGTTCTAGTAAATTATACCAATTTTTAAAAGTTTTCAGAGCCATTCCCATACACTTTTGCACGAACACAAAGAGGACAGCAAAGACGAAAAGCGATTGGCAGTTGAGGAAACTCTTAGGCATTTTAAAATTCTAATTAATAACAAAGAACACCTACAAGCGTGACAAAACATTTTAGTTTACAAAAACTTAATGCTTTAGATATTTTGTCACGTCCCACGGTTCACCAACTTCATTTTTAATGAAGACGACTTTGCAGATATGACAACACCTTAACCTAATGCATTTAATTAAAATGGCGAGAGCCATTTGCAAGAAGCACGGATGGTTCGATACCAATTTTTGTCGATATCCGATACTTCGATACTCGATTCCGTCCATTCTATTCCTAGTTTCATTACAAAATAGAATTGAATTAGTAGAGCCAGACTGAAAAGGTCAATGTCATAGCCGGAATTTGAACCACGGACCTCCCACTCTTCGTCCGGTTGCTCTAACCAACTGAGCTACTATGGCCAACATGTCGATATGACATTAAATTCTCCAACTGAGTCGTATGTTTCCCGGTAGACCACTAGAGGTTCTCATATGCCATGAGACATGCATCTCTGTGTCGACTTACTATGCTGTAAGTACTTAAGTCCCAGGCTTCATAGTTAAACCACTGAGCTGCTATGGCCAACATGCCGACATGACATTAAATTCTCCAACTGAGTCGTATATTTCCCGGTAGACCACTAGAGGTACTCATATACTATGAGACACGCACCTTTTGTGGCGACTTACTATACTGTAAGTACTTAAGTCCCAGGCTTCATAGTTAAACCACTGAGCTACTATGGCCAACATGCCGATATGACATTAAATTATCCAACTGACCCGTATTTTTCCCGGTAGACCACTAGAGGTTCTCATATCCTATGAGACATGCACCTTTTGTGTCGACTTACATGCTATAAGTACTTAAGTCCCTTGCTTAATAGTTATACCACTGAGCTATTATGGGCAACATGCCGACATGGCATTAAATTATCCAACTGACCCGTATTTTTCCCGGTAGACCACTAGAGGTTCTCATATCCTATGAGACATGCACCTTTTGTGTCGACTTACATGCTATAAGTACTTAAGTCCCTTGCTTAATAGTTATACCACTGAGCTACTATGGCTAACATACCGACATGACATTAAATTCTCCAACTGACTCGTATGTTTCCTGGTAGACCACTAGAGGTTCTCATATGCTATGAGACACGCACCTTTTGTGTCGACTTACTATGCGTAAGTACTTAAGTCCCAGGCTTCATAGTTAAACCACTGAGCTACTATGGCCAACGTGCCAACATGACATTAAATTCTCCAACTGACTCGTATGTCTCCCGGTAGACCACTAGAGGTTCTCATATGCTATGAGACACGCACCTTTTGTGTCAACTTACTATGCTTGGCTTCATAGTTTAACCACTGAGCTACTACGGCCAACATGCCGACATGACATTAAATTCTCCAACTGACTCGTATGTTTCCCGGTAGACCACTAGAGGTCCTCATATGCTATGAGACACGCGCCTTTTGTGGCGACTTACTATGCTGTAAGTAATTAAGTCCCAGGCTTCATAGTTAAACCACTGTGTTTTATTGTGTTTTATATTAGGTAAATTGATGGAAATAATAATTTCCTCCATACTGGCCCTGTGTAGGGTAAGGTTTGAATGAGTGGAGCCACACTCGGGAAACATACGAGTCAGATGGAGAATTTAATGTCATGTCGGCATGTTGGTCATAGTAGCTCCATTGGTTAGAGCAGCCGCACGGACAGCGGGAGATCAGTGGTTCAAATCCCGTCTATGGCATTGAATTTTTCAGTCTGGTTCTACTCATCGAAACCTTAGCCTACACACGGTTAGTGTGGAAGAAGTGACTAATTCCATCAATTTACCTAAAAACATAGTGGTTTAACTATGAACCCTGGGACTTAAGTACTTACGGCATAGTAAGTCGACACAAAAGGTGCATGTCTCATAGCATATGAGAACCCCTAGTGGTCTACCGGGAAACATAGGAGTCACTTGGAGAATTTAATGTCATATCGGCATGTTGACCATAGTAGCTCAGTGGTTTAACTATAAAGCCTGGGACTTAAGTACTTACAGCATAGTAAGTCGACACAAAAGCTGCGTGTCTCATAGCATATGAGAACTCCTAGTGGTTTTCCCGGGAAACATACGAGTTAGTTGTAGAATTTAATGTCATATCGGCACGTTGGCCATGATTTATAGATATGTATACCTCTTTATTTATTTGTAGAGTTTCCAATACAGTTTCACTAGTAGCTCAGTGGTTTAGAGTAACTGGGCAGAGACGGGAGATCCGTGGCTCTAATCCAGGTTATGGCTTTGCATTTTTTTTATTCTGACTCTGCTAATTCAATCTTTAGCCTACAGACGGCTAGTGTGGAGTAAATGATTAGTTCCAAAACTAGAATTTTGGGAGAACTCTGTAATGCCAATGAAATTAATTAGGTTGACATATTTAATGAGACATTTAAAACTATCAGCGTACCTATATTTAAACTCTGCACCACAAATTTAAAAGCTAAGTGCTTTTTTAGCATTTAATTCTTAAACGTTTTTATTAAAAATACTAGCCCACTAGCATGTTCACTTTTTCGGGGTTAAGTCTACTTCTTTTTCTGTCACATATGAACCCTGCTGGAGTAAATAGTCTTTCAGAGAAAACTGTTGCAAGTGGAATGCAGAAATATCAAGGTTTATTTTAGTTTTTAAAATGTTTAATTCGTTTTTAATCGAGTGTACTAGGAAGACAAGGTGAGGAGCTGACAAATCGTCGTTAAGATATACAGTGATTTCTTTTTGGGAATTGTTAACTGGCAGTGAATTTGACAATTATTTTCTTGCATTATATTACAAATTCTTGGCAATTTCTCGGCTTTGCAATCTCCTACTTACATAATCACCACCGACATATCAAAAAGTACCGTGTGTATTTTCTGAAGTATCGTTCGATATCGATACCATATAAGTATCATGAGTATCGAGGTATCGCAAATATCGATGAGCCATCCCGTTCCGAAAACTTCATTTCCTGTACATATCACTTTTCACATCTTTACAATGGAATTGTCTTAAGTAACAGGGAAGCGCGGGTCAGATGCCTTAGGCAACAATCAAGGAGAAGGAGTCTCAATATTATCTTTATCAGTAATAAACTCTGAGATACAGTAGCAGAAGATTTATTTAAACCAACAACTAACTGAATAACAATTGAACAAATATTCTTCCTAGCTTTGAAATTTTGTAATTTGTAATACTTTTCTGATCTTTCCTTTTACATCATCAAATGGAAATACAACATTAAGATTACAATTATAAAATGCATACTGGAAAATGTCATATATTCCTAAACCCTGAGAATACTACCATGCTGCTTGCCATTCAATAATTCGGTCCCCATACAGCTAACCCTAGGTTTTTGTGTATTGGAGGCCCTCTACTCCTGTTTACACATTTTGCCATTTCACCTATCCTACACTACATTTTCCTCTTAATTGTTCTTAACCATTTCTCTTTAACTTTCCCTAAATAATTCCCTATATTTCTCCTGTTCTTTTTCCCCTTTACTGACAACATTTTTCTAATTACTACTTTACTCCCCAATTGTCCCATTTACGTAGCCAGGCCTGCTCTCTCCATATCTTTGTTTGGCAGGCACGTATTTGGGGGGGGGGGGGAGGTGTGGCACGTATTTGGGGGGGGGTGGTCCAAAAAATCTACATTGCATTATTTGCTTTTAATAAATAATTAATCAGGGATGTGTTTTTACATGTTAGTAAAAAAAATAAAAAAACATGTAATATGGATAGAGTCAACATGAAAAATTCAATGCCATGGCCGGGATTTGAACCACGCATCTCCTGGTTTTCGTCCAGTCGCTCTTAACCTTTGAGCTACCATGGCCAACGTGCCGTCCTGACATTAAATGTTCTATTTGACTCGTATATTTCCCCGGTAGACCACTAGAGGCTCTCGCATCCGAGATACACCGTTTGTGGCGACTTACTATTGTAAGTACTTAAGTCCCAGGCTTCATCATTTAACTCTTATTATTTTGGTTAATTGATGTCAGGACGGCACGTTGGCCATGGTAGCTCAAAGGTTAAGAGCGACTGGACGGAAACCAGGAGATCCATGGTTCAAATCCCGGCCATGGCATTGAATTTTTCATGTTGACTCTATCCATCAACAACCTTAGCCTATAAACGGCTAGTGTGGAGAAATGATTAATTTCCATCAATTAACTAAAACATGTAATATGTTATATTCACATGACTTTCTCCATCCAAGCTTCTACAAATTGTGGAAACGTAGAGTCAGACTGAAAAATTAAATTCCATAGCCGGGATTTGAACCACGGATCTTCTGGTTTCCGTCCAGTCGCTCTACCATTGAGCTACTATGGCCAACGTGCCAACATGACATTATTGTTCTTAGAAAAGTTTGTTTTTGTCTTGTTTCTTTGGATAAAGTCTGCAGAAAGGCCTTGCACACTGCACATTTTTTGTTCTTATACCTTGGATAAAGTGATGTAAGTAGTAATCAGATATTTAAAAAGCGAACCACTGATTGATACATTTGAAGTATTAGTTCTCCTTGAATGAAAAAGGGAATAGGAACTTAGAAGTTAAAAACTACATACGTAAGTATTTGGGAATTCTAATCAATAAATTATAACATATCAGAATTGGTTAACTTTGCAATACATTATTGTAATTGATATTTGTGTATTTTGACGAGTTCTGCAGCTGTTGTGCAGTAACTTTTCATTTATCTCTTAAATAACTTCATGTCTGCCTGACAGTGAATAGAGACGTTAAGATAAGAAGCTTGAAAAAACTTTTTGATTTATTTTAAAGTAAGTTTTATTTCAACTATTTATTAAAAGTTTGAAATGATAATTCCTTTTAGGGTGTCCGGACCCCCTGGATCCCTAAAATACGTCCCTGTTGTTTGACTGCAATATAATATACGTACAATGGAAATCTACATTCTCTTCTCCACACAATGGACATTTTATCTAGCTCCCTCTCTTGACCTATACTTTTCAAATTTCTCACTCCGGTTCTCGCCCAAGCAAAACCTTCTCACCCTAACTTGCTACATATATCTATATATCCTTACCTCCCCCACGTTGTTTTTATTTCTCTATATAACCTCAGTGAGCTTTTGTCACTTGTACCTACTACACAGCGAACTAAAGATGCACACAGTTGAAGCATTCATTAAGAAACTAGCATATGACACTTATAAAAACCTAGAGATACATCACAATCCTGTAATCTCACGACTCGGAAACTACACTACAGAAATAAACATACACGCGCGACCATTATCACCGTTCGAAAGAAGACTCACACATGACGACGAAGACGACGTTCAGAGCTTCCTGAACAACCTAATAAGGGACGACTAACACAGACAGTTAGGCTGACACTCCTACTTTCCCTTAATTAATCTTTTTCTTACTGACTCTTTTCAGAACGCTGCCCGCACAGAGCCCTCCAAGCCCTCAGTCAAGGCGGTCCGGGAGTTAGAGGGCCTCCCACCAGTGTCCTACAGGCGCAGAGACAGCGGGCGACTGCAGATGGAGTAGGACACACCGACGACACAAAGCATGGACTAAGGAACTGACGAACGGCCACGCCGGAACATTAGGACGACCGAACACATAGTTCGAAACAGCATGCCACATACCAACCACTGACAAACCCAGGAAACTGGGGACATAAGTAGAACACTAATAACCATACCACTACTAATCTCTAGCTAACAGGTCACCAAGGCCTGAGCTTTATTATTACAATACACATAGGCTTACAAAGCACGTATAAATAATAGATAAGTAACATACGCGCAGCACTGACTAACAGGCCTCCCCGGTCTGAGCCACATGTATATAACAATACTAACGCATGATTAACACTTGGTGGTGCCCAGGTTTCATGGTCACCACCAAGAGGCAACGTTGACGCGCTCGCGTGCATCGCATGCCAGCATAGTAGTTACCACATACTATCCGGGGTGCTATGCGGGACCTGACAAAGAAGCATGATAATAAATGCACGCAAAATAATATAAGAATTCACGAATCTAACACGTGGAGGGGTTTTTAGTGAGTATGCCTGGCCCCTCAGGGCACGGGGACCCTCACACTGTCGGCCATCGCACGTGGGCCGTCGCCTGTAACTGGGTTTTTCCCCTCCACGGTAAAAAAAAAAAAAAAAAAAGTTGTCACTTGTACTGGCAAAAATGCCTTGTCTGTTAATATCATCTAATCTTAGCATAACTTCTTTCCGGAAGCCTCTATACCCATACTCTACATTTATTCAAGAATGACTCATACCTATCTGCTTCAACACTTCATACATCTTATGCGCCCAAGAACCACCCCAGTTACTTCTCCTTTGAATATGAAAACATTCTTTAATTATATTGCCGTTTCCCAAGTTAGTCATTCTGTTTAAATATTTCATTGTCCTTGACAAGATCTTAATTTTAGTAGAATGCCTGTCTAGTTGCAATTGTGCTGCCCCATGAGGTGACGCTATGAGTAATCACCTTGCTTTGTATATAAAGTTCAAATTAGATACTTAATCACTTACAGTCTTTATATTTCACATAATATAGGTATGTAGCTAAAGTTCTACAGGAAAGCGAACAATTATTTCCTACCATACTATTCAATAATAGAAATCCAGAATAATAATAGAAATAGACATCATCCTGCCATACAACGCCGAAATCCCCACCGATAATTTCTACCTCGAAAGAGACCACCAATGAGAGAGGGTGTGAAATGACAATGTAAGTCAAAAGGAGGGACAGGAAATTGAGGAGATGTAATAAACCTGCTCAGCATTCACCTGGGGACCCGAAACCCATGGTTCAGGTAGGCCAGCCACGGGAAGTGAACCTAGACCTCCCGGATGGGAGGGCCACGAGCGAAACCCCCTGCATCATCACGTTCGGTATATGGTCTTTAGGAAATATAAAATCTAAAAGATATGAAGGTAAAATTATGCAAATTAGAGAAACTAAAAACTTCTAAACATCCAATAAAACCCTTTGGGCTTTGAAAGTTTCTCAGATGGTGCCCTTAAGGCCTCAAATAAGAATAACAACTGCGTTTTTTGTCCTTGTGTTAATTTTAATTGTAAATACTCCCATATTATTAATAACAAAAGTAGTTACTCGTGTAACAATTTTTAAGAAACAATGGATAGACGATTGTGAGACTTTCATTTGGTTAATCTGTGGAATTTGTGCAGCAGATGTGATAAAAGACCACGAATGTTGTAAATGCCTCATCACACAATGGCCGACTGCTCTTGCAATCTCGGCATTGCGGTGCTACCACCTGAATAGTTAATCACGCTTCTCCCGGTAGCTATGTGCTCAACATAGCAAGGTGATGGTATTAGCTAAAGAAAGAGCTTTTGTGGCCCTGCTGTAAATGTTATTTCACAGCTTCTGTTTGTTCTTTAAAAGTATCATGTGTTACAAACGCTAACTCCACCTTCTACTTCAAAGGCAATCGAAATTATCCCATTGCTTATTTCCTTGTAGGTGCGAGGGGAGCATGGAAATACAGTAGATTGTCAAACTTTATAACAGCTCGTCCCTATGTGATAGTTTTTAAGTTCCATTCTCTTTTGATGGCCGAGATAAGGCGAAGTCTAGAAAATATGAAATCATTACAATTTTACAAGCAAATAAAAAGAAATTGGGGACGAGAAGCATATGTAGATTACTTCAATAGGCAAGAGAGAGAAGGTTTAGCTTGGATGAGAACAGTAACAATACTTCCAAGAAGGTTACTGATACTACTGAACAGGTTTCATAAGAAAGTGTTGAGCAGTTCACTGCGAAGTCAACCCGTAAGTCCGAGGACTGGCCTCTATCTCCCGGGGAAATATAAATTCTTAGTCAAAGCACCACAATCACAGACATATATGTAAATTCGTTAATCCTAACTATGTTCTCACTCAATTCTTAACTGGACATGGCAAATTTTCAGCTGACTTATTTCGATTCAAAATCAAATCCACATATGATTGTATTTGTGGAAATCATTTTCAAGATGTACCTCACATTTTATTTTATTGCCCGTTTTTCTGTTTTGAAAGATAAGAACTTGAATTATTGCTTCAATCCTTAGGTTACACTTTCTCAAAACCACTTACACATATTTTGATAACTTACAAAACGTATCAATATTTCATGACTTTCTTAAACAAAATATTTCTTAAGCTAAATGATGAATCTTGATGTTTACTGTTTGTCAGCTTGATATTGCATTTGTTATGTTTTTGTAAATTGTATTATATTCATAAATTTGTAAAACTATATTCCTAATATACCTTTGGGTAAAATAGGAATCAAAAAATTGCATAATAAATAAATAATATCTCCCGGGGACGATGGAAAACTCCATGTGCCTTCCTGTGGGGCAATACCTTGAGCCTATAAAGCCCCTCCCCCATCTCAAAACGGTGGATTTTATTTATCTAATTATTTAAATATTTATCTAATTATTTAAATATTTATCTAATTGTTTATTTATTTATCTAATTGTTTATTTATTTATCTAATTGTTTATTTATTTATCTGATTTTTTATTTATTTATCTAATTTTTTATTTATTTATCTAATTATCTATTTATTTATCTAATTATCTATTTATCTATTTATTTATCTATCTATTCATTTATCTATTCATTTATCTATTCATTTATCTATTCATTTATCTATTCATTTATCTATTCATTTATCTATTCATTTATCTATTTATTTATTTATTTATTTATTTATTTATTTATTTATTTATTTATTTATTTATTTATTTATTTATTTATTTATTTATTTATTTATTTATTTATTTATTTATTTATTTATTTATTTATTTATTTATTTATTTATTTATTTATTTATTTATTTATTTATTTATTTATTTATTTATTTATTTATTTATTTATTTATTTATTTATTTATTTATTTATTTATTTATTTATTTATTTATTTATTTATTTATTTATTTATTTATTTATTTATTTATTTATTTATTTATTTATTTATTTATTTATTTATTTATTTATTTATTTATTTATTTATTTATTTATTTATTTATTTATTTATTTATTTATTTATTTATTTATTTATTTATTTATTTATTTATTTATTTATTTATTTATTTATTTATTGTAATTTACGTCGTCCAACGCTAAGTCATATCGGACGATGAATGGAATGGGTGAAATGATGCTCAAATGAGCCCGGGGTCCATGGAGCTTAGAGTTAGCCGACATTCGTTTGCCAGGATAAGGGAAAACTCCGGAAAAAACCTTATCCAGCTAACCCACCCTGACCAAGATTGGAATTCGGGACCTCTTAAACGTGAGGCAGACACGCTACCGAGGCGGGCTCAAGACGGTGGAAGTGGATACGCCACTTATGCGCGTCAACTCCGCAGGGAAGACTACCGAAAACCTCAGCGGGGTCGTCTGGTAATCTAGCACACCTTCTACTATGCTTAACACGCATAGTACTCGGGACGTTTTAGGCAACCCTCTAACCCTTCCGGGCGGCCGTAGCCTGGCCGAAGGTACCCAATCTCTCATGGGTAGGTATCGGGAACCACTACCCCTTCGTGTATAACCCGATCCAAACAACTCCCATTCGGGAGGAGCTCGGCAGTTCGGCCCGAGGTTCCTCTAGTAACGTTAGAGGTAAAGTCTGTTTTTTTAACGTGTGTGCAGTTCCCACTCAAAGGGACCTCAAAGGACCTGACCTTTCCGCCCACTAATGACCGTCATAAATCTATCTCCACACTTCAGAAATGGAACACTGACGTTGGGGACCAATAGCAACCCTGATTTTCTCGAAGTGACAGTCGCATGTCTACTCCACGCGGAGTCTCAGTTGCCAAATTTCCAACTTCCAGTTGTTCTGTTTCATTAGGTGCAAGACGGCGATGTTAAAATGTTGCAACCTCGTAGAGAGGACCGTCAAGAGGAGGGTCCACGAGTGCTAGGGGTCCGCAGCGCCCGCACCACGGCAGCTGAATGGGACGGATCCTCTCCCCTACGGAGTATAAAGCAGAAACAAATAGTACAGCAGCGTTAAAAGGGTGAGTCAACTATGTCGCTGGGCTTTTAAAAATGGCGAAATGGGAAAAAATATTTAGCCAAGGTGATTCATAGGTATCTATTGATTATTTCACTATCATCATGGTTAACTTCAAGGTTTGAAGCTCATTCAAGCACGTTCCGATCCCATTTCCTAAACTCGTGTACTATATTTATGTCTTCATTTTCTTGTATTCCGATTCTGAAGTTTTTTCTACTGTATTAATTTTTTGGTGATCTTCCTTCATTCATTTTTTAAAATAGTTTCAATTCATTCTTTATTCCTGAATGTACTTGGATTCAACAAAAGGTATTCAGCAACAGATCTTAGAAATTTCATTTCTACTAAGTCAATTCTGTGTATAGAATATTTACGTGATGTAATTCAACAATCGAACATTTTGTGAGTTTCAGCTGTACCTCAGCCCTTATGTTTCTTAAACGCCTAAATCCTCCTTCGCTTTCTGACAGCCATATTAAGATTTCCTTATACTTTTAAATTCAGACAAATGGAAACGATAATAAACAAACGCCTTAATGTTACAAGAAATATTTTCCACTTTAAATCAGCAGTTCTCATTTCTATCTACCCGTAAGAAACGCAGCTGCAATTTTCTTTCAAGCTTGGAGGTTACAACATTTAAGAAATACTTCTTTGGCTGATCAAATCATTGACTTTAAATTGTAAAGTAATGCAAATTCTCTACTGAATGTAGACGTAGCTTTGGTTCATTTCGCTGAGAGAGGCAATGCGTGTTTTTTTCTTTCTTCGGTTTCGCGTTGATTAAATTGAGGCTGGAGTAGAGTGGATGAGTTTAGGATCCACCCTCCATGGTGCAATAACACTGTTCCTGGCCTTACACTGATTACCTTTCGGAGTGAATTGGGGCGATGCTACTCTTCCACAAATCAAATTCACTATCTGTATCGCGCATGTTTTAAACATTTTACAACTGTTGGAGCGTTCAGTGTTGTTCTAGTGCAAACTATCAGACGTGGCATAAAAGTGGAATATTTAATTAGATTATAGATAAAAGTTATAACACAATATTATTGCTATAATAGTAATGTCACCTGGATGTAAACCATATACATATACTTATTTATTGCTGGTTTCTAAACATGATGAGGCAGTTATAAGAAAGGAGTAATTTCTGTAACGATAGATATCTTTTTCTCACAGATGTATAACATAAATTAAACAAAATAAGTCACATAAACGTTGCATTAGTATTGCGTCCACTAGCCGTTATTATGCAAGAACTTCATTAACCTGCTGTTCATGGATTTGACAAGGGACGCACAAATTTTAGGTCTTCTCCTGCAGCTCTCCCACACTTCGGACACCAAGCTACCACGCTCTGTCATAGGTAACACAACAAGACCCCTAAAAGCGATAAAGTCTGTTTAGTTAACGCCAGTGCAGTTTGGAGTCAAAGGAACCTGAGCCTCCCGCCCACTAATGACCGCCATAAATCTATCGCCACACTTCAGAAACGGAACACCGTCGTTGAGGACCAATAGCAACACTGATTTTCTCGAAGTGACAGCCGTATGTCTACTTCACGTGGAGTCTCAGTTGCCAAAGTTCCAACTTCCAGTTGATCTGTTACATTACGTGCAGTAATTCGTTGTGTGTCACGATGTGGAGACCGTGGGAGGGAAATGCAGTGGTAAATGCAAATGAAGTAATAGATACATTTCAGTCACGTGAAAATAATCAAAGTGAAGACAATTGTGTGAATAACTGGGCCGAATTATATTAGTAGAAAAGCCTCAAAAAACAAAGTTATAACGGTAACTGTTTATAAGCAAATTCAATCGCTTGTTTTGAACACATAAATATGTGTTGACAAATAATCTTGGTAAGGGGTGGTGCAGTGAACCTGATAAATTCTGGGTATTCACAGAAATACAGTAAGAACTATTGTGACGAAAGGAATGCCAAAGACTCCGATCAAGTGTGAAAACAAAAGGAAACGTTTCTCTAAAGTAGATAATTTCACATGCGATTTAATTCGTCGAGAAATTTATAGATTCTATGCAAAAGGGAGAGCGCCCACCTTAGACGAATTGGTTGCACATTTGCAAGAAATTTGTGATCTTCCTTATGGGCAGTGCACTTTATGCGGTCCCCTAAAGGAGCTGGGTTTCAAATACCGCACTTGGAATAAGTTAAGGGTTATTATGGAATCCAGTAGAATTGTATATCGCAGTAATGGACATAAGATAATTTATTTAGACGAAACCTGGTACGATATCCATGACGTATCGAGAAAAGTGGCAACCTTGCAGAAAGATCTGGGAGAAGGAGGGTCGGGGGTTGTAAAACGATTATAAGGGTTAGTCAAAGGCAGCGGCCAACGTGCACACGCGTTAACTAAACAGACTCTACAAAATAGGCCGAATGCCTTCTTTGGCGTTGTGTGTACCTATGACCTAAATGGGAGCAAGGATGAGGTGAGAGAAGACAGAGGGTGGACAGCCAAAGTAATCACGAGAGTGAAGAGGGCACGGACCCTACCATTGACCACCTAGAAACTCCCAGGCAGACCAGTACAATCGACATCCCACACACCGTGGTCCTTGAAACGGCACATCAGGTGGGCCCCGAGACCGTCCTACCGAAAGAGGAAATGGTTCACTCAGAGCATATCATCCTGCCATGCACCGCCGAAGTCCCACCGACACATATCCTGAAAGAGACCACCAGATGAGAGATGTGCACTCATAATGGAAATGAAATGAAGGAAATGAAATTCGGAGATGCAATTAACCTATCTAGCATTCGCTTGGCACCCCGGGAAAAAACCCTAAAATACCCATGGGTCAGGTAGTTCGGTCACAAGAATCAAACCCAAGCCTCCCGAATGCGGACTACAGAGCCATGTCGCTCGGTCTCCATTTAGTGGACTTTGAATCAAGAAGAACTTAGTGACATCGAATAATACAGAATTTTATTGTGCTATGTTCAGAATTTCTTCGCATGCACCTTCTTCACTGATGAATTTAGCCATAACTGAAATTTAGTCGTGACAGAACTTCAATATTTTTAATCCTCATAAATGGATCTATAGAAACCTTTATAAAGTACAAGTGGGTAGACATCACCAGACATTCTGCCACATTATTCTCTATGCTTCTTCAATAAACCATTTTAAAAGCTTATTCTACAATTTATTCAGCTAAAAATTTGCAGATATAATTCTTTTGCATGTTTTCTCGTGGGCACCATTTGCATAGAGCAATACAGCACACTTAAGCTACAGTCAAATGTTTTAGAATCGGATACTTTGTAACTATGCTCCCTTTGAATGATCACGAGAGGGGGGCAGAACACATAGCAATTTTCCTCTTGAGAAGAGGATTAAAAATTTGTAAATGTAAATTAATAACAAATAAGTTTTAGAAAATGGTTGACACAACACAGTCGTATTGTATTTGGCTTATTGTCTATGGCAATATCTATAAATTTTTGCAGTAAGATTTTGTCTGTCTCTACAGTTTACCAAAATTCCTTCAGGGGTTATTTCCAGAAAGTCAAACATATAATTTTCATATATCATTTGAAACACAATTTTTATGATTATTTTTACAGTGAATTTCAGTTAAAGCTAGTTTGTGGTTGAAAATTTTCTTTGATGATGATGAGTATAGGGGCGCTCAACTGCAGAGGTCATCAGCGCCCTTTTTAAAACAAACTGGTCATGGCAAAAGCCAGATATAAATTCCTCTAAAACACTATAAATATGTCAATAGACTTACAAAAAATACATACACGTAAAAAAAAGAAACTATAAAAACAATAGAAATATAATCTAAAAAGCCATAAATTCTATTCGCTAAATCCTAAAATCTAATCTAGAAAAGAATCTAAAAACCTTCTCCACTACTGCGTTATCGTCCACTAGCATTTCTGCAAAGCTGGCCGGCAGCTGCAGAGATGTCCTAAGGTGTACTAGGTAAAACACTCTAGCAGCACGTGTCGTACAGATAATGGTTCATTGCAAAACGAACACAATGGAGAAGGCTCCTTTTTAAAAAGAAAACTATGAGTAAAAAAGCAGTGCCCAATACGCAGCGGAGCCAAAGACACCTCCTCACGACGAGATGATCGACAGGAGGTAACCCAGGGAATCGGAAGTTTTTCACAGATCTAATTTTATTATTGCGGAGAGCGGACCACTCTTCCTGCCAGCAGGTTTGCACAGCTCTCCGCAATACCGCCCTAAAATCTTCCGATGTCACAGATGGTACTCGAACCCTGGGCTTCATGGTAGCCGTCTTGGCTGCCAAATCCGCCATTTCATTCCCCCGCAAGCCTACGTGACCAGGGATCCATGCACACACCACGCTTACGCCCGAAAGGTGTAAAACGTGGAGGGCATCCTGTATCCGCTGCACAATAGGGTGGTAGTTGTACAGCTGCCGTAGGCTTTGAAGTGCACTGAGGGAATCACTCAGGATTAAGCAGTCCCCCAACTTTCGTCGACGTACGTGTAAAATGGCCCGGTATATTGCATAGAGCTCTGCAGTAAAAATGGAAGTGCTAGTGTGGAATCCGAATGTATAGGATTCGGTTCCACACACGTAAGCACAACCAACACCATTTGAGTTCTTGGAGCCATCAGTATAAATTACAAAATGGTCCAAATATCGCGATAAAAATTCTAAAAAACATGGGAGGATACTGGACATAGACATGGTAGATTTATCATGTGTGTTCATGCCCAGATCAACGTCTTTAATGATTGCTTGTCGTATCTCTGAAAGATTTTGAATTTTAATACCAAATTTTGTATTTGTGGACTTTTAGTAGTTTTAATTTTGCCGTTCACAATAGGTTCATTGCAGGAACATTTTTTCTTTAAAAAAATATGGGAAGGCCGTGTAATTTGGACCAGCGTATATTTTGGTCCACTGTCAGTTTATGAGAATGGCCACAGATGACAGTACCAACGGCTATCTTGAGCAGTCCTTGCTTATAAGCGTTCTCCCCAGTTTTCGGCATTCCAGCGTCAGTGACCCTGGCGGAAGGTTGTGATTTTTACTGAGAGCATTTTCGCTGTAATTTTGCCCCGCTTTTATTATAGTGCTTTCCTCCACCTAGAAGCTTTCTTTGCAAACAAAACTACAACACAGAACACTCCAATACATCAAGGTAAGTGTGGTGTAGATCTACGTTTTTAATAAAATTTAGGTTTATAAGATATGTGATATTCATAAACGTCTGTCGTTGGGCCGAAGGTAGAGTGTAATTGGGTCCGAACAAAATTACACGGATTAAGTAAGTTACAGTTCGGCCGTTCTATCTCCGGCTCTGACATTTCTCGAGAGGGGGAAGCAGGCTATTGGCAGTTCTTTAGCGGGAATTTCAAGCAGAGGAACAATGCGTATTTTAAATATTTCACGTATTTGCATATTTCACGAACCACTAGCCATATTATTATAATATCGGTGATTATAATAGTGCTTACGAACACTAAAAATCGGAATTCACGCACGCAAAATATACCAAAGAAAGTTCACCAGCGCAAGCAGCTAAAGCCACGTGGATAAAAACAAATTTAAGCTGGCAACCTGGGGTTGGGTTTGGAAGCCACGCCTAGCAGCGACAATGCTGATTGGCGCTAGCAGACAGTTTTAATTTCCTGACCACGACACCGGATGTAGAGACTCCCAGTACTACCAACAGATGCAGTTAGTGTGTGTGTGAAAGGTGTGAACGAAATATTTGAATAGAGTGGTGTTGTAATAAATATCTTGCATGATAATGAAACTGTAAGTTTTATTTCAGCGTTTTATAGCTAATATAGTACTATATTTTCATTCTAAAGATAATTTTGAGGATATGTTTACAAGTACTCATTACTGTATGTTATTACTATTAACCTTACCCCTCCACTTCCTGCAATAGCAATACGTCAGAGCCGGAGATACAACGGCCGGACTGTAGGTAATAATTTTCAAATTATCAGTAATATAAATAGTGTTCTTAAGTTATTGTAGTAAATGATTATTTTTAGAACTATTTCTGTTGCGCACCATGTAAATTGTGTAACTTTTCAGATGACAACACGAGAAGCTCACAACTCTAAGGGCTGCAGGTGTGGTCCTGACAGGAACACCTCATAAAGAAACGCTTGCGATGCCTTCTAATACACCTGCAGTCAAGGGCTGAAAGAAGATTAATTTTGGAACAGAGGGAACCAAAAGCTCTGAAAAGACCTGCTGTATAGTATGCGAGGAATCTCGCGAGGAAGATTAGATACAGTTCGATAAATCCAAAGGATGGGCTCATGAAGACTGTGTCGATATAAATTATTCTCTTTATTACTTTTTTGACAGGTGGATTTTCGAGTAAGCAGTGAAGCTCACCTTAAATTGGGACAAAGAACTTGAAAATAATAGTAGTGTGTATGACATTATATGTTGATTTGATAAAATTATTTATTTCACTTTGATATTCTCAGCAATGTTAGCAGTACACATAATAATTATTCAAGTGCTAAATCAACCTTTATAGTGCATTTCAGTCAATAAACGCCAACGTTGAAGCACATGAGTGGGTTAAAATTTATTATGTAGCGGTCCAATTTGCACACCTTAAATTACACACCCCTGGTTCAAAATACACGCTGTAGGAAAATATTATAATTGGGTTTTGCAAATTATGTTGCTGCGACTAAAATATGTACATTCCCATAATGGTATAACTTCTTCTTATTAATGCATTAAAGCTATTTGTGAACCCTGTCGAAGTTGCACAGTTATTAGCGCTTAAATTTAAGTGGTCCAAATTACACGCTCTTCTCCTATTTTATTCCAGTTCAGGAAGTCTAAAGCATTTCATTTGTATTTTTATTTTTATTTATTCATCCTTTTGATCATAGTACATGATACAGGACACGTCAAGTACTTATAACTAAAAATTATACAATAAACATATACACAACACAAGTTTAGAAATGAAAATTCAGAAACTGTATGTACAATATAATAACAATTTATCTGTAGTTGACATATTCAAAAAATTCACCTATACTATAAAAACAATGTTCTACAGGAACTTTTTCACACAGCATTTAAATTTAGGAAGTGCAGATATGCTCTTTAGGTGTTCAGGTAGGCCGTTATAAAGGCAAAGTCCAGTATATATAAAGCTTTTACCAAACAAACTGGTGTTATGGGGGATTATACTTATTTGCTCTTTTCTTCGAGTATCATGATTATGTGTTTGTGTATTAGTGGAGTATAAATGGATATTTAATTTAACAAAGGTTACTATTTCTTGGATATACAAGCAAGGTAGAGGCAATATTTTTAATTCTTGAAAAAGTGTTCTGCAACTAGTTCTTTTTTTTACCTTTAGTATGGTACGTATAGCTCTCTTTTGTAATCTAAATATGGTAATCGCTTTTTCGCAGTTCCCCCATAGTATTATACCATAAGAAATGATACAATGAAAGTATGCATAGTACAGGGATAAAAGTGCTTCTCTATTCATTACCTTAGACAGCATAAACAGGGGAAAACACAATTTGCTAAGATTTTTTAGAAATTTCGTTAATGTGAATATTCCACTTCAAGTTTTTATCTAGATGTAGACCAAGGAGATTTGTGATTTCAGAGTAACCAATATATTTATCATTTAGTATTATATTAGGGCCACTACTTTGGATACCATGTATATTTTTAAAAGAAATAGCCACTGTCTTTTCTGCATTTATTACTAATCTGTTTGCTTCAAACCACTTGATTAGTTGATTTGTTACCAGTTTTATATTATCATCTAGAGAATAGAAATTTGGCCCGGTTAGAAAAATACTGGTATCATCAGCAAAAGAAGTTAAATTACAATTCTTGATAAAACACTCTAGATCATTTATGTATATCAGAAAAAGTACTGGTCGGAGAATTGATCCTTGCGGAACACCATATGTTATAGATCTTTTGAGGGACTGTGAGGTATGAAAGTCATTTGTTTTTTCATCTACTTTTGTAATTTCTACAACCTGTTGACGGTGTGTTAAGTAGGATTTGAACCATTCATAGGCTAATCATAGGCTAATAGGCTAATCATTACGATGATATCTCGAGAAGAAACTATCTGTTCAAATATACAGTACTTATTTATTGCCTTAGTCTAAATTTGTGGCAGAGGAGAAAAATTTGCGAGTGAAAGAAGGGGCACTAAACTTATTCATAAATTCCTTCACTGTTAATATTTCATACACTAAATTACATGATAAATTTAAATCAATCTCTCGCTGTAGAATATATTTACTAATGTATATCAACAATCCATAAATAACACAATTTGGGGTAAACTACAACAGCAGTAGCAATGGCTGCTGTGTCTAACGTCAAATATTATTTAAATATGCAATTAAAACAAAAGTTATTAAAATGTCGATTAGTTTGCAACATCTTTTACTTCCTTCTTTTCCAGTTATTAAGTTCATTTAAGAGTATTTCGTGCTTTTAATATCTCAGACAATTACTTCATCTTCCAAATGCCATTAATAAGCAATATAAAAAGGATATAATCGCTAAAAGCTGTTCATATAAACGTTATACATTACGTTTCTATTAAGGAACATAAATCCCATTCTCTACGAATTTAACAATGTGGTAAAACAGGAACCACTGATGTAATAGTAGAAGATTTGATGAATCATTAAAGTGCCTTGGGAAGCTATATGTAAAAGGTGAAATGGCAGAGTGAGAGATTGCGGGAATATAAAATAAAATATCAAGTGGTCTTGAGAGAAATTGAGGTTGAGTGAAGAGCTATAAAGAAGCGGAAGAAATTTTAAGATTTAAAGAGGGCTGGAAAATAAACAGAGAAAAGAAAACACTGTGAATTAAAGAAAAGAAGGAATTGCCTCTCGGTGAGTGATTACTCTAGATGACACCATTAACTCAAATTATTAGAGGAAATTCAAAATGTAGTTCGTATAGTGCATCCGTAGATAGTTCTGTCTCGATAAAAAATAAAGAAACGAGGGCAGCTTATGTGCAGTGAGTTTCTATATACACATTCCACCGTGATCAAAAGATTGTTGCGTGTATAGGTTCAGCGACTTAGAAATTCCTTTGATCATTATTATTTAACATTCTTTCCTGTGCCTTAAGTTTGAGCAAAGTTGTGTGATTGATGACTCAACAGACAGGATAGGTACTTTGGACTGGTGAACAAGGGAAACAATAAACATGTGACCAGCGACAGGAATCAACACGTTCTCAATTACGTCAACAGTGATTGCACAAGAAGATTCAATATTTTGGAGGAAAATAATAATGTTTAGCTAGCGTGGGAAATGCTGATTTGGCTGTTGGCTGGCATTTTGGGCAGGACCTCTATTTAAGCTTAGTTGAACTAGCGCACGCGTGGCCCTTAGGCTGGGGATGGTTTTGCTAGAAGACTTGATACTGGAAGATTGTTAAGAAACGTGCAATAGAGTTTATCTTAAAGAACCCTCAAGTTAGATCCACGGCGGGGTGCCACCGCTCCAAACATCGCTTGCCAGCCAGACAACTCTAAGCGGTATAAACATCTCTCAAGGTATAGTTACGATGTATTTAATATTTCCAACGCATCCCTGACCTCTTCAGGATCCAGGGAGTCCATGTACTGCGGTTACCACTCTCAGAATATATAAATTTCGGTTTGACTTTAAGTGTTTCTTCTACCCTCCTCGTCCAAATAGCTCTCCCATCGTATACTTCCTAGACCAGTAGCTACATCCCCAGTCGCTATATAGGGATGTAAGTAAAACTCTTTCTTTTAGCCCCTTACAACCCTGTATGTATGAAACAATATGTGCAACAAGGAACTTTATTGAAAGTGTAGCTTTTTATACCACCCAAATCAATGTGTGGATATCACCATAGGGCAAAATTTTACTTGAGGTATAGTACCATTATGTTTATTAACTACACTCTTGTCTCTAGCCTCAGAAGCGGAAAAGTGGCCTGTTTCAGGACCGTGGTAAGGGGCAATGCCGACTGCCGGGTATTTTCAAACTGGTGAAGAGTAGGGACCCTGCCCTCTGTTTTGTCGTGCCTCACTGGTGTCCACCACTCTGTGTCTCCTCTCGCTTCATCCTTCCTCTACTGGTTCAGAATAAAAGAATTGGAAACTAATAATATTTTGAAGCAGTGTTTTGAAGGAACAGTAATAGAGTAGAGAAAGCTTTCCGGAAAATAGTTAAAATGAGGATAGAAGATATAGAAAGGCAGGATATAATAGTTAGTTTAAATACCAAAACCTCACTATGTACTTATAGAGAGATAAATATGAATTGGGAAAGAGAAAAATATGTTGATATTTGTGACAAAATAACAAAGAGAATGCTTTGCATGGGCCAGAACAGGAGTGGCAAGGTTAAAAGGCTTAGGCCCGATTTCACCAACAGATGTTAAAATCGACGTTAACAAATGTAACGTAACAATTGTAATAGCGCTAACAATTTCTTGCATTTCACCAACCTGTTTTCTGAAAATGTCAAGAAACACGTGCTAACGCCAAGAAACTTGTAAATATTACAGCTATAGAGGGCTGTGGATGAGTCGTATTATTTTCTGAACGTACTACGATGCGCTTTTGTTTTCATATTCGTCTGCACCGCAGTCTGCACACAGCTAAAAAAATGGTGGATAAACAAAATCATAAACAAAAGCCATGAAACAAATTTCTCATAAATGGAGAAAGGATTGTTAATTGAATTGGTGACAAAGTATAACGAACGATATGGTGGAAAATAGGACGGATGCGGTGGATGAAAAAGAGAAAGATGTCACACGGGGAAAAATTGGAAACAAACTTAATTCAAATGCATGTGTCATTACTACAAACGAAACGTATTACGTAAATTTAAAACGAGGTGCGAAGAAGTACAAGTGACGAGTGACTTGCACGTTTCAAGACGGAAGGTGAATTATAAAATCGCAAAGGCGAGATCGGCATATTCCTTTCGATGCATGTTCTAACTCAGTATTTCGTAAAGTTAAAACGAGGAGTGAAGAGTGACAAGTGACTTGAACGTTTCAAGACGGGAGGTGGACAATGTATTACCCACATAATTCAGTGAATTATAAAATCGCAAGGTTATTGATACTTGAAGCAAAGGCGAGATCGCCATATTCCTTTCGATGCACGTTCTAACCTCTCTTGTACTTCCGCAGTAACCTTCATAGCAACATGTTTCGACAGTCTATACCTCCGTAAATAATTTTCTTCTGATACTTCCTCAAAATCATTTCTCCTCATAGGCCGTACTCTATTGCGAATGCCATTTAGACGGTCTTAAATATAGTAAATCGACATCAACAGCTGAGTTCATGCTCGCCATCTTGACTATTTACAATTGTTAAGGACTTAACATCAGAAATTTGGCGTGTTAGTTTAACAGGAGATTTATACGCTAACACTTGTTGGTGAAATTCAATTTTTGTTTAAACTATTGCTAAACTCGTATTAAGTCTTAACATTTATTGGTGAAATCGGGCATTAGAGTAGAGAGAATAACAAGGACAGTGCATACTGTGTAGTAAGAAAATAAATAGCTTTTGTCATTTATTGATAGAATGTGAGGTAACAAAGAATTGGCGAGGAAAAGTACTCAAAAAGAAATGGACTGTGTTACGTAGTGAAATTTTAGTTAAAAGTTTATTGAGTGTTAAATCAAGAAACAATGTATTGAAAATAGGAAAGTACTTAGGTTTAGTGAGAAATAGATAGTTAAGAAAAATTAGAAATAAGGATAATCAGGATAATGTAAATTGAGGACCAAAAGTGGTAAATAGTGCCTTATAGCTAAAAAGCCATGGTGTTAGAGTCTATGGGCCCAAGGAAATTCAGCAATCCCATAAAGAGCTTTGATATGTAACTTCAGATATGTAGTGGTATATATGTGATAAACATTATTAAATTGTAATTATATAAGAATTTGTATTTAAAATGAAGTTAATAAATTTATATTCATATTCATACTTCCTCCCGGATGTACTCCACTTAAGGCACAGGTACATGACCACCATGTCCATTAATTACTATAATCTTTTTAGACATACTTGATTAACAATGCAATTAGAAAGAAATTGAAACTGGAGGACATATAAATTTTCGGTAATGTTTACATAATTTTACTTTCACAACTTTGAAACTCCTGTTTAGGGAAGGTCTGGATTTTGCCATAAATGTTGTGCTAGCCTGCTGATAGTATTGAGATTGCCCTTGTTGTTTCTGCTATCAATGGAAGAGAAGCGTCCAACACCGAAACGTCCCCTGTATAAGTTATTGTCCACTTTTCCATTTCTTAAAATAAATGTCCCGATCTGGGATGCTCATTTATCACGTATGTATCAAAAAGAACATCATGTTCATAATTTAAAACCCGTTAAGTATAAAAAATAAAATTGTGACAATTTACCATTTAAACCTCGTACGAACCATGTACAAATGCTTCAAATAATGATAATGATAATGATAGTGATAGTGATAGTGATAGTGATAGTGATAGTGATGGTGATGGTGATGGTGATGGTGATGGTGATGGTGATGGTGATGGTGATGGTGATGGTGATGGTGATGGTGATGGTGATGGTGATGGTGGTGGTGGTGGTGGTGGTGGTGATGGTGATGGTGATGGTGATGGTGATGGTGATGGTGATGGTGATGGTGATGGTGATGGTGATGGTGATGGTGATGGTGATGGTGATGGTGATGGTGGTAATGGTAATGGTAATGGTAATGGTAATGGTAATGATAATGATAATGATAATGATAATGATAATGATAATGATAATGATAATGATAATGATAATGATAATGATAATGATAATGATAATGATAATGATAATAATAATAATAATAATAATAATAATAATAATAATAATAATAATAATAATAATAATAATAATAATAATAATAATAATAATAATAATAATAATAATAATAATAATAATAATAATAATAATAATAATAATAATAATAATAATAATAATAATAATAATAATAATAATAATAATAATAATAATAATAATAATAATAATAATAATAATAATAATAATAATAATAATAATAATAATAATAACCCATGGCGCGACAGCCTTTAAGGGCCAAGGTCTACCAACCCGACTGTCGGCCTCACGCCCACTTACGCATGGCAGAGGTGGACGATCATCCAACCGATACGGGGAGAAGATGTGGTCAGCATCTCGGAATCTCCCAGCCGGAATGTTGGTTTCCGTGACCAGGGTCGCTTACCTAGCGTAAGCTCCTCACATTCCTCACGATACTAAGTGGGCACCAGTCCTATACCCGGGACCTAAAATCCGCACCTCATGGGTGGGATCGAACCCGGGCTGCTTTCCATGGCCAGGGACCAAGGCATGCAGCATTAGCCCTTTATGCCACAGCGCAGGACAAAACTGCTTCAAATACTCATTGGAAAAAAGTAAACTGGCAACAATACGGAGCATTTATTGATGGCTGCACTAACGTAAATTCATTGTCAATTGACGACTTGTTTCACATGTTTCTTGGCTTACCCCGATTTACAAACTGGCCAACTGGACACTTGCCCAAGCGCTAGATTTTGAGGAGCGGAAGAAGATTAAGTGTGAAGAAAATAGACGAACAAAATAGCCTGAGGAAAGAATAAACTAAATCTTTTAAGATTCGTGAATGTTGCTACTACATGTAGAGGTTTGCAATTCTAAAATATTTTCAACTCAAGTTTGGTTCAAATCAATATTGCTGTGTTACCTGTACATTTATCGCCTAAAGAATTATTAATATTTTCTCTATATATTTTAAAACAATTTGTATATTTTATTTAATATGTTACTTTTATATTTTGTATTATGTATTAGTTCTATATTCTGATTAATGGATGCAAATCTTTTCTATTTTTAAATAGTTCTGCTGGAGTATTAACCAGAAGACTGGCGACTTTTTATCGAAAAATTCATAAAAAGTTTAAAATACATGTTGTTGCACAATAGGAATTAGTGCATCAATTCTACTTGCCCTCTCCACAAAAATTAATGAAGAATATAACAACATGAAAACAGTTCTGCAGAATCTGCCTTACCACAGCACAAGTGGACGATTTGTGTTGATTTAAAGTTTGTCAGTATCTTTCTTGGGTAACAGAGTGATTATACAAAGCATCCATGTTTCATATGCATGTGGAATAGTCAGGCTAGGCATCTTCATTGGGAAAAGGTCACATGGCCTTCATGATGTCTGTACATGAGCCTTTGGTTAGTTGGAGAAAAAACATTATACCTCCGCTCCATATTAAACTCGGCCTCATGACGCAATTGGCCACAAATTCTAAATGTTTAATGCTGGATTCTTTGGTAGGCCTTAAATTCACAAGCTTATGAACGATACAGATGTCAGTAAAGTTATAACTGACCTGAAGCATCTGTCTGGTGTTGTTTTGTCTCTGTTGTAAAGAATATCTTGGCCAACTGTGAAACATAGCAGTACTAACAATTGACCCACAATGTGCTCAAAAACTTTCATAAGTTGGAGCTAATATGAGCATAAATGTACTCTTATTGCACAGCTATTTAAATAGATTTCCGGTTGATCTTAGTGAATTCGGTGAGGAACAGAGGGAAAGGTTCCATCAAGACATCCAAGTCACGAAGGAAATGAATCAAGGAAGATGGTACACTCACATGATGCCAGACTAATGCTGGAATCTGGCTTCACACAGGAGACAATAACAAAAGTGGAGTTTTTCCAGCAATGAAATTGTAGATTGTTTTTCAGATAAAACTAAATTTAGTGCAATCAATATCTATTTAATATGTTTGCTTTATAATGATATGACATTTTGTTTGTACTATTTGTGGATATATTTAATTTTAAAGTTCATCTTCCTATTTTTAAATGGTTTCTTGTTTGGATGTCTAATATCTCAAAAACTAGAGCCAATATAGAAAAACTGAAGTCATTTCTGTGATCAAGGCGGTAAAGTGACTCTAAAATCAGTTTCGGTTTCTTGGCACCAAAATATGTGTTGACTCTTGCAATCAGTTTCAGGAAGAGTTTTACAGTGAGTAGCTAACAACACATCTGATGCTCGTGTTCTGCTTACTCTTGCTCTCTCTTTCTCACACAAGCACACGCAACTCATCATGGATTCAAGTACTCTAAAATCTGGAAATTTGGGTGGAGTTTGCCCAATATATGCATTATGGATCATTTATACAGACGGGAAGTTTCCATTGCAATATTTATTGTTAGTGTTAGGATAATGGAGCCAAAGTCAGAAAGCTTATTTCCATTTCATTCCCATTATCAGTGTTGCCATATTATAGCTAACTTCAACGTGATCGGCTGCTCTGGTACTAGCTGAAATACTCATGGCAGTGTTCTATAATCGATCCACTGGTGCGATGAGAGAATGCTAAAGGATGTGCTGCGATTGCGGATGAAAGCTGAAACGAAATAGGAAGTGGGTTGAAATAAAGTGATAGGAAATTCGGGGGATGCAATTATCCTTCCCAATATTTACCGAGAAACACGCAGGCTCAGAAAGGTCGGCCCACGACTTCCCGAAGTGGGACATAGACGCTACTGCCTGAGACACATCCCCGATGACGAAAGGTGTAAGTCTATTGTTCTTTGCGAATGGATATATATATATTAGTGCTAACTTCTAATCATTTATTTATTTAGTACAAAAGTGAATCGAGAATATATTGACACATTGCTTCACTCACTTCTTGGCAGATTTATTTATGAGTGCTTTTGAAACACATATCACAAAAGCTTTTCCAAATTATTTCAAAGTGTGGTATCGCTATGTTGACGACATTTTTGCATTGGTACCTAAAAAACTCATACAAGATGGTCTTAAACTTTTGAATATACAAAATCCAGATATAAAATTTACATTGGAAACAGAAGAGGATGGTGTGCTCCCCTTTTTGGACATCAAGATCAAAAAAATGAACAACAAACTCACCTTTGGTATTTACAGGAAACCAACACACACAGATAATTACATCAAGAACAACAGTTCAACCCAAAACAACACCAAAATGCCATTTTCAACAGTTTAATCTTTCGGATGATCAACTTTCCACTAAACAGAGAATATTATCAAGAAGAATACCTACACATAAAAAGTAGCTCTATCCAACGGTTTCAACCCAAATTTAGTAGACAAAACAGTTAACAGACTCAACAAAGCTAAGAAAATAAAAGAAACCACCACCCTAGAACCTACAGGAGAAAAAGAGAAAAAACTTTTTAAAAAATTCACCTTCCACCCATCAGCCTATAACAAATTCCAAAAAATCTTCTCAAAACACAACATAACTCTTGCACCTCAAAATAGGTTTAATATCAGAAATTTGTTAAAAGGCCCTCCCAAAAATTCAATCACTACCAAAGAAAAACCAGGAATCTATGAGACCAAATGTGAAACTTGCCCTAAAATTTATATAGGAAAAACAAAAAGAAATATTAACATCAGAACTAAAGAACATATGAGAAACATTAAAAATGGTGAAACAGAAAAATCAGCAGTGGCTTTTCATTTTTTGAATACTAGACATGACATCAACTTGGAAACATCTCTAATAAAATATGTTAATCACCCCATAGACCTTTCCGTATGGAAAAAAATCTTCATCAACAAAAATGTCAGAGTCATGAATTTTGAAACTCCACCACCAGACATCTTTGACAAGTACATCACGCCATATATTGACAATACGGAGAAAGAGGAAGCCACTACAACTTACACTAGTCGAGTATCAGCTGATGATAGGAGCAAGAGGTCTTGAAACATGTCCTGTGAATAAACAGTGTGAGTGAAGCAATGTGTCAATATATTTTCAATTCACTTTTGTACTAATTTGTGCTTCACTGTCCCTACGCTTCTTCCAAGTTTATACTTTTATTTATTTATTTGTCTGTCTGCCTGCCTGCCTGCCTGTCTACCTATCTGTCTACCTACCTGTCTGTCTACCTACCTACCTACCTGTCTATCTAACTGTCTGTCTACCTACCTACCTGTCTATCTGTCTACCTACCTGCCTGCCTGCCTGCCTGCCTGCCTGTCTGCCTGCCTGCCTGCCTGCCTGCCTGCCTGCCTGCCTACCTACCTATCTATTTATTTGTTTAGTTATTTATTTATTTATTTAGTTATTTATTTTTGTAATTTACGTCCTCCAACGTTAAGTTATATCGGACGATGAATGGAATGGGTGAAATGATGCTCAAATGAGCCCAGGGTCCATAGAGCTTAGAGTTACCCGACACTGGTCTTTCAGGATAAAGGAAAACTCTGGAAAAAGTCTTATCCAGGTAACTAACCTGACCGAGATTCGAACTCAGGACCCCTTGAACATGAGACAGACACGCTACCACAACGGTACCAAGGCGGGCACCTGCTAAACAGATCGTTTACCAATTTATCCAACAAATTAAATTCAATTCTTTCTTAGTGTTTGGAGAAAGGGCAAAAGTATCCGGTATCTGTACTCTTGGAAACATCGATACAGTTTGCATTGTTTTGGCTCGAATTCCCCGCATATCAACAATTCTAAGAACTCTGTATTCAGACCTTCACTTGTTCCCAGGCGGAATAAACTAATACAATTTCTGGTCACGGAATCAGTGATCCAGTTTTCTTCTATAAAACCGCGACAAAAGACCAAATCAAAAAATGTTGGAAGGCAGTTTTATCCCTTAACTCTTGACAGCAGGTGTCCCTATACGCTCTGGGTTATGCAGAATGGAGCCCTCCCATAAGACATCTCCTCGATTTCCTGCACGACATCTTTGATCTTTCTGATGTAGCTCCGTTTAATGAAAGACATAAAGATAGACAAATTCCCAGATATTAATTCCTGTGATTTCCTTTTAGGGGGACTTTTAAAATAGAAAGTATTCCAGGAAATTCCAGAAAGCGTAATGCAGATCAAAGCTCAGTATTTGAAGTTGTGTTGATTTGATTGCAGTGGCTAGTCGGTGGTCATACCTAATCTGTTATTTAATAGGTGCACGTTTACGAACCACAATGGCTAGTCTGTACCATTGTTTTACTACTTTAATACAACGCTGTATGTTACGTATAAATCGTGCGACATTCTGTACTTCACTCGATGCATTCTATCGATTCTAAAACTCTAATTTACATCGAAAAATATCCGAATACATTTGTCAGTCTGGTTTGAAAGCTAATTTTTGGTACTGAAACTATGCATTATTTAACGCATACCTCAAGCAGTGTGGGCTAACTTATCTAACCCAACAATGGGAATAGAAATGTTAAGTTTTTGTGCTTACTGCATCCAAAGTCTGACCAAACCTGCAGTAGTTTATGTTGACAAATCTATTCTGATAGGCTTCTTCGTATAATGCAGTATGAATAAGTGAATATCGTTATGAGAAGTTATTAATTACAAATTTTTAGTCCTATACAGGGAATTAGAACTAACTAAAACGCTTCTTCTAGAAAACACGATCTATATTTCGCTTTGATGATATAGTCGCGTTTAACATAAGAACTCGCAGGTTTTGTTGAATAATCGGAGGTAAATCAAATGAACAGTTCTGCTACTCCACTTTCCTTGAGGCGTCAAGCCTGTTTACATTATTTACAATATTTGCGAATCTTACTACCTAGTTCTCATTCGAGAGGTTCCGACATCGAACACCTATCAACCTGGTCAAAGGTTTTCTTCGTAAGTTTCCTATAGCGCTAGGTAAATTTGGGTTGGATATTTTGAACAGCAAATTTTCCCATTATCACTTTAATCACATCTCACTTGCTTCCTCTTCATCCCGTACAAGATGCTGGCTGATCATCCATCCTACATATGCAATAATACAAAGTCTGCTTGCTAGTAGATTGGCTACTTCCCAAAGCATAATTTGTAAGTCCTTCAAAAAAGAGAGTAATCCATTGAACAAAAACAGGAAGAAGAATGTTTTCTCTGTCAATTACCTAGCAGATGAGGAAGTACTCCATTTCAACCAAAAGTTTCATAGAGGGATTTCATCAGAAATATTTATTTTAAGACCAATGAATGAAAAAAGAAAACATAACTCAAAAACAAAATGTGAAATGAACACAAAAGTATGTAGTTGAGATAAATATTTCTCAAATTTCAGCACAAATATTTGCACAAAAAAAGATTCCACCCTAAACTATACTTTAATTGGAGTTATTTATCACATTTTACCTTCACAAAATTGTCTCCAATGATTTTGATTAAATATCACAAATTAAAAATATTTATATACAAGTCAAGTCATAAATGTTCAATTTTCTGGAAATAGATTGTGAAGTCTTCTTTATTGGGAAGGAAACTTGTTTAATTCTATAAAACGCGTAAACCACAGAAGCTGTTTAAAAGCTTGTCGTACAAAAAAGCACACAATTTACATCACATAATTTTTGTGGTATTATTTCCGATATATTCTTTATTACCTGTTTTAATTTGTCAATACTTTGAATTGCTTTAAAGTGATGTCCTGATCAGCTGTCTCATACGACGTCATGGAAAGGGCATAAAAGGCTAGTAACTATGTACTCTGTTTCCCTTATCCATATTTTATCTACAATAAAACTTGCAATAAACAGGTGTATCTTTATTAACTTGAAGTGGATAGATAAACAAGCTTTCACAAGTACAATTAGTAAAGGTTATGGATATAAAAATAAACAATGTTGGGTATGAAGTCATGTAAATGTAACAAATCAGATTTTAGTGATTAAGTATCAAAGGAACTTACTATATAAAAACATATAAATTCTTACAAACGGTAGTTACAATGATTCAGAAAATGATACCTAGATAATAGGTGGACTATTTCTGTATTAGAAGGACTTTCAACCACTGATCCCGAGGAATTACAGTTGGCGAATGAATAGGAGTGTTTAATAGCAAAAAGTATGAAAATTCAACCTAAAATTAACTTTGGGTTAAATCAATAATAACACCAGTAATTTTTCCTATAGTAAAGGAAGCCTCCGATATCATTTTAGACAGAACTATAAAAATAACCGAAGGTAAAAGATCGGGTTTCAGGGCAGAATTAATGATATTTCATACCCCGACATTTTGATCAATGCCGTCAATCAAAAGGTATATTTTGTACCTTTCTATGAACGTAGCAGAGTTGTTGATGAATCTTCCAGATGTGGGACTGATTTTCAAGATTTTAGAATATTTCATAGTATACTCCAACAGGTCCTGACTGCTTAGCCGGACAGCTCCATGGAATAGATATACAACACACCACAGTGCACACTTCGAAATCAACCACACACTATTATAGATGGAGAAAATTTACTAAAGTGAGCAGCAGTTGCAAAAATACACGGAGATATTCAAACTCAACAAACATATCCTTGGAACGTCGGACAGCAAATAGATGACATCTAAGATCCAGAACATTAGCAAACAACAGAAAATCAAACAATGGGCCATTTGCATTCAGAAGAGCCGATTCACAAGCATAGAAAACAAACTCGTTCATATTGAAAAGAAAAGAAGTCACATCGAGTGAACAAGAAGGTGTCATACTTAAAAGTACCAATTGGATAGAAATTGTAATAAGTGTGTTGATTTTTTTCTCTTCGTGAAGAACTTCTCCCACAAAACAGTCACAAAATGTAGTACCTGATGTTTTTGCATGGTCGTAACTGCACCCGAAACGAACGACACCTTTCAGTATAGGCTATCCGCCTTGCTTCTACATGCTGACACCTCGTAATGGCCTAGTTGGTGAGTGGCCATGCAGAAAGCATCCGAGCTCAATTCATTCTTTATCGCAAGGCCAGCCCACCCTCTGTTACTCCACTCTCTCAGGGGGCAAATAAACACGACTAATTGGAGGTACTAACCTGAAAGCATACTGCTCTAAGTAAATTTGTAAGTCCAGAAATGCAGCAAATATTTTTCATTACACTGTCCTCAATTATCAGTGCAGATAACTACACTGATCATGTGCCATGGCTCCCTTCACCTACACCAGTCAAGTACCTCGGAGTGTTACTGGACACTCGGCTTGCGTGGAAGCCTCATATTGACCGCACCATTACCCTGGCATCCGCTCGTCTTTCACAGCTGTCTCCATTATTTCACAAACATACTTCACTTGCTTTAGAATCTTCACTGCTCCTATACAAATCTCTGGTTCGGCCTCTTATTACTTATGCCTGCCAGGTCTGGGGGGCTGCCAGTACTTGTCACCTGAGGCGTCTACAGGTCATCCAGAGTCGATTCTTGCGAATCGCCACCAATGCTCCCTGGTTTGTCCGCAACCAGCAGCTGCATCATGAGCTGGGACTTCTTCCTCCCCACCATTTCATCCGACAGACTGCTCGACGCTTCTTCTACAATCTACGCCACGTCCCAGGAGCTGTGACGTATAACATCGGCGTCCGAAGTCGCCGGCCAACGCGACTGAAGCGACGACTACCACAGGACCTGCTTTACAGTGATGACACTTCCACTTCTGAATAATCTACTGTTTCAATTTATCTTTTCTATTATTCTGTTCTACTATGTAAATTCTCACTATGGAAGTATGTATACCATTTTATTAGTTCAGTGCCACATTTATATTAGTGCAGTAACACATTTGTTTTAGTTCAGAGGAGGCACATTGTCCTACCTCTATAATGTTGTTACTCTATAATTATTTTGTATCTGTTCTCTCAGATCTGCAAAGCATATATTATTGCTGACCGATCTAATAAATATATTTTTTAAAAATATCCCTAACAGTCCTACATATAATTAAGGAGGAAGTTCCTCTTAATAGGCTGCAGTACCGCTGCACAGTGAAAGCTGCAGTACCGCTGTTCCTTTTTTCATAAAGCATAGGTACGTTAAGTCCAGCACAGTAGAAATGTAACCTACTCCACGACCTGATATTAGTTATTGTACCGATTATTACCAAGGACCTGGAATTTATTGTGAGAGATAGGGTACGGTGAAGTAGAGCTGTTTTCCTACTCTAGAAAACAGAGAGCGACAGGCGTACGTTTACTGCCTGGTGCTACAGAATCTGATTGTGAGTTATTGCAAACTGTGAGCGAACATATGACCCGATAGAGACCAGGAGACTGAATGTACTTCCTGAAACATCAATCATTAGTAAGTTTGAAGTCCTTCCTGCTTTTGTTTACTTAATAGTCGCTATAGTGAGTCACAGGATGGATATGGACTGCTCTGGTATGATTAATCATAATGGCAAAAATCTTAACGTTTCCAAATGGTTTTATGTTTATTTTAATGATGGTAACGGTGATGGTGATGGTGTGTTAAAACTTGTAATCTACCAAACGTCATCCTTATGGAGTTTAAGTCTGGATATAGAAAAGTCTAAATTTAATTTCGAACACCTCATTGATCCAGAAGCGTTGAAGTGTTCCTAATGAGTTGGAATGGAAAATGAGAGCGGACGATTCTATAGATACTGCATGAACAAACCTTTTAAGTGACAATGAAGGAAATATCTCAACATGAAAATGAACTCCCGTTAATAATAGTAGACGTTACCTGCATTCGATGCATCGTGCAGACCAGGAAGCCAGATGCATTGCTACTGTTCTAATGGCATTATATGGAGTGCATAAAGCTGTCAAAATCTATAACGTGTAAACTAATTGAAAAGATGGTTTCCACTTTTCAGCGATGACGTACCTAATGCCAAAGTTTCTGTTCGTATGTCAAACTTACAGTTTACAGTTTTATTTCCGTGTTTGTATGTGAATGACTGTTGATGGAACTTTTCAAAATTTTCCTGATACCTTACATTGAATGTTCTCTTTGAATGGCTACCAAAACTATCATTCTGTACCACTTATTTATGACTCATTGCCCAATAAACGTACTGAAACCTACAGTTATTTACTAAAATCGAAGATTTTTAGATCAAACGTACTTCATATTTTAAAATGTTAGTCATCGTCTCTGATTTCGGAAAAGCTATGAGAGTGTTTTCATACATCTGATAAAAAATCAAAAATAATTTTGTTTTTCGTCAACATCTCACCTTATTTCTCCGTTGATGGCAATACACTAGATCCAGTGATGTTCCAGCTTTTTCATCTCGTCGCAAAAATAGGTTTCGTCAAAGTCTGCAAAATACTCGTTGGCGGTGACTATCACTTCGTTTGATGAAAATTTCTTACCACCAAGTCAAATGTTCAAGTTTGGGAACAGGAACGAGTCACTTGGGGCTAAATCTTGTGAATAAGGTGGATGAGGAACCAATTCAAAGCCCAGCTCACACACTTTTTCCATTATTTTGATGATGATTTGACTCTGGTGTGTAATGATAGATCCAAGTTTCATCCACGGTCACAAATCAGCGCAATAGGTATTGCGGATTGCCATTAAGCATCGCCAGACACTCGGTCAAAGTGTTATTACGGATGCGCTTTTGGTCGACTGTTAGCAGTCGCGGCACCCATCCTGCACTAAGGTTTTTCATTGCCAATTTTTCATGCAGGATATTGTCCAGTCGCTCAGCTGAGATACCTACAGCCTCAGAAATCTCAATAATTTAGATTCGCCGGTCTTGCATAACCAGATAATGGATTTTTTCAATGGTGTCCTGTGTGATGACCTCATTTGGAGGACCAGAGTATGATTCATCTTCGGTGCTTCTACCACCATGTTTAAATTCATTGATCTAAAAAGTAAATGGTCTTCAAAGTTGATGAAGAGTCCACGTGAACTTCATCCAATTAAGTTTTTATTTGTGTGGCATTCCAGCCCGTCAAGTGAAAATGTTTAATAACAGCATGAAATTCTGTTTTTTTCCATTTTCAATCGCAGTTATCATACTGACCTGTTCAAATGGCTGTTAACAATGAACTGTATATTGTAGCACATTAAATTTTCTGTTCTGTTCTTTTGAAAAATCAAGCATACCACCCACATCGTTGCAAAAAAATATTTCCATCCGTAAATGGAAATTTACCAGACTTATCAAACGACCCTAATATATGTGGTACTGTGCGTTGTGTTTTGCTACACTGTTGCACTTTCCATTTATGCCAAACCTGGTATAAGAAAGTACAGCAAATTAGTCTGTGAAGTGTCTCCTGGGAAGTGTTTCAAAAGTTGGGATATCATCACCTATTTTGTCTTCCTTTTTACAAATTCAAAACATAAACGCCTCTTCTAAAGATGATTTCGTGACTTCGAAAACTAATTGAATACATTTTGTAACTACACCTGTACTAATTACATAGAGTATGTATTTCCTCCTGAGTTATATGGATACCAGAATACTGACGAATGGAAAGGAACCTCGAATGAAGTTGGATAATTTAATTCCGACGTCTCCTTTCACTGAGTTCATCCTAATATTATATGTTCATAAGCAATATACACAGTTTCAAGTGCAAACCTATATAAAGATCCAAGTGTTCAGCAACCTATCAAGAGAAATGCAAGGATAGTAACTGAATATACACACTTTTCATATTATATGTAGAGTCAGCGATACCTTCTGAAGGAAATACCAAGATTTCAATTCGGTTTATTTACCCAGGGACTACATTTACGAATTTCAGAGTACCCAAAATGCCAAAAAAACACCTAAAGGTTCTCAATCACCGTATCAGCTCTTCTCAAAATAAATGTTTACTTACTGGAGTTTCCGCTATTGTTCCCTTCAAGTTTGATATTGTCCAGTGCCCTTTGCGAAGCTGTTTTTACCGCCTCCACATCGTCATAACGCTCCCCTTTTAGCGTTTCTTTCATTCGTGGAAATAGGAAAAAGTCGCACGGGGCTAGGTCCGGCGAATACGGAGCTTGGGGAACGACAGACCACCACTGAGATGCCAAATAATGGGTCACTCGTAAGGCCGTGTGTGCTGGAGCGTTGTCGTGCTGCAGAAACCAGTCACCTGATCGCCAAAGTTCTGGTCGTTTCCTCCTCACATCCTCTCGCAGACGCCTTAAAACATCCAAGTAAAAGTGCTGGTTAACAGTCTGGCCAGGGGGTACGAATTCCCGATGGACAATTCCACGAACATCAAAAGAGACGATGATCATCGTCTTCACATTTGACCTCACTTGCCTTGCTTTTTTTGGTCTGGGAGAGTTGGGAGTCCTCCACAGGCTTGACACTTGCTTGGTTTCTGGGTCATACCCGTAACACCAACTCTCATCCCCTGTAATGACTTTGTTCAAGAAGTTTGGATCACGTGCAATCTCTGTTTTCAGGTCCTGACACACATTCATGTGGATGGTTTTGTGCTCCTGTGTGAGAAGGCGCGGAACAAATTTAGCAGCAACACGTCTCATGTGCAAATCCTCCCTCAAAATCCGCTGGCACGAGCTCCATCTGATTCCTGTCGCTGCTGAAATTTGGTCGATCGTTTGGCGACAATCCTCGTTGATCTTTTGGCGGACCTTTACAATGTTCTCCTCATTTCGCGATGTTGAAGGGCGTCCAGAACGAGCTTGGTCTTCAACACACATCTCACCACGTTTAAAGCGCCCAAAACACTCGAAAATCTGTGTGCGGCTCATAGCGTCCTCCTGGAAAGCTTTCTGAAGCATTTGGTGTTTCTCCGTTGCAGTTTTTTTTAAGCAGAAAACAAAATTTCACACACACTCTTTGTTCTTTTAAAGTTACCATAATGACTTTGCAGGGATAACCCGCCAACAGTCAGAGAAACACAATACCACACTTGCACGTTCAGCTCTACACTGACGCCGTCTGCACAGCTGTTGCACGAAGGTCTCTACTAACACCAACTAGCGTGAGAACCCTGCACTACGTCTACGAGTGGCAGTGCCCTAGGAGTCCGGTTTCTTTTGGGTCCCCTCTATATATATAGGAAGCTATTTTGTAACTTGTAAAATACGACCTTGACACTAAAAGAACATTTGAATATCATTTTTACTGTCTTACAGAAAATAAATAACTGCAAACATAGATTATACTGCAAACTACTCATGACATCTCCATTGTAATAACAATCTTTTTCCTGAAATTTTGTTCTACTAACATCGATCGCTTAATTTTCTCTCTTCTTACGCAGGTGTAAACACGATGATGTCCTATTATTAAAACAAAACACTGGGAAAAAAGTTCGTAAGAACATGTCCAGGAAAAGCTTTTTCTTCCCAAGTTACCGTGCAAAGGTACAAGCAACAATGCTATAAAACCTTTCAGTGTTTACCTCCTGCTTCAATGTCTCCCATAAGCGCAGTTTCATGGTTAGAGTCGTGTCGTAAACTCCTGATGTGTTACGTATTTGGTCAAATCCAACTTGAATACACTCTTTCAAAATATCAACATCAGATACAGAGTTATATAAACCAAGTAGTTTACAAGTCCCCAGAGGAAGAAATCCATTGGATTCAAATCAAGCTATCCAGCAGATCACTCATTTCTACAGAAACATTTCTACTAGAAAGAACTGAACATTATCAAACATAAAATAATGTCTGATAACACATTCCTAATAAATTCTAAGTAAAACTGCTCAATTAGATGGGAAGTGCAGAAACAGAATATGGTAACAAATGATTCCATCCCAAATACGGACACTGGAGTTTGTCCTGTTGAGTTTTCATTGCAATATTAAGTGAAGACATCAAGATTGAAACTTGTCTTATCAGCGAACTTAGCTGATGTATCATAACCTACATAAATGAAATTCATTCAAATGAAAATTTTATGCAAGCATACATCAAAGCATTACTTAAAATTCAACGCATATGTGAAAATAAGAATTTTTACAAGTTATTCTGATTATTTTGACCATTTCATGACGATTTCAAAGCATGCAATAATTCACACAAAATTTTAACGAGCTATGTCGAGTCGGACAACTGGAATATGTGAATCGCCTCGCCTTGTTTATTGGCTGGCGAGACGGGAGAGGTACGTCCTCAAGGACTACAGGTGGCTGACGTCACGAAAACGTCACGAGACCGGAGTGCAAACAGTGTTATTTTTTCATATAATTAATGTTAATCATGATTAAATTTTATGGTTGTAGTTTAATTACAGATAGCTTTATAGACACAAGGAGACTAGAGGAAACCGAAGTGACATATCTTTAAATGAGTTATATATTGGTTTTGAAATTCCATGCTTTGTCCAAGATATTAGAAAAATAACAAAAGGCCTTTTAAAAAGTGACTAAATATTAATAAATTCTTCTTCTTTAACTTCCCTAGTTGTACCATTATCGTGGTCTTAGAAAATTCTTGTTCCTCTATCTTTTTTAAGGTCAGGCCTGAGGAATCGAAGCTTCGGGTCCGATACAGAACCAGGATGGATGATCAGCCAAAGCCTGGTGTGAAGGTGAAGGAAGAGAATGATATATATGAGAGCGAGATGAATGATAGGAAAGATGAAGATGGAGCAATTGGGGAATGCTCACGGGGAAACCGGAGGACCCGGAGAAAATCCTTCCCAGATCCATTTCGTACACCACAAATTTCACGTGCTTGTCTATTAATAAAATAAAATCCATAATAAATAAAAACTCTAATTGTTTGAATAAAACTCTCTTTTAAATAAAACTGTTTAAACACTACAAAAATTATACAAAATTCCTTCCCAATAAAGGACATTTCACTCGAAATTTCCAGAAAATACAAAGTATTTATTATATTTTTCACATGCCTTGCATATATGATATTTTAGTTCTATTTTAATGAAAATAAAATTATAGGATAATTCTTACACACTAACTGTAATTTAAATTGGGGAGATTTCCCCCCCCCCACATCCTTATGTTGCATCTTTGGAGGTCACTGGCTTAAATAGCAAATTTGGTACACATTTAGGAAATATTTCTTTTTAAAGTTATGCTGCTCACACTTCCAAATGGGCGTGCACACGGGCGATCATAAGCGGATTAAAAAATCGCATTCGGGTCTTCAAAATATTGACATCGAATTTTCGATGGAACACAATATTCTTTTTTTATAGATAGTTGCCAAAAAGTTAAAAATTTTAACACGTTGTTATGAGTGAAACTTTTAACAAACAGAGCTTAATATACAAAATATGTATAGAATAAATTATTACTTGAATGCTACTTAATATTATTACAACTTAAGCTTCAAACAGAGAAAAATTAATGAAAATTAATTGTTCCTTCACACTGTGTGTTGCCTAAAGTATGGAAAGATAGTCAGACTGTAAAATTCAATGCCATAGCCGGGATTTGAACCACGGATCATCTGGTTGCCGTCCAGCCGCTCTAAACAATTGAGCTACTATGGCCAACGTGCCGACATGATATTAAATTCTCCAACTGACTCGTGTTTTTTCCCGGTAAACCACTAGGAGTTCTCATAAATATATGAGACAGCTACCTTAATGGCGACTTACGACTAACACGAGTCAGTTGGAGAATTTAATGTCATGTCGGCACGTTGGCCATAGTAGCTCAAGGGTTAGAGCGGCAGGACAGCAACCAGAAGATCCGTGGTTCAAATCCCGGCCATGGCATTGAATTTTTTAGTCTGACTATCTTTCCATACTTTAGCCTACACACAGTCAGTGTGAAAGAATAATTAATTTCCATTAATTGACCTAATAGTGGTCCGAACTATAAAGCCCGGGACTTAAAGTACTTACACGTAGTAAGTCTTCTCATGTGTTTATGAGAACTCCTAAGTAGTTTACCGGGAGAAACACGAGTCAGTTGGAGAATTTAATGCCATGTTGGCACGTTGCAGCGGCTGGACAGCAACCACAAAATCCATGGTTCAAACCCTGGCTAAGGCATTGAATTTTTCAGTTTGACTCTATCTTGCCAGAGAAAAATTACTTTCGAATGTTGGTTTTACTGTGTATATATGCAGTGAAGTCCTGCGCCGTGTCTGAGAGGGCTGGAAATGCTCCCGAGATTGATCACACCTGTGGGGTGTGGATAGTAAGCTAGGATAGAAGATCAGTGTCCAATCAGCATTGTGAGACATTTGAGGAGCTGCTATAGGTAAGAAATTCCAGTCTATGAAAGTTCACATTGGGCTGTAGATGTCAAGATGCTGACCACATCTGTACTCGTACTGATTGGATGATCGCCCACTTCAGTGGGCGTGAGGTCGGCAGTCAGGTTGGCAGGCCCTGTCCTGCTTTGAGCTGCCACCACGTGAATTTATTTCATTTATAAAGCAATGAATATAAACAAATAATAACCAGTGATGCTTAAACCGCCGCAAACGAATTATACCATAGATAATTAATACAAGATAATTTATATATTATTTTCACTGTAATATCAACATATTTCAGTAGTTAGCTGTGGCATCTAGGATGTGAATCTAATTCGTGCAATAGTAAACATGAAAGTGAAAGCCAGCAGCCGGCGACCTACGCTATGTTTACACCAAGCCACATCTTTGATGGTGCCATCGTAGTGCAACAGAGCTCATCAGTCCGTACATAACAGAATCAAGTGAATCAAATACCTACAGGTCACCGTCCTGATACGAACGAGGTGTTGAACCGAGATTTAACAAGCAAGGGAGAAAGTAAATAAGTACGAAACAATCTTCTACTTATCGGAGTTGCCTCTTTAACTTTATACTTCCAATTAATATAATACAGGGTGTTGCATAATTCCTACTACATAATTCCGGGGGTTTTAGGGGCGACTAAAATAAATGAGTCAATTGGAGGGTTTAAAGTCAGGGCGGCACATTGGCCATGGTAGCTCAATGGGTAAGAGCAATTGGACGGAAACAAGGAGATCCGTGGTTCAAATCCCAGCCATGGCATTGAATTTTTCAGCTTGACTATCAAAATCCTTAGCCTATATATGGCTAGTGCGAAGAAATGATTAATTTCCATCAATTAACTTAAGTAATAAGAATTAAATGACGAAGCCTGGGATTTAAGTACTTACGATAGTACGTCGCCACAGTATATCTCGAATACTAGAGCCTCTAGTGGTTTAACAAAGCATATGAGTCAATTGGATAATTAAATATCAGGACGGCACGTTGACCATGGTAGCTCAATGGGTAAGGGCGACTGGACGGAAACTAGGAGATCCGTGGTTCAAATCCCGGCCATGGCATTGAATTTTTCAGGTTGACTATCTATCAAAATCCTTAGTCCCTATACGGCTAGTGTGAAGAAATGATTAACTTCTAGAATATTTATTAATTAGGAACCTATATTCAGAAATGTATCATTTCTATACAGAAAAGTTATAAATAGTGTACCCTCCAAAGAAATATGTAATAGCACTATTTCTTCTTCCTCCTCTTCTTCCTCTACTAGTAGTATTTCTACTACTACTATTTTGGACTACCACTTTGGCTTTAGTCCATCAGAGTATATCAGTTGGAAGTACTGTTGTTTGGATTCGATCCGAGTGTAATTTCCAATTCCTTTTATTATTCTTTTGTTTTTATTTGTTACATTTTATTTAACTCCAATGGTCGTATCGGCGGCTGTTCTCCTTTGGAATATCGAATGTGTTAACTCGTATTCGTTGGGTTTTAATCATTAGATCACGCACACATTCGCCCGCCTCGGTAGCGTCTGCCTGCTACCGTCTGTCTGCCTCACGTTCAAGAGGTTCCGAGTTCGAATCTCGGTCAGGGTGAGCTACCTGATAAGGTTTTCTCCGGGGTTTTCCCTTATCCTGAAAGACAAATGTCCGGTAGCTCTAAGCTCCACGGACCCCGGACTCATTTGAGCATCATTTCACCCATCTCATTCACCGTCCGATATGACTTAACGTTGGGGGACGTAAAATTAAAAAAACACGCACTCATTCGCACTCTCACTCATTCTTCCAGACTGTGGAAGATGAATTATCTCGGTTGGAGAAAAATCCCCTCCCCCACCGCCGGGAATCGAATCCGGTACCCCTAGCATAGCAGGCAGGTGCTCTACCGACTGAGCTACGGGGCCAAACAATTCAATTTATTGTCTTAACTATGTTATTCAATTATTCTACTTTGATTTCTTCGCGAATACTTGCATTGGTCTTTTCGTACATTCGGTATTTTCACGGATATTGATCTGTATTGATCCGTATTTCAGATCCATGTGTGACAGTAGGACCTATACAGTCCAATTATTGAATCTGGTCTTACCTCATCTGTTTAATATTCCATTTATATAATTCATTTATATATATATATATATATATATATATATATATATATATATATATATCCCAATACTATCTTTGAACTTACTGAGTCTGCAAATGTAATTGTTTTTGTTTTATGTTGTTATTTTCATTTTAAAATTTCTACAAATGTTTGTAGTAATACCAAGATACTCTCCAATTTATTAAGAAAATTTGAAATTAAGAGTGTGACTTCTTAAGCCTATTTCCAAATATAATGAAGGAATTTATCCAAAAAGCATGACATAAGAATAAAGTCACAAACTATTTATATTTATTTGCAATGCAATTGGTATGTTTTTCAAAAATAGTCAGAAACATATGTTCGCGTTTTGTTATATTTATATATGACTGTAAGAATATAATCCTGTATAGGATTACGATTTCACTACGGAGGGGATTCGGGACATATGCCACCATGTTGGGCCCATTGTGCCCATGCCCCCAAATGGGGCACCCCCGGGAGGAAGGATGAGGCGAAAGGAGACAGAGGGCGGCTGTCCCAAGGAGCCTCCCTTAGGGGAGGGGATCCGTCTCCTTCAGCTGCCAAAGTGCGGGCGCTGCGGACCCTTAGCACTCGTGATACCTCTGACGTTACTAGAGGAACCTCGGGCCGAACATCTGAGCCCCTCCTTCGGGAGTTGTTCGGATTGGGATGGACTCGAGGGGGCGGTGTGTTCCCGATACCCGTGGGAATCGGTTACGTCTTCGGACGGGGTTGACGGAAGCCATTAATTCTCCCGGGTACTAGCCTGCAAAGCTAGTAGAAGGTGTGCTAGATCACCAGGCGGCCCAACCGAGGTTTTCGGTAGTCTTCACCTTTGGTGTTGGCGCGCGTAAGTGGCGTATCCACTTCCATCCCGTCTTGAGTCCATAGGACCAGATGGCTTGTTAGGAAACAAGGTCTTGCCCTATGGAAAGCCCCACGGAAGACGCCGAGTGCCCTTTGGGACAGCTCGGATAACTCCCTGGTTGAAAGAGGCCCGGGTCCAGTTCCTACGGGTTCAGCACTAATGGGAGTAGAACCTCTGGGCTCACCTGTCTCCCGACAGACCAGGACAACGGACACGCTCCCCTATTGCGGGACGGCAACGAGCTCAGCAGCCGAGTCACAAAGGCCCTGGCTGGCGGTCCCGAAATGGTTCCAGCAGAGGTGCGGAGACCGGCAACCGACGTACCGGAATAGGAAGTAGTTTTCCTCAAAGCATATCATCCTGTCATGCACTGCCGAGAGTCCCGCCGACACTTCTACTCTGAAAGAGACCACCAGATTAGAGATTATGTGAAATGATGGTGGAGGTGAAATGGAGGGACAGCAAATTCAGTGGATGCAATTATCCAATTCACATTCACCTACTGACCCGGGAAAACCCCCGAAAAAGCCATGCGTCAGGTAGGTCAGCCACGAGAATCGAACCCGGACATCCCAATTGCGGATACAGACGAAACCTTCTGAGAGTAGCTTGACATTCCACATTGCTTGCAAAGTAATTTCTTGTATTCTTCTCCGTTTTATTTCCTCATTTTGATATTCCAATCTTTTAGCAACTCTGGCACAGAATCAATGCGAGAAGATACTCCAGTCTGTTCAGAATATTAAAAAAAAAAGGTGTCTTTATCGCCCAAAGGAGAAGGTAATAAAGAAGTTTCGATTAACATTGAGTGAAATCATGACCATGATTGGTTAAAATTCTTTTCCTTGAAACCTGATTGGTCATACACTCACATTTTGGAGAATGGGTAATGATGATGATGATGATGATGATGATGATGATGGTGATGATGGTGATGATGGTGATGGTGATGATGATGATGATGATGATGATGATGATGATGATGATGATGATGATGATGATGATGATGATGATGATGATGATGATGATGATGATGATGATGATGATGATGATGATGATGATGATGATGATGATGATGATGATGATGATGATGATGATGATGATGATGATGATGATGATGATGATGATGATGATGATGATGATGATGATGATGATGATGATGATGATGATGATGATGATGATGATGATGATATGTATATAAGAGCGTTCAACTGCCTGGTCATCAGCGCCCTTACAGAAACTAAATCATGGCAATAGCCAAAGATAAATTACTCGAAATAAAAAGAAAAAATCAAAACAAAATGAGAAGATAAAAGAGACAAAATGAGGATAAACCCAATAAACAATAAAACACCAAAAGTCATAAAAACAGTTTTCAATATTAACTCTCATTTACAAAACAAACTACCTACCCAGTGGTGGTCGAATCGATTTGTTCCTTATCTTAGGGCCAGGGCTAACGTTTTCCGCAGGTTTGTCCTGCCTTTTTCTCACTGTCGTTTTCGCAGTGAGGGCAGGATCTTCCGGCTCCACATCCTGAATGGATGAGGACCGCTTTCCTGTTAGTAACTTCGAATCGAGTATCTCGAAACGATCGGAAACTGCGATCGGCGAAGATGAAAGCTGTCGATCTGAGTCATCTCCAGATGATTCCTCAGATGTTTTCGGAGAAGATGGTCGAGGACTTTTGCAATCGATTTGTTTGGTGCTTGCCTTCTTATTCTCCCTGAGGAAATCGTTCTTTCATGCGAGGTCTTGAACTTTCTGAGCGATGTATTATATATTACTGGTGCACGTTTTCTTGAGGTAGATGCTTTCTGAGGTGACTTGGCTGCAAACGTTCTTCATAAGACTGGACTTGGTCGGGTCACTCACTGTTGTTCGTGCTGGTATCTGTTGCTTTGGCTGTGATCTGGGATCACAGATATTACTACCCCGTTTATGTCGCTAGTTTGTGTTGCGATTTCACATCTAGGCACCGGCTTAGCTGCAACTGCACTGTAAGTAACGGTCCTAGGGACAGAAGGCTGACGCAAACGCAAGAGTTTCCGGGAAATGGGTGACATAGACTTGAAGCGAAGAGTAAACTTTTTCAGAACACAAGTGTTCAAAGAAACTCATTTAAGTGTAATACAAGATAATTTGTTCGCTCTTTGAATGCTAGAATTCATAAGATTTAATTTCTACGGACTTTAGAAGACATCACATCCCACAAAATTTACTAAAGAAGGTGGATTTGTAAACTATTCCGCATAGTTTTAAACGTCATTTACTAGTCAGGAATTAATTATAAAAGCTTGTCTCCAAAACGTACTTCCCTATATTATCATATCTACCTTTTGGCTTGAAACACAAATGTTAGGATACCTACTTACTCTTTGTTTCCAGGTGTTAAGAAATAGAAGCTATTCTTTTGTTGGGCTTATGAACAGTCAACATTGTTGATGATGAATATACCATCTATTTTATTTATGTTTCTTTTATTCTGTGCATAGAATTTTGGCTCATGGTACTGTGACTTCGTTCAGTTCTCACTGCCACTTCTCTAAGGTGATGTACTTCAGTTTTCGCTACCACTTCATTTCCCTAGCGATGTAGCGCCGTAACAAATACACGCGAAGGAGCTTCTTCCTATGGCATCCCTCGCTGGGGCGTCGAACACACAACAGCTCTCTAACATCTCGCAGTAGCGGCACTCGCTATATGTCACTCATACAACCAGCATCTTATGTCACCTTAAACAGTAATCTCTCAACTCACTCTTATATATGACTGCTGCAATTTTGGATAGGATTCTAGGATGAACGAGGGAGGCAGGCAGAATCTGGTTATTACAGTTACCAGAAGGTTTTCTGGTATTTACACTGGTATAAGACCACCGCTTCTACTTACCGCTCCCTATCTCTTCAACCGGCTAGTTGGTCAGTCGGCGCCTTCTACGAAATAATTGAAGTTTACAGCTCCTTCTCAGCATGGCATTACTATTCGGGCATTTGCCATGAAACTGACGAGGTAGAAACGTCCGAATAGTCGAAGTCTCCACCGACGACACTACAATTGAGCAACCTTCCTCTGTGTTGTTTAACATAATTTCCTCCAAAATTGCAAATGTAATGATTTAACGTAAGGATATTCATGTCCCAGTTGGGTATTCCATGTAACTAGTAAAATATATCCATACACAAGAAACATTTGATATTGCTGATTCAACATAAACTGGCAATTTACCGTTATAGTACACACGTCATCTCAAAAACAGTGGCACACAAAGCAGAACCTCCATATCAAGTTATGACAATTGTTAATAGTTAAGAACGTTGTCATGGATACTTCTTACACTTCTAAAAATGCCTTGAGTAATAATTTGCATAAATTAAGGTACACAGAGTAATAAAACATACAATACCTTATGTCATTTTAAGAGCAGGACTCTCATTACTTTCACTTTATGTCAAAATGTATGACAGTATGCAGTCTATCATATTTATGTACAATAGAAAAATAAAATTAGACCTGAAATGTATTATTATTATTATTATTATTATTATTATTATTATTATTATTATTATTATTATTATTATTATTATTATTATTATTATTATTATTATTATTATTATTATTATTATTATTATTATTATTATTATTATTATTATTATTATTATTATTATTATTATTATTATTATTATTATTATTATTATTATTATTATTATTATTATTATTATTATTATTATTATTATTATTATTATTATTATTATTATTATTATTATTATTATTATTATTATTATTATTATTATTATTATTATTATTATTATTATTATTATTATTATTATTATTATTATTATTATTATTATTATTATTATTATTATTATTATTATTATTATTATTATTATTATTATTATTATTATTATTATTATTATTATTATTATTATTATTATTATTATTATTATTATTATTATTATTATTATTATTATTATTATTATTATTATTATTATTATTATTATTATTATTATTATTATTATTATTATTATTATTATTATTATTATTATTATTATTATTATTATTATTATTATTATTATTATTATTATTATTATTATTATTATTATTATTATTATTATTATTATTATTATTATTATTATTATTATTATTATTATTATTATTATTATTATTATTATTATTATTATTATTATTATTATTATTATTATTATTATTATTATTATTATTATTATTATTATTATTATTATTATTATTATTATTATTATTATTATTATTATTATTATTATTATTATTATTATTATTATTATTATTATTATTATTATTATTATTATTATTATTATTATTATTATTATTATTATTATTATTATTATTATTATTATTATTATTATTATTATTATTATTATTATTATTATTATTATTATTATTATTATTATTATTATTATTATTATTATTATTATTATTATTATTATTATTATTATTATTATTATTATTATTATTATTATTATTATTATTATTATTATTATTATTATTATTATTATTATTATTATTATTATTATTATTATTATTATTATTATTATTATTATTATTATTATTATTATTATTATTATTATTATTATTATTATTATTATTATGATTTTTATGATTATTATGATTATCATTATGATTATCATCATCATTATCATCATCATTATCATCATCATTATCATCATCATTATCATCATCATCATTATCATCATCATTATCATCATCATTATCATCATCATTATCATTATCATTATCATTATTATTATCATTATTATTATCATTATTATTATTATTATTATTATTATTATTATTATTATTATTATTATTATTATTATTATTATTATTATTATTATTATTATTATTATTATTATTATTATTATTATTATCATTATTATTATCATTATTATTATCATTATTATTATCATTATTATTATCATTATTATTATCATTATTATTATCATTATTATTATTATTATTATTATTATTATTATTATTATTATTATTATTATTATTATTATTATTATTATTATTATTATTATTATTATTATTATCATTATTATCATTATTATTATCATTATTATTATCATTATTATTATCATTATTATTATCATTATTATTATCATTATTATTATCATTATTATTATCATTATTATTATCATTATTATTATCATTATTATTATCATTATTATTATCATTATTATTATCATTATTATTATTATTATTATTATTATTATTATTATTATTATTATTATTATTATTATTATTATTATTATTATTATTATTATTATTATTATTATTATTATTATTATTATTATTATTATTATTATTATTATTATTATTATTATTATTATTATTATTATTATTATTATTATTATTATTATTATTATTATTATTATGATTATGATTATGATTATGATTATGATTATGATTATGATTATGATTATGATTATGATTATGATTATTATTATTATTATTATTATTATTATTATTATTATTATTATTATTATTATTATTATTATTATTATTATTATTATTATTATTATTATTATTATTATTATTATTATTATTATTATTATTATTATTATTATTATTATTATTATTATTATGATTATTATTATTATTATTATGATTATGATTATTATTATGATTATTATTATTATTATTATTATTATTATTATTATTATTATTATTATTATTATTATTATTATTATTATTATTATTATTATTATTATTATTATTATTATTATTATTATTATTATTATTATTATTATTATTATTATTATTATTATTATTATTATTATTATTATTATTATTATTATTATTATTATTATTATTATTATTATTATTATTATTATTATTATTATTATTATTATTATTATTATTATTATTATTATTATTATTATTATTATTATTATTATTATTATTATTATTATTATTATTATTATTATTATTATTATTATTATTATTATTATTATTATTATTATTATTATTATTATTATTATTATTATTATTATTATTATTATTATTATTATTATTATTATTATTATGTTCAATACATTAATAATAAATTCATTTATACATATTAAGTACACTTCACTTCCATAAAATGTCAAACATATATATATATATACACACTTAGTACATAAGTTAAATATTTCTCACATAACTTCACGGTCAAATATTACTAAAAACAAATAAATAGCAACAACACTTCATAAATATGACAACTTAATGAAAAATTGAAACAAATAATAAAATATAGTGTGATCCATTTAAATCTGAACCATTTCAGTAGGCCATAACTTTTGAACCAATAATATGACACACGTATAACTTTGGGAGAATATAATACACAATTGGGAGATTACATTACACTATTTAAGTCTCAGAGAAAATGCTGGAAGTGTCCTCCACCAGGATCTATACACGTTGGCACTCGTCTCACCATATTCTCTGAAGTTTTACGGAGATGATATCGAATTGAGAGAAGGTTATTTCCAGCAAGATGGAGCAACGTGCCATACATCTAATGACTACTGAAACTTGTAACCAGTTTCTTTGGTAATCGAATAATCTCAAAAGGTCTGTGGCCTCCCAGATCCTCTGACCTAATCCCACCGGATTTTTTCTTGTGAGGGTATCTAAAAATAGAGTATACAAGAATAGGCCACGAACAATTGATGTTCTCAAGGAATCCATTCAACCTAAACAAGTAACATTGGCGAGGATACTCTCCGTAAAACTTCAGAGAATATGGTGAGACGAGTACAAACATGTATAGATGCTGGTGGAGGACACTTCCAACATTTTCTCTGAGATGTAAATAGTGTAATGTAATCTTCCAATTATGTATTATATTCTCCCAAAGTTGTACGTGTGTCCTAATATTAGTTCAAGAGTTATGGCCTATTGAAATGGTTCAGGTTTATATGGATCACACTATTTCAGAAATTCGTAATGCCACAAAAAGTGTTGGAGTTGAATTGTATATTTTAAATATTTATAATTTTTTATGTAGTGTGTTTTTAGGTACATCAAACTTTTCTTTGAAAGAAGAAGTATGCACAATGCATTCCAAATGGAGACTCCATAAGTTCTTCTTTAACATTTTAATGAATACATTTTATTTTTAATGTATTTTAAACGTGAGGTATTTTAACAAATCTTTTCAGCCATTGTTGAAGAAATAAAGCTTTTGGAAAAAGCTGGGGCTGGGGCTGGGGCTGGATACCAAGTTTAAGTTGCAGAATATTTCAATTATAAGCCATGATGCTCACACATACACACACACACACACACACACACACACACACACACACACACACACACACAACAGACACAAAATATGTATTTTTGGTGAAATGTCTATACCAAACTTTTGGTCCATACCTATTAAGTTGCCCGCCTCGGTAGCGTAGATGGTAGCGTGTCTGCCTCACGTTCAAGAGGTCCCGAGTTGGAATCTCGGTTAGGGCGAGTTACCTGGGTAAGATTTTTCCGGGGTTTTCCCTTATCCTGATAGACCAACGTTGGATAACTCTAAGCTCCATGGACCCCGGACTCATTTAAGCAACACTTCTGCCATTTCATTCATCGTCAACGTTGGAGGACATAAATTACACAAAAAAGAATTATTAGGTACATGGTTCCTTAAGACAGGTTAAAGAGTTTATTATTTCTAGATATTTCACTTGTGTTGATACAGATTTACTTCCCACACTCTGTTAATAGTAAACTAAGAAATTTTTAAAACAAGAATCTTTTCATAGCACAGATTTCCGCTTGTTCCGGCTCCATACGTTGAGCCCTTAATTGTCTAGAACATCCTCTAGTCCACTGAGTTCCTTCTTATAGCATTCGTTGCAACTGTTGAACCATTTTCTCTAATTTCTTCCATTTCCTTTGAAAGGGCTGTACTTTCAATTCTTCTCTGATTGCCTCATTTCTTGAGTATTCTTCTGTCGTAAGTCCTTAACTGATCCTAAAAAACCCATTTCAGTTGCTTGTATCTTTTATGTTTCTCATTGGCGTTCCATGCTTCACTTACATTCTGAATTGTTGTTATTGCCTGCCCGAGTGGAATCTTAGTTGTATTTGCTGACTTTTGTGTTCTCATGATCCATCTGTCTCCATTGTTGTAAAATTTCATTTACATGTATCAATGGATACGCGGAATTAATACTATTCAAAACCACAGTACGTATTAATTTTGTTAACCTTTTCTCCAAGTTTAATTAGAATCTGTACACAAAATATGTATAATTGCTGTTGCATATGAAAGCTTGTTTCGCAATATGGTTACTTATGTCGAAATGTTTCTTTAATTTTGTATGTGTCATATGCATTTCTAGGTTAAAATCTCCCTATACTTCCATTAGTGTTAAAAGATGATCTATGCATGTTCTATTATGTTTTAAATAAATCGTGCTCTTGCTAATCAATACCTGCAATTAATAATTCGATCACATACATTATATACATATAACAGCTACATATCTTTACTGTCATTCATTATCTTCCAGAATAAAAAGTTATTCAATAATTTCACTATACCCGTTTGTTTTTATTTCATACATTTCATACGTTCCAAGATATTTTTCTTTCGTGAATTAAGCTTATTCACTGATTCCTGATAAATTTATCTTACTCTGTTTTTGACTGTGTGTGTCTTCCATTTTTATTTTCTCCTGTATTTTAATTAAGTCTTGAAAATATTTGAAATTTCATCAATAAATATGGGACACAAGCTGAGACAGTCATCAACTACTCAAGCTTGGCTGAGCTCAAGGAGGAACCGCTCCATACTTTGAAGTTTTAGTACAGGAGAATTCAGACGTATAAAAGAGAATATCTTAGAAGAAGTTAATGCTGCGAAAAAAAGTTTTCTTGAGTAATAATATACCTATTTACGTAAGTTTCTTCCCAGTTATATAAAACAGTAATCAGGGAATCTTGCTGTTACCTACAGCAAGTTAAAACACGGATTTTACTCATCGTGCAAGTCATCCAATATTTGGGATCACAAACACTACGGGAATTTTGTGAAAATAAGAATTAAGGAGAATTATTACTCCAGTACTTCTTCATCATATCTTTCTTCTGTTTCTTCTTCTTCTTCTTCTTTCATAATTTAGGCATTACTGCCTGTTGCAGTCTACGTAATTCATTTTACTGGTTCCACCGTTTTCTTGCTCTTCCCATGCTCCTCTTTCCTACTCGTCTATAGTTCATAAAATAGAGATGTAATCTTTCTCCACGTTTTGCAGATGGGTTACCCAATTACATCTGTAACTCCAGTACTTCAGACTTTAAACAAAAAAATATTTAAACATTTCCGGCTTTTTTTGAAGATAATAACTTCACATCTAAATAAAAACTTATTTTATTGATTTGTTTAAATTATAAGCAACAATCAACACTTTAAAAGGGCATTAACTTCCAAACAGAAGTGACAAAGTATTGAAAAGTATGAAGTTCTGAGAAGACCATAATGCCAATAAGTCTTCAAATTCAACTCAATTATTTTGATTTATTAACTATGCACATGCATGGTTTGTAGTTTTAAAAATTTTACTTCACATATCATTTAAAATTAGCGAGCAATATGCAAGGATACGTGAATAGATATGGTAAAACACAGAGTAAGGTGCCATGAAAGCGAAACACACATGCATTCATAAAAAAAGCATATATACTATGTTCAGTATAATATAATTCCATAATACTTAAATAAATATATGTTAATGATTTTAAATTAAATGATTCCAAAAATATCTTCAGTAAAACTTGGCTAGTGAAGAAAAAATTAGCACTAAGAGATTTTGAAGTTGCATTTTAAAATATTTGCAGGAGCTTATTTTACAAAGCACATATTACCACTTAGTTATTTTCCTTACCTGCAGGGCAAGGAATCTCTGAAAAGTAAACATTTTAGAAAAATATATGATACAGGAAGTTGATTTTAAGCAGCTTTTGGGGCATAAAGATCTGTTATAATGGTCAGAACCTCCGCCCCCAAAAGTTAAGAGTTTATTACAGCTCGTAGTAGACTTTTATATTCCTCTTCAAATAGAATTGTAAATGAACAATAAATAATGTGACATATGCAGGTCATTTTCTAAAAAGTCTAAGTGAAGTTTCCAAGGAGGGGTCTTTCAGCTACTACAGATATTTTTAACTTTAAGAGCAACAAGGAATGGTTACATAATATATTCAGTTTTAAAGCATTTTCTTTGAGTATAATAATCAAATAATAATAATCAAGCAGGATCTTATAATAAAAATATAGGAACCACAACTCAGTGTGCCCTACATTGTATAATAAAAATCATTAATATATAATAAAGTTACTATAATTTGTAGTTGAGGTATTTGAACGTTAGTAAGTTATTGTTAATTAATTACGCCATGGAGTAATTTCAATGAGATAGAATATTGAGTTATTAAACTTACCATAAAGTTTGATCTTCTTATCCTTAGTCTCCACCAGGATGATGACATAACCCCCAAGATCCACCATTTTTAAAGAGTTTTGGTATTTCTCTTCACACTATAATGCTAACTACACTTCACACTCAAGTTCATCTTCGTCCTCCATGATTACAGCACAAATGTATCTTGATAACAAAACGTTTCACTTCACACAAAAAACTGTCAATGTCTAGAAACTGGTTATTTCAACAATACTTCCAGCTCCATTTAGTTCTCTTTTGTTGGCAATATGTGTTAATGTCCCCCTCCATGGGCTTGTTGCTCCGGGTCGCCATGTTGCATAGAAACATAACTATTGCATGGTGTGTTCACAGCTACATTTTTGTCGACTGAGAATCTACCTGAAGAGCATTTATTATCAACAGTAATTAATTAATTTACTAAACAAGAACTATCGTTAGAGCTTAAGGTGACTCACTTTTGTGGACATATCAATGACAACATGAGAAAGGGTTTAGAGAAGATTTTTTCTTGTAAACCGAGGCAGTGACTTCGTGTTGGTAGTGAATGACTGGAGTAATAAAACAAGAATGTGATAACAACCGATACGAAGTTGGCTTTGCCAAGAGGCAGCGTTGAGTGAACTTCTTACCCTACATGTTGCTGTTGGTCGAGGAGTAGTACCTTTAGAAAGCAGCTTCCTAACTTGCACAGGATATAATGGTGATGGGACTCGAGAAAAATCATGACTCAGGAAAGATATCCTCCCACCTCCAGAACCGTGCTTCGTGGTAGCCGGCCATTTCTTTCTCAGCCCTAACCTATTATATACTCGTGGGCCCTTCAGAACCGTTGACTCAGTAGAAGTGATGAACCATGGGCTTCATCCCTTGCACACCAAACACATCTCGCGCACGCCGTTTGACGACACACTTGTTCGAATGTAGAAAGTCACGCCGGACGGAGCAGCAGCTGGTGTGACCTAGCCCCTGGTCCATGCAGCCTGCTCAGCATCCCCGGTCCAAGTGACTCTGTCTCCCACATCCCAGATCAATACACTTGTACCACCACCACCCCGTCCCACCCAGTCGCTCTGCTTACTGTTTAACTGCGGAACGAACGGCGCGTGCGACTCTCTTTCGTTGCGATTTATGATGGACAAAGCGACGTCCGGAGCGCATACTCCAACAATATTACATTTTAAAAAACATTCTTTCTCAATCCTTGGAGCTCAGACTCAGATTAAAACATCTATCCGGCCTACGTTAGAACCTTCCCTATGTCGCCCATTTATTTTATTGACTTCATGCTCCTGAAATTTTAATTCATTGGATTGATTCAAATCAAATAAATGATACTTCAAATATACTTCGATAATTAATGTTAATTAAATTAATTATTCCTCACATCATAAAATTCGCTCATACTTTGTCGATACTTAAGTGGTGATTCTGCAATTATTATTTTATATAGTGCGATCCAAATAAACCTGAACCATTTTAATAAGCCATAACTTTTTAACCAATAATAGGACACACGTACAACTTTGGGAGAATATATATGATATTTATTTGTATAGTTTCCATTCAAAGAGTTGAAACATTTAAATACCTGGGATCTATAGAAGCAGTAGATAATAAAACATCAGTGGAACTTCAAGAAAGAATAGCAAGTGGTAACAGATGTTTCTATGCCTTGTAGAATATGTTTAAATCAAGGAACGTCAGTAGCAATACTAAAATTAAATTATATATAACTGTATTGAGACCAATAATAATGTATGATTCAGAAAGTTGGGTGTTGACAACCGGAGAACAGTTGTTATTGCGGTGGGAAAGTAAGATTTTGTGAAATATATTTGGAGTGATAAGGGACTTGGACGTATGGAGAATGCGGACTAACCTGGAGTTACAGTGCCTATTTGGACAACCAAATATAGTAGTGAAAATTAAACAAGGAAGATTAAGGTGGATTGGCCATGTGCAGGGAATGCCGGAAACTAGTGTAGTTAAGAAGATATTCATAGGAAATCTGGATGGCAGAAGGAGAAGAGGAAGACCCAGGAAAAGATGGGTAGATGATCTAGAAGATGACTTGAGAAAGTTAAAGGCTGCAGAAGAAAAGCAGAGGACCGAGTAGATGGAAGAGGGTGGTTAGGGAGACCAAGGGTCTACATGGCCTGCAGCGCCAACTATCATCACAGTTTCCATTACAATTTCAGTACAATAAAATTTAATACTGTATTATACTTACTATTCAAATACATAAAACTGCTGACCCTAAGACTTACTTGCTGGCTCAGGTCCTCTGGCTATAAGCCTTTGGTCTTCCTGAGCAGCTTGATGTTTTTTCTTCTTGACCTTTGCTTCTTTTATCCTAATCCACTTTTCTCTTATCCTATATAAGAAATGTCCTATACATTTATTTTTCTTTTCTCCCATCCCCGTTAGCATGCGTCACGCCAACACCTCTTTGCTCACACTGTCCCATTACTTATCCAATATCTTTCTCCTGAAATTTCTTAGCTCCCTATATTCTGAACCAAGATTTGAAGCTTTCCTGGCGGCGGTATGTAAATAATTCTTCTCGGGATGTCAGCCAGGTGAATTCTGGAGAAGTTTCCAAGCTTTCAAGAGCTAACGTCGCTCTCATCTTCAGGGAATGATGTGGAGCTCGCTCGCTCGTGCTGGCTGGCTGTATACAGCCAGAAGGTTTTTGCTGCGTGCCCACCCATTAAGGGTTTTACCGCAGGTAGGATTATTAATGAAAGATGTAGGATGAAGGTGATGTAGGTTTTTGATTGGAAGTTAATTTTGAGGTTACCAAGGTACCTTCGGGTCGAAAGAGAGGATGCAGTACTTAGCACCCATTTTGTTTTGTTTTAAATATTTTGTAATTTAGTTGGGGAGAAATTTAGATGCCAAACAGCTTGGAAGAATTATGAGGAGCTCAGCTTTAGCTGCTGATAGGTTCAGCTCCTGTGTTATCTAGGGTGCCCGCATGCCATACGGGGGACCCGATGCAGTCTAGATCGACGTCTAGTGGGGTCATAATTTCCCAGTGATCTGACAAGGGCGCTTCTGTGAGATGGTAAACTTGCGTATAATTTTGAAGCCCGGCGCCTAATTTCATCCTCCACGTATGGAAGACCCGATACTTCGTGGAGCAACCTGGTAGGGAAATAACGTCCCACAGAATAAATAGACCGCAGTCCTTTATTCTGTGCACGTTGAAGCCATGCTAAACAGCTGTCTGCTGCCATGCCCCAGATCTCGCAGGCATATAGCATCACCGGGATTACCAGCGCTCGGAAGAGGTACAACTTCATGCAGACTGGCATCGAGGTAGACCCCAGCATTGGGTACAGGGAAGCAATTGCTCCCTGTACCTTTGCCGAAAGGTCCCTGATGTGTCGGCGAAAAGTTAAACCTCTATCCAAGTTGACACCAAGGTACTGGACAGAGTTAGACCACTCTATCCTTCGACCTCGGTAGCTGAAGTTGGGGCAGTCTGATGTGGAGACTGTTGTGTCACTGTATTTATAGTCAGTCCGGTAGGAGGGGCGGGCCTGTTGTCGCCACGGATTGGCCCGGGTCCAGCTCCAGAATTCACCTGGCTGACATCCCGAGAAGAATTATTTCCCTATATTCTATCAGGTAGTAAACAGTGTTCTCTTCATCTCCACAAAATTCACAAAGCCCTGCCTCATTACTTCTCAATCCTTTTAAGTATAATATTCCTACACTCTTCCATGCTATGCCTCCTTCCTCTTCCAGTTTTGCCACATTGATCTATACAGTTTTCCCTACCCCATTCTGCCTTTAATTGCTTATAAAATTTCAAAGATTTCTTTTCTTCTATAGTTTAACATATCTCTTGCCTATCTATGTCCTGTACTCTAGTTCTCATTTCCTTCCAAAAATGTATATCCTCTGCCCTCCATAGTTCTTTGGGAGAATACAATACACAGGGGAGATTACATTACACTATTTACATCTCAGAGAAAATGTTGGAAATGTCCTCCACCAGCATCTATACATGTTTGTACTCGTCTTACCATATTCTCTGAAGTTTTAAGGAGAGTATCCTCGCAAATGTTACTTATTTGGGTTCCAATGGATTCCTTGAGAACATCAATTGTGCGCGGCCTATTCTTCTACATTAGATACCCTCACAAGAAAACATCCGGTGAGGTTAGGTCAGAGGATCTGGGGTTCACAGAACTTTTGAGATTATTCGATTATCAAAGAAACTGGTTATAGGTTCCATGGTGACATTAGATGCATGGCACGTCGCTCCATCTCATTCTCTCAATTCGATATCATCCAGCTGCTCCACAAATTCCTTGAAGATACTCATATAAACTTCAGTGTCTATATTAGTTAATTGATGGATAATTATTTCTTCACACTAGCTGTATTTAGGCTAAAGTTTTTGATAGAGTGAACATGAAAAATGTAATACCATGGCCGGGATTTGAACCTTAGTCAACTAATGTCAGGTAACTCTAAGCTCTATGGACTCCGGGCTCATATGAGCATCATTCCATCCATTTCATTCATCGAACAATATGAATTAACGTTGGAGGACGTAAATTACAACAAAAAATAACAAACAAACCTTAGCCTATCTACGGCTAGTATGAAGAAATAATTAATTTCCACCAATTAACTAAATAATAAGAGTTAAATGATGAAGCCTGGGACTTAAGTACTTACGATAGTAATTCGCCACAAACAGTGTATCTCGGATGCGAGAGCCCCTAGTGGTTTACTGGGGAAATATATGAGTCAAATGGAGAATTTGGTGTCATGACGGCAAGATGGGCATGGTAGCTCAATAGGTTAGAGCGACAGGACGGAAACCAGGAGATACGTGGTTCAAATCCCGGCCATGGCATTGAATTTTTCATGTTGACTGTATCTTCGTATCAACGATCCATAGATGCTGGTGGAGGACATTTCCAAGAATTTCTCTGAGATGTACGCAAATAGTGTAACGTACTCTCCCAGTTGTGTGTTATACTCTCCCAAAGTTTCACATGTGTCCTATTGCTGGTTCAAAGGTTATGTCCTATTGAAATGGTTCAGGTTTATATGGATCGCACTGTATTAAAATCTCAAAATATTATTGCCGCGAGTAGAACATCACAACATCGAGAAACTGACAGGAATGTGGATTCCGCATAGTAACATTATGCAAAAGAGTAATCGTGTGCCATATTCACTGTCATTTAACAACAGTTTCCAAGAAGAAATCGCTGCATAGCTCAACGACAATTTTTGACCCTCTCTTTCTAGTGCACTGGGTTACTGGAAAAAAGATCAGAATTTCCAGGAATACCAAAAATTATCCGTGTATTCCACCTGCAGCAGTTTTCTCTTAAAGACTATCACAGCAAGGACTTAAATGATAGAAAAAGAAATAGACTTCTTTCTGAAAGAGGTAAAAATCTAGTATGTTTGAACAAGAACTTATAAAAATGTACCGTTTTTCTTTTGAATGTATAGTGTAGGGTTTAAAAATAGGAACATTGATGGTTTTAAGTTTCGTCTCATTAAATATGTGCACCTACTTAACTTTACTAGCACTAAGCAGTTCTCCCAACATTCTATTTTGTATTGAAACTAGAAGTAGAAATGACAGTATTCGAGTATGGTGGAAAACATTGTAAATTGGTATCGGGAATCAAGTATCGAGAAAAACTGGTATCTACCCATCCGTACATATAATAATACTCTTATTTCTTTCGTATGGAAATCTTTTGGAGGAATTATGAAAAAAATAGGAATGAGAGATATATGGAGATTAGAGGAAAGGAATACAAGCGATGTGGGTAAATTGCTAAAATGCAGAATAGAAGATATAGAAAGACAAGAAATATGGGGAAGTCTACAAAATATGAAATCATTTAGCAATTTTACAAGCAAATAAAAAGAAATTGGGGACGAGAAACATATGCATATTACTGCAATAGACAAGAGAGAGAAGGGTTAGCATAGATGACAACAGGAACAATATTTCTAAGAGGGATAAGAGGTAGGGAGAGGGAATTTGTGAATTGTGTGGGGGAAAAGAAAGCATAGAACACTATGTAACAGAATGTGAGGAGGCTGCAATGTGGAGAAAAAGGGTTTGAAAGGAAAAGTGGGAGACAGTAGAGAAGAGTATAGTAGCTATAAAAATGTTAACGGGCAGGGAGGAAAAGAGGGTAAGAAGTATTGGTGAGTTCTTGCAGAAAGTAACAGAAAAATGGGCCAGAAATGTAAAGAATATAATAAAGAAAGATGAGGGGGAAGAATGGGACTAATTAAGTAACAAGCAGGCATGGAGGTTAAGAGCTACCTGGCAGAGCAGAAGACCAGGGTGTCATGTAAGCCAAGGTAGCAATAAGGTAAAGACAAATAAATGTAGCCTAAAGTTGTAAATTATAAAATTTTGGAATATGCACAGCAAAAATCTAGTCTAATAAACTTCCTTTCATTAATTATCTGCTGCTTTGTTTAAGCCATTTTACTAATATGCACGGGAATACCCCCGGGGGCCTACTTCGGTAGGTACGGGTTTGGCGCACCCGGAGTCCCGAGCCAACAGTCTCCCTCGTGTGGGCTCCTCTTCGTGGTTGAGGGAGGTGGTCAACAGGCCCACCCACGTGTAGGCCGTGCGTGGAGACCCGTGGAGAAGGATTTTAGATTCTTTTCTAGTTTAGAGTTTAGGATTTAGTGAACGAAATTTTTAGTAGGTTTTGATTGATGTCTTTTATGTACGTGTATTTTTAATAGGTTTTGTTACACTTGTATAGTTTTAAAAAGTTTTATATCTGGCTTTTGCCATGACTAGTTTTTTAAAGGGCGCTGATGACCGCCGTAGTTGAGCGCCCTTATATATCATCATGCACGGAAATAGCACATCATTACAAAAATCAAGAACCGGAAACAACATACTTATGATTTCAATTTTAATTAAAAAAAATGTCCTGCTCCTTTCCATGGTTGTTTTCCACGCTTTTATTTATTATAAATAACACGAATAATATTTGAAATAGAAAAACCTTTTACTCCAAAAAACAACAACAAAGTTTATACTTTTTAAACTAATAAGCATCGAATTAAGCAAATTCCGCCCGCCTTGGCAGCGTAGATGGTAGCATTTCTGCCTCACATTCAAGAGGTCCCGAGTTCGAATCTCGGTCCGGGTGAGTTACCTGTATAAGGTTTTTCCAGGGTTTTCCCTCATCCTGAAAGATGAATGTCGGGTAACTCTAAGCTCCATGGACCCCGGACTCATTTGAGTATCACTTCACCCATTCCATTCATCGTCTGATATGACTTAACGTTGGAGGACGTAAATTACAACAACAACAACTCTAAGCTCTCTGGACCCTGGACCCTGGACACATTTGAGCGTTATTTCAGATTTCCCTCACCGTCCAATATGACCTAACGTTGGAGGACGTTAAATAAAAAAAAACAGCAAATCTCATTCATAGTTTCCTTTTTTTAACTACATATTACTAAATAGCTTATTTATTAGTTATTTTGCTTATAGCTTCATTATTTTACCAATTAGCCGGCCTCTGTAGCGCAGGTGGTAACGTTGTCTGCCTGACGTTCAGTAGGTCTCGGGTTTCAATCTCATCTGATTAGGTATTTTCCGAGGTGTTCCCTTGGTAAGACTAACTCTAAGCTCTATGGACCCTTGGCTCGTTTGAACATCAACTCACCCATTTCATTCATTGTCCGATGTGAATTAAAAGCAAAATTATTAATTATAAACCTCTTAGAAGATGTCAAACGGCTCTGACCACAGAAGAAGATTTAGAATCTCAATGGCTGAAGAGGCGGAGAAGACATCTTCGGCGCTACTGCCCTGTAGTTAGGTATTGCGTTACCATGGGCTAAAGGAAGACAACCTTGATTAAAAATTACCGGAAGTCATGAGCCGTGAGAAGGCAAGCCCTTCACATGACTTACCCATCTACGGGCTGGTAACCCGTAATGGGGAAATTTACTTACTCAAAACCTTCGAAGAAATCAGCCGGACGGATTTAATGGAAGACGACCCCAGCGAGTTATATATCGAATCTGCCCTGCAAAAATCTATTTTTAAACTTAGTGAACTTTGTAAGCAATATAATATGAAAATTTATTTTATAAAATCAAAGGTAATGGCATACCTTGGGAAAGAGCCAATTAGAACAAAAGTAGTTATAAATAATCGTTGCGTTGAACAGGTAAGCCATTTTAACTACTTGGGAGCTGATGTTAGTTATGACAAGGAATATGATGTCTACAATAAAATATGCAAATTTCAAAGAGTGTGTGGAACAATAAATAGAACATTTAGAAACAAAATACGTAAAGAAACAAAATTAAAGTTCTACAAAGTTATGGCTGTACCTATACTGACATGCGGAAGTGAGACTTGGACGTTAACTAAAAAGCAACACAGTAAAATAAAGGCTTCAGAAATGAAATTCTTGAGAAGTGTGAAAGGATGCGTGAAGAGGTACTTAATAAGAAATGAAAATATAAGAGAAGAGCTGGACATTTTTAGTATGAATGATAGGCTAAAAGATCTCAAACAAAAATGGAAGGAACATGTTGAAAGAATGCCAGATAATAGACTTATAAAACAAATATTACAGTATCATCCTAAAGGTAGGAGATCGGTGGACAGACCCAGGAAACGATGGCTGGAGGACTTCGAAGGCGGAACAGGCACTTGGTTGCCTATGCGATGAAGTGAAGAAGAATAAGAAGAATTATTAATTATGTGAATAGAATCTCTAAATTATAAGGTCCACTACAAGGATCATTCATTGATTGGAAGAAAGGCCAACTCAGGTCTTTACAATATTACACAGAGTAGATAAATATCCCAAGACTACAAAATGAGACCTACTCCCCTTTATTTCTTTTCTGGCCCTTGGTATTCATGGTTCATGTAGCCAACAGGAGGTCATATTCCTATGGAGTTTATGCACACACGTGCTCCCTCAGTCACACTTCCATGCTCAAAGGGGGGAAAGACTAGAAAGTTGGGGAATAATCTTTGATAAAGAGAAATTCCCGACCGAAGAGGGAAATCCTTGCAGTTCCACAGTACCTAGAGAAATGGCAATGAACCCGAAACTATAACAGTTCAAAATATGGATATTAATGTAAATTCTTCTTTTTCACGATAGCACCTTTTAATAAACATTCTCATATAATATTGTGGTACTCTCTAGTCGAGTACAAATTTCCATGTACAAATTGAAGTATTCTCAAAATCAAAAAGCCTTTATTTATTGTTATGCAAGCTTAAATTTTCTTCGGCAGCTTGACAAGTCCAAAACGTACAAATTCTAAAAAGGAATTGCTAACAGTGTATTATTTTGACTGGTATGAAATGATGCATAAAAATTAACTTGATGCCACCTCACATTTTGTAAAATATTGTACTGATTTAAAGGGGAAAATATTGTAATGATATCATTTTTCCACCGTGTATACCGGTTCTTTTTCTGCTGACCTATCCAATTATTAAACTGAAAAAATATTGTATTAAACAATTTTTCAAAACAAGTAACACAATTTTCCTTATCTTTTCTGTTCTTTTGTAATTCCCTTTTAAGTGAGTTCAGAAGTCTTATCCTTAACAGTTTAGGAAACATACACATATAAAAATGTTTCAAAAGGAGGTGTGTCCAATGAAAAGCTGATACCATTACTATACAAAATAAATATCTTATATAATTAAAATTACCACTAACTGTATATTCTTCTTGTATGCATCTTAAATATTTTCGAGAAACAAGCCAGGTGAAAAGACGATTACAAATCGTTTTGGGAGCGTGCATTTCTACTATCATCAGGACATTTTAAGAAATGTTATAATCACAAATGTATTTCTGGATATAACACAACTATAATCAAAGACAAAACACCATCAATACTCGCATCACTGAACAAAAGACTGCTTTCAGTAAATTAAATGCCAGGTCAGGAGATGGCGTGAGTATGGAAAATTAATTTAATACATTAAATATTAATTCAATATAGAAATTTCTAATCGTCTTTTCACCTGGCTTGTTTCCCGAGATGATATCGAACATATTTGTCGCCAGGTAGGCTTCAGGACTTGTTTTTTGCGTCTTAAATAATCAACATTTTCCAGTATAAAATTTTATCGATTTGTGTCACCTTATTCGTACAGGTTAACCTTTAACCAGGTGTATAATACTGGACCTAGCACTGCTGAAAGAACTAGCTCAAATAAGACAAGTTTCGAACTCGGGACCCCTGAATATCAAACAGACACGGTACCCCTACACAGCACACATGAGCTATTTTTCAGTTTTGATTGATGCATTACCAATTATCTCGGGAACTATTAAAAATATATCAGACTGAACTATTTACAGAATATAGAGGTGTGCTTTGTATTGTTTTATTACTTATGGCAGTATTTGTTTACAACTTATCATTAATTCTTTAAATTGTCTTTTAACATCAAATTAGATATATAGGAGGAGAGATTGTTTTCATCATCATAAAATTTAATATTGCTGTCTTCATTAGTTAATGAAAAAGTAAGAATTTTAAGCCAAAAAATGTAATTAACAGAAAAAGCTATCCTACATAAAAATTACCCAAAGCATCTTTGGGCAACCGGTAGCTCGGTCGGCGGCGAGGAGCCCTGTGGTCGTAACGGCCAAGGGTGTTCACCAGGATGTTTGGATGGGAGTGCAGCTTATCGTAGATGGTGCGGGTCCCACGATGTACGGGACCCCGGAGTAGGTATGAAGGATGTGGGACGGGAATCTACGCCCGGTATCGTAGATCATGCTCAGTGCCCTGTTCTGGACGCGCTGTAGTCCTGCGAATAGTGGTCGGAGCCGCTGATCCCCAGACTTCGCAGCCGTACAGAATCAGGGGCGGTATAATCGCCCGATACAGGCGTAGTTTGAGGTGCGTTGGCATGGTGGGTTTAAGAATTGGGTAGAACTGCGTTAGCGCTTCACGCCCTTGTTCGGCTTTGACCCGAACGTGAGGTGCGTAGGTGAGACCGCGATCGAAGTGGACGCCAAGGTATTTGGCAGTGGAAACCCAAGGGATTTGCCTCTGCCTCAACCTCAGCGACCAATCCGGTCACCCAGCTCGGACCTTAGCCAGGAGAAGAGCAGAGCTCTTCTCGGGGCTAATGGCCATCCTCCACTTCTCACTCCAACGGCCAATGGCTCGGAGCTGGTGCTGCAGCGGAGGACGACAATATCTTAGGTTTTACTTACGTGCCATTATGAGGACGTCGTCGGCATATTGGCACGTAACAGTCTGTGGTTCTAAGGGGAAGTCAGACATGTAGGCCGCAAAGAGTAACGGGGACAGTACACTGCCGTCCGGGACTCCCGCGGCTATGGGTCTGATAGATGACAGCCGTCCTTCCACTCTCACCCTGAACGTGCGGTCTCTGAGGAAACTACTAATCAGGGCGAGATAGGCAGGAGGTACGTTGGCCTCCCTGAGTTTGTACAGTAGGCCTTGGTGCCAGGTTGTGGCAAAGGCTTTCTCTACGTCTAGCAGCACCGCGACTGTCTTGAGGTTTTCCTGGAATCCCAGGGCTGTCATCTCGGCCAGACGCAGTAGCTGCAGGGTCGTGGAGTGTCCAGGGCCACATTCCCCTGACTTCAACCCCCCAAGCCCAGAAATTGGCATAGTAAATTCAATACCTCAACACTGTTCCTTTTCCTCTAGCCTGTTAAGCGGACTGTGCTCAGATGCCTCCCAGGCAGGCGGAAGAGCGCAGCCAGCACTGGGCGCATAACCCCTCACGGGGCAACAGCGCGCATAAGGCTAGACATACCACTGCCAAAGACAACCGCCTGAGACAAAAGATGACTCTATTATACTGCTCAGATAAAGCCGCAATAAGCGGCTAGGTGCTGGGCAGCAAACACTCCGTCCAGGTAAACCTGGACGACTCGACTCTTCTGCTGGTCTGCTACATAAAAATTAAGGGATAATCATGAATTGGTAAAGAAATAAGCAGTATAAAACAATAATACAGAAATTGCTATTCATAAGAGTAGTGTCAGTTTCTGGAGCAAATTTTTTCCTAGATGACCTAAAGTTTACTTCTTCATTTCCAAATGTTTGCAGGATATGGTTGTTTACTTCCTCTACTATGCATCGTAAGGAAAAAATACTGAATTCCAGCTCAAAGTTTGATTTTACTTCAGTGGAAATACATGTTTTCAAGTCTCTTGAACTGCTCCACCTCCGCCCCCTAAAACACATTTTTACAAAATGCTCCCTGAGTGTGTAAGTGTGTAACTATTTGTGAACACTGTAATTCAAGAAACGAAATTCCGGTTAAAACAACAAACTTGATATTTAAGTCCTTCATCTTTCAAAACTAAGTATGATATAAGCTTTTAATAAAACTTCTCTATCCCATACTACCTACCCTTTAGATAGAAATATTATGACTAAAAGATATTTTTAAAAATGTTCACAAAAAATTAAACAAAGATCCAGAATTCCTGAATGAATTTTTCATACCTGATAAGCAAGACATAGACAAAAATCTAATATACAAAAACTATTGATTTTGTTAAAACTTACGCCGTACGTGAAACACATTTTTCAAGAGTTAACTATTTAAAAAATATACTTTGATTTTGTTTTCAATAATGTTTATAATTTTCTCAAAAAGAGAGTCGATTTTGGTTTTTGCTTCCTCTCTCTCTTGCACGTACAAAGAAAATGGGATTTCAAAGTCTTCGTATAGCGAGCAACTCTTAAAGGATTTGACTAAAGCTCAAAGTTTCCTGTTATCCAATATTTTCAATATATGTACAACAAACATTTAATAAAATAATGTCTACAAATGTTTATATCTGAGTGAAGAGAAAACAAAATATTTTGTTAGCATAATTTACTAACAAGGAATGTGAATTTAAATAATTATATTTTTATAAATATAATTGCATGAAATTATTGTAGCCACAGTCATAAATTATCTAGGAGATTGAAGAGAACTGTTCAATATTAATGAGAATGAATGATTTCCTGTATTTCCTTTAAGTGAAACATAGGGCACGCAACCTCGAGACCCGTAGACAACGGGTTGAGGATCAGAGGTTTCCTAATCAGAGAGATTCCGGGATGAGTGATCAGCTCAACGCCGGAAGTCAAAGTGTGACAAAGATGAGGTGATAGGAAGAATGATGATGATGATGATGGAGCAATCGGTGAAATGCTGGCGGGGGGAAACCGGAGGACCCGGAGGAAAACCCGCCCCTGCACCATGTTATCCATCACAATTCTCACTTCGTGGTCGCCTGGGATCAAATCCTGGCCACCTGGTGAGAGCCAGGCGGTCTAATCATTCAGCCATGGCGCAGCCAATACTAATCAGGCTACACAGAAATCTAAAAGTGTTATTTTTGGTTCTTTTGCCATTTTAATCTCCCCTTGAACGCCGCTTTATGAATGCTTAATCAATTTTACCTGCATTTTGAGTAGTAAAAATTGCATTTTAATGTTTTATATCAGCTGTCAGCTGACAAGTCGTCAGAATGCTGATGAAATATTTACGAAAACTAGTGCGAGGTCATTTGAAGTTTCCATTACATACAAAAATCAAATTATGCATCCCTATGTGGAGCAGCGAATGACTATGACGAGGTTTGGAGGGAGTACTGCATGACACAGCTACGAAGCGTACTGACCTTCACTTAGAAGCACTACATTCGCTTGTTATCTTGTTTATTAGAAGAGCGAAATTTTGGTAACCTGTTTGTACACTAAGTGACGAAACACAAATAGAAGACTTGGGAGCCTTGTGTGTATAATATCAAAGGTTAACCAATTAAATATTATATGCAAACGTAAATAAAAGGTACAGCCGTCTATTTTGTCAGTTCACACAAAGATATTTCTCCTTGTCACAATATTCAATCACGTTATATGTGACTTATCGCCGATGTATGACACGTTGCGGCCCAGAAGGCAGATTGTATCTGAAAAAAGATTAGATATACTCCGTTGTTTGCATATTAGGCTTCCACGATTTGCCATTTAGTATTTAGCATATAGATCAATGAAGTCATTTGTGTGTATCCCCTGGCAGGTAGGACGACCTAACAACTACAGACCGAACAGCAAATGAGTTACATCATTTCTTTACAATCGTATAAAATTTAAGTGTCGAATCTCTTCAGATTCGGTTGCTATACCAGAGAAAAAAGAAGAGCAATTAGCAGTTAAGAAAACTATAAAGTGTTTGAAAATTGAATCTAATAACAGAAAATACTTCATAAGTGATAATCACACAAAAATGTTTGAAATATACATTTATTATTAGTAAAATCTGTCTACATGTTACAGTTTACAAAATACAAAGAGCATTCGTACTGAAGAGGACTTCAAGGACAATTCTCAGAAATTCAAGTATTATAAATTTAATTTGTAGTTCAAATATCTCAAACTTGAATGAAAAGTCTGTAAAACCCTTAAGGGTAAATGCCTCCTGCTGCGCAGGGACTAGCAATTGGGAGGCTCATTAGGGTCGCAACTCCTAAGAGCTTTGTACAGTTGCTGCGCTCCATAACGGCGTACTTTCGTGACTTTAGACTGTCATTGTTTACTTCACACACATAACACATATACCATTGTTGTATAGATTTTCTTTTTTTAATTTACATCCTCCAATGTTAAGTCATTTCGGACGTTGAATGGAATGGGTGAAATAATGCTCAAATCAGCCCAGGGTCCATAGAGCTTAGAATTATCCTACATTCACCTTTCAGGATAAGGGAAAACTGCGGAAAAAATTAACTAGGTGACTCACCCTGACCGAGATTACAATCCGGGACCTTTTGAACGTGAGGAAGACACGCTACCCCCACGCTACCGATGCGGGCGTTATATAGCTTTATTATGATACACATACACTATTAGTTTATAGCACCTGGGTAGCTACTTCTTCCAGTGTCCTCCATGAGGCTCTGTTCTTAGTTTGTGTTAGCCACTGTGTCCCTACTATCTTTTTGAAACTATCTGTCCATGTCATTTTTGGTCTCCCTGCCGTTTGACCTTCTATTCTGGGGTCCAGTATTATCATTCGTTGTGTCCATCCTCCCTCACCAGTCTAGAGGCAAATGCCGGAATGGTAATGCCATATTGAGACGGAGCTATACACGAATTATCTCGTAGAAGGAACCGACTGGCCGGTTGAAGAGACTAGGAGCGAAAAGTAGGCGGAGTAGCGCTCTCTTCAGCGTAAACTCTGGTAACTGAGATAACTAGATTCTCCTGGAAACTAGTTTCTTACCGCCTCCCTTTGGACATTCTAGAATCCTCTCCAAAATTCCATCAGTCATATATAAGCGTTGGAGTCATGTTTGACAAGATAACAAATAATGAAAATCATTTCAGCTAAAGGCAGTTTGAGAAGAATATTTACGAATCTTCGTGTACCACCCTGGGGAAAATGTTCAACTTAAACACAAATATTGTAACTTACTGATTTGACTTCTCGTTTGAGTAATGCTACTTACACCACGCACGGACGGACCTCTTCCCGAAAATCTGATGTAGGACACTTACAAAAACATCCCTACACATGGCCCGCCTCGGTAGCGTAGATGGTGTATCATGTCTGCTTCACGTTCAAGAGGTCCCGAGTTCGAATCTTGATCAGGGTGAGTTACCTGGATAGCATTTTTCCGGGGTTTTCCCTTATCCTTACAGACGAATGTCAGGTAACTTTAAGCTCTATGGACCCTGGGCTCATTTGAGCGTCATTTCGCCCGTTCCACTCACCATCCGATATGACTTAATGTTGGAGGACGTAAAATACAAAAAAAGTAAATCCCTATACATCCTTCATTAAACATACCACAGAAGTTTATTGTTGTGTCTACTTCATGTTATATATACAAGTACTTCATAGCTCAGCTTATACTAGGGTAAAGATTTTAAGCGCTGATCGCTATGTTCTCTTTGCATGATCACGACAGAAAAAGCGAATAGTGAATTATTTTTCACTGGTGGTCGGCCGGCGAGCGGTTAGTGCTGGAGCAGAAGGCACGCTGTCGTCGAGTTTTATATTCAAATTGTAGCGCATACAATTATTACAGAAGGTATTTGAAATTATGTACTTGTGCTGCCACACATGTCACACCCTTCAAAGAAAGTTTCTGCTCACATGCATTAATTCACCTTATGAAATTGTAGTAATTCTCTTCTGATATTAACTTTCAGTTCTTCCAACATATACGGGTTGTTCCAATACACTTTATTTCTTAAGTTCCCTCGTAAATAAAAATCGCATACATAAGGTCTGGGGATTACGGTGGCCATAGTCCATTACTGTTGACCATATCTACCGTTGCAATTAATTAGGGAATTTTTTTTAAGATTAAGTTCGATTCCCGTGGCCAACCTACCTAATCAATGGGTTTTTCGGGGGTTTTACCAAGTCGCCAGGAGAATGCTAAGCATGTTAATTACATCCCCCGAATTTCCTGTCCCTCAGTTTCATCTCCATTATCATTTCGCTTCATTTCTCATCTTGTGATCTCTTTCAGGGTATAAGTGTAAGCGGGAGTCTGGGCGCTGCATGTCAGGATATGTTCTGAGTAAAAGCTTCTTCCTCCCATAGGATGGTCTCCGGTGTCCGAATCCGATCTAGTGCTGGAGTTGTTTCCCAGCCACAGTAGGATGGAACCTGTTGTCCTGGCCTATCGGGAAGTTTCTATCTGGGAAAGTTTAGAAACCCTGCCCTTTGCACCGTCGTGACCCCATGGGATGGCCGCCCTCCCGCCTCATCCTTCCTCCTAGGTGTGCCCCACTTTGGAGCATAGTTATAATAGACCGAGTTTGGACCTCCGTGCTGAATCTCCTCCATAAAATATTCCAGTCCAGTCCAGGTATTACTCCAGAGTTATTGCTATGGTCAAGAGCAAGGCTGCCAAGATGAACACCCGAAGTGTGAAATGCTTTGCCCCTATAACCGTAATCACCCCTTCCTTTTCCCTTCTACCTGGCAGGTAAACCGAGCGGTGATGTGTACCACAGTGGCGGACATTCAGGTCTTTTGCGACGTAATCAAATGCTTACTTTTGAACTTAAGTTCGCTAGGAAAGCACAAAGAGGATTAATGACACTAGAGAATATGAGTGAAAGACCTAGCGACAATGCTAAATGGCTCACATTGGTTTTTTATTAGAAACTGCCATCTAATCACATTACTGATCTAAGTCAAAACTTAAGCTGACGAAAGCTGTTCTATAGAATAATTATTAACATGATTATCACTTTTGTTTTGTTTTCTTATGCAGTAGTTCTTATATAGTGCGATCCATATAAACCTCAACCACTTCAATACGCCATAACTTTTGAAACAACAATAGGACACGCGTGCAACTTTGGGAGAATATAATACACAATTAGAAGATTACATTACACTATTTACATCTCAGAGAAAATGTTAGAAGTGTCCTCCATCAGTATCTATACATGTTTACACTCGTCTCACCATATTCTCTGAAGTTTTACGGAGAGTATCCTCGCTAATGTTACTTATTTCAGTTCGAATGGATTCCTTGAGAACATCAATTGTCCGCGGCCTATTCTTGTACACTCTGTTTTTAGATACCCACACAAGAAAAAATCCGGCGAGGTTAGGTCAGGGGATTCTGGGGGACCACTGACCTCTTGAGATTATTTGATTATCAAAGAAACTGGTTACAAGTTCCATGTGTCATTAGATGTATGGGACGTTGATCCATCTTGCTGGAAATAATCTTCTATCAATTTGATATTATCCACAAATGTCTTGAAGATAGACATATAAACTTCATCGTCTACAGTCGTATCAAAGAAAATAGGACCAACGATCTATAGATTCTGGTGGAGGACACTTCCAACATTTTCTCTGAGATGTAAATAGTGTAATTTAATCTCCCAATTGTGTATTATATTCTCCCAAAGTTGCACGTATGTCCTATTATTGGTTCAAAGGCTATGGCCTATTGAATTGGTTCAGGTTTAAATGGATCGCACTGCACATTGCTAATTATTTCCCTTGTGCTGCTAAAGACACTGACTACCTTCTATTTCTCAAAACTAAACGTTACAATTTATCTGAAAAGTATATTGAAATTGTTTACAATTGCGTTCCTAGATAGTAGGTCATGCTAATAAGCCCTTAAATTACACAATAGAATCCTTTATGATTTCTTTATTTGAATGCCCGGCTGCAAACTAGATGAACTTAAACGTAGAACACTCTGAAGATGTTTATCCGAAACACTACTGCGTTTATGCTGTTCAATGCCAACATGCTGTACAGTTGTTCACATTGTTAAGTACGTAGTACCAAACATGGCCAGTAATTTGGTTTCTAAAAGGTGTAGCTTGAGAAATGTTTTCGGCGGTGATGTGTACAAATTCAAACCACGTTTCCCTCAACTGAGCAAAGATGTGTTTCTTTGGAGGTTTATAGGCCCCAGCATGAGTTCAATTAAAATGCCCCCTCAGAAAAGTATTTGTTCTTCAGTCCTGATTAAACATTCATCGTTAACTTATGTGGCACATGTAAGCCACCACTGCACTTACAGGTTTGCCACGTGACTTCAAGTGGAATCTGCCTACCTGACTGTTAAGTAGTGCGGACGAGATATAGGGTAAATTCATACCTAGAGTACCTTCCTTCCCACCTCTAGTCAAGAGCTTGTGCAATTTGACTCAATATTTCTACGTTCTTTACAGTTTCTCGCTGAAATAAAAAAGAAAACTCTCCTACCGATGGCGCTAATGTTAATTTTCACGATGATGCTGACAACTGGCTTTAAAAACTTCAAAATCGTTACGCTGTTAAGTGTGACCTCCTCCAAACGGTAAGTCCAGTGTTCCTGGATGACCTCAAGAATCTCCAATTCTTTCACGTCCAGTACCTTCATAATACCTGTAATCCTTCCCTTTACACCTTTTTTTTCTATGTGGATAGTCATTCGTTGATCTTGACCATCTCGCTCTTCGCCCCTTTAATTTCGTCGAGCAGCGCGTTCTTCAAATACAGGATCGTGTCATTTATCTTCCACCTCATATCCTCCTCTATGTCATTTTTCGCCACTTTGTTCATCTTTCTTACTTCATCTTGCCATCCCCTCCTTCATTCTACTCAAAACCTTCGCGAACATCTCTTCCATATTTTCTCACTCCTGATACCAAGTGTGGTCACATTATTAAAGTAAACACAATAAATTACACCGTCTTTCATTACTTTGTAGGTATATTTTAAAATTAAACATACTTATTGTTGCCACACTCACGTGTTAAAACAATTATCTTTGACAACTTTGTAAAACAAAATGCATTAGCAACAATAAAATACATTCTTATTGAAGGACATTTTATAATTTTTCAAAGTGTAATACAATTTCATAAATTGTTGTATGATTCTTTCATCAGAACCTTACTGGTGAGCCTAATATAAATGAGCTATTGCATAAACAAAGTCCTATGAATCTATATAATTCTAAATATTGTTGCCATAGAAACCTAGTAAACGTTTAATAAAGGTGCAGTACCACTTAGTTATTGTGCAAAATATATGCTCAGAAAATTATGCCAAAAATTAAAAGTTATTGCTAGCTTAAAAGTAATATCTGGTAATTACTAATTATAACAGTTAATACTTCATGGATGTATTTTGAAGAATTAGGTAAATGACAATGTTAACTTTAATAATAATTTGCCCACCTGTGTAAACATAAACAGAGAACTGTGATTTGCATACAGATAAATTAACAACAAATTCTGCTTCGTGGCCAGCTATTTTAAAATTCAATCGTTGTTGCCTTGTGCCTGAAATCAATTTTCTCAACGTCGTGATCTTTCGAGAAAATGCCTAACTTCTGCTTTTTGTTCTAGATCCCTATAGGAAGAGACATATTCTACTCATATATATGGTTGTTTCGAAACGAAACAGAACGGGCCCGCCTCGGTAGGGCAATGGTAGCGTGTCTACCTCACGTTCAAGAGGTCCCAAGTTCGAATCCGGCCAGGGTGAGTTACCTGGATAAGATTTTTCCGGGATTTTTCCTTATCTTGAAAGCCGAATGTCGGGTAACTCAACGCTCTATGGACTCTGGGCTCATTTGAGCATCATTTCACCCATTCCATTCACCGTCCGATATGACTTAACGTTGGAGGACGTAAATCACGACAACAACAAAGCCGAACGAATATAGCAATTTCCTAGTTTATAAATTAACTAGTCCGAATTTCCGTGTCGCAGCTTCGAAATTCTTTCAGGTATAATCTTATGGAGCATTTAAGTGTCACTCCAGCAACCCAGTCTGAGTCACAACTTCTGAAGATGCCAGGCGGAGAGACGGGCGAAACATCAAATGTTATTTGAGCCAATTGACCACGACCAAAAAGCCCAGATAACACATTTTATTGGATTAACGCTGGCCGTGAAAGCCTAAGCATGTACAGAATTTCAAATTCTTTAGGAGGCCACAGACCCCAGATATAAAAACGCGCGGAAGTCCCTCACATTTCCAGGCTATAAGATGCACCTGCCTAAAGAGAATGATAAACAAGTAACCCTCTAGTGTCCCCGAAGATTACTCTTTCCTCTGAGAAAGCCTCCGCACTATCTGTTCTGCACTACAGCACGCCGCGAAACCTAAAGACACACCTACTAGATTAGAAGGAAACAGAACAAAAGAGAACTGATGAAAAGGAAACAGTTGCATATGAGAAACCAACCCAAAGTTCGTTCTATCGAGCGAGCAAAACCATGTTAGAATAGGCAATCAAGGAGAATTAAACTTGGGACCTCTTGTTTCGGATTGCAAAACCTTGCAGGTTACAGCGGGGACTATTTTCAAGTACAATTATTTTTTCAAAACTATAAAAATGGAATAACTACAAACATGTAGTTTATATAAACTGGCTAATTTGCTAAAGAGATTTTCTAGATCAGCTCCAGGAGATGTAGCCTTACTAGAATTATGAAAAACCAAAAGAAAGGTAAGTATAATAATTGAAAGAATCTTGTAATTTTGACATAAACGCTTGATAAAAGATGACGTAATCCTAAAGGTATAAATAAACAAAAGAAAACAGGACACAGAAAAAGTTAGTGGCCAGTTAGTTTTCGTCTGTAGACCAAATAGAAATGGGGAACTTAAGAAGACTAGAAAATAGGAACGTAGCAGGTTTATGGAAAACAGAATTAGAGTGGAGGTATAAAAAGACAAGAAATATGGGGAGGGTTATAGAATATAAAACATTAAAATAAAAATAAAATTAAATATTAAAATGCTATAGGATAATAAAGGAGAATGGGGAAAACAAAGTTGTAGACCAATGTAGCAGACAGGAGAGGGAAGGAATGGCTTGGATGAAAACAGGATTAACGTTCCAAAGGGGACTAAGAAGTAGCAAGGTAGAAATATGTGAATTATATAGAGAAGCAAAAAGTACAGTTCATATTCTGACAAGAGTATCAAGAGCTAGCAGCATTGAGACAAAAAGTATGGGAGAAGAAATAAGATTACATGCAAAGCGATTTGATTGCCATAAAAACTATTACGGGAGAAAAATGAAAGTTGAAACAGAAATGTTGGATAGGTACCTGTTTTGGAAAGCTAAAGAGAAGTGGATGAGGAAAGCAAAATAAAGATAGGGAAAGAAAAATGTCTCCAAGAGGAAGCAGATAGCAAACTAGAGTAGATGACAGAGTGGTGACTATGCTTAGCAATGCTAGAAGGCCTGGATGCCAAGTAGGCTGAGCTAGCTAATGTAAGAGATGGCACCAAGCAATTTGTACAACTAGGTTAGGAAAATAAACATATAATGAAGATAAACATATTGTAAATAGCAAGTGGTATAAATAAATATATTCTATAAACTGACAAATATGTTGAAACTGTGACGAACCGATCTCAACATATTTATATCAAAACGATGCCGATGTCAACATTAAATGTCCCTTCAACAGTAACTATAGAGGATAATTTTGTTATTGCAGTGTTATAGTATTCATTTTCTCCTTAAGGTATTAAGTTTAAACATGAAGATTGCAGAATAAAACACGAACATGTTCTACAGACATTGCTCATTAAGGCCGTTGAAGCTTAAATTCTCTCTGTGGTGATTATACCGCGCATAAACTTCCACCAGAAATTTAATGCCCATTATAAAACAGCTAACTTTAGTTGGCAGAGATGCTTAACATTAAACCGAAGAAAAGTTGGATCTTTAAAATATCCCGCTTGCATAATGCACGTTTTATTTGCCATTAAATAAGTAATTCCTTAGCTAACCTGCTTTGTATTAGTACTTAATTCAATGTATTTTACATTTCTACACTTTCGTAAATTTTCCGCAGAAGGCAATGTTTCAGAGTCAAGAGGATTTATCATCGATACTTTAAGGACAGTCACAGTTTTAGATTTCTACGTAGTCTAATTAATATTGAACTATCCTCTTCTATCTCATAGATCACTAAAGTTAGAATAACATCGCCTAATTATATTTTTTTTTTTAAAGTTATGATTGGTTGCACTCTCCGCATTGTGCATCAATCACATTATTGCTGACAATACACTTGATACCAAGATTATATTGTCTATATTAAAAATTACATCAGAAGAAACTGGGAAAATCAGTGGTATAACAACTCAAACAGCAAACTGCATTATATATTAATGGAATATTAAGACCTCCTCTTAAACAACTGAAACGTAAAGAACAAGTGGCTTTAACTAGACTAAGAATTGGTAATTGCAGAATCACCATTCATACCCCATATCCAAGGATCCAGTCCCCATATGTGACCTGTGTCAGACAGCTTTAACAACTGTACATAGCATCACTAATGCCCGATTTCACCAACAACACGAGTTTAGCAATATTTAAAACAAAAATTTAATTTCACCAACAAGTGTTAGCGTTGTTAAATCTCATGTTAAACTAACACGCTGAATTTCTAATGTTAAGTCCTTAACAATTGTAAATAGTCAAGATGGCGAGCATGAACTCAGCTGTTGATGTCGATTTGCTATATTTAAGACCGTCTAAATGGCATTCGTAATAGAGTAAGGCCTATGAGGAAAAATGATTTTGAGGAACTATCGGAGGTATAGACTGTCGAAACATGTTGCTGTGAAGGTTACTGCGGAAGAAACAAGAGAGGTTAGAACATGCATCGAAAGCAATATGGCGATCTCGCCTTTGCTTCAAGTATTAATAACTTTGCGATTTTATAATTCACTGAATTCTGTGGATAATACACTGTCCACCTCCTGTCTTGAAACGTTCAAGTCACTTGTCCTTCTCCGCTCCTCGTTTTAAATTTACGTAATACTGAGTTAGAACATGCATCGAAAGGAGTATGACTATCTCGCCTTAGCTTCAAGTATAAGTAACCTTGCGATTTTATAACTCACTGGATTATGTGGATAATACACTGTCCACCTCCCTTCTTGAAACGTTTAAGGCACTTTTCCTTCGCACCTCGTTTTAAATTTACGTAATACTGAGTTAGAACATACATCGAAAGGAATATACCGATCTCGCCTTTGCTTCAAGTATTAATAACTTTGCGATTTTATAATTCACTGAATTATGTGGATAATACATTGTTCACCTCCCGTCTTGAAACGTTTAAGGTACTTGTTCTTCGCACCTCGTTTTAAATTTACGTAATACTGACAAGTTGTTTGTAGTAGGGACACATGCATTTGAATTAAATTCGTTTCCAATATTTTCCCCGTGACATCTTTCTCTTTTACATTTACTGCACCCGTCCTCTTATTTTCCACGATATCCTTACACTTCGTCACCATTTCGATTAACAATTCTTTCTCCGTCGATGAGAAATTTGTCTCACGGCTTTATTTATGATTTTGTTCATCCGCCATTCGTGCAGACGAAAATGAAAACAAAAACGCATCGGAGTACGTTCAGAAAATCATCCATAGCCTTCTATAGCTGTGATATTTACAAGTTTCTTGGCGTTAACACAAGTTTGTTAACATTTTAAGAAAACAGGTTGGTGAAATGCAAGAAATATAACATTAGTTTTAGCGCTGTGACAATTGTTACGTTACATTTGTTAACGTCGATTTTAACATCTGTTGGTGAAATCGGGCATAAATGTGCCAAGTACACAAAGTGGTGCAGAAGAACAAGCTTCCATCTTATGATTCTCCTGTACTTAATGGTCCTACAATGATCAGTAACATTCCACAATTTAGGAAAGACGCCTCATTATTTCAGTTGTAACTTTACTACATCCCTATTGTTCTCAATATTGTACTGCTGTTAATATTCCACTTTTTTTTTGTAAACCTACCAAACAATGTTATAAATTATACCAATGTTATATCCATATAACTTTTTGAACACTGTATCAGGATGTATTACTGAATTAACATAGATATTATGTAATTACTTTGTGTACAGTAGCAACATGACCCTGTAGTTAGCGACTATAAACAAGGCATTCCTTTCCTAACATCTGTAGTTGCATTGTGTCATGCAATAAAGAAATAGTGAAATAGTGGCTACTTGGCACAATAAAGTGTATCTTTGTGTAAGATAAATGTTCACTTACTTAAAACAATTGGTTTACGACTGGAAATCTATCATTTTAGGTCTTATTTACTGGCACTGTTGTGCAATACGATGGATTTATTGCTTTTTGAAAAAAAAAAAGTATAGCTATAAGGAGATTAACTGAATTGAAAATGTCACAATCACCTGTTTAATATTATTGATAACATTCTCGGTAATAAACAATATTAGGAACCAGCAAGGGAGCTTAAAATATTTCAAGAAAAAATTACTTAGAAACTTGGTTTGCCTGAAAAAGATACTGGTAATTAAATAATGCAAATTTAAAGAAATACTCTCAACTACTTATAGGATATTAAGAGAATATTTAACTTTATTAACTTTAGTGTAAATATTTCACGTATGCTCAAGTTGTTCTCGGGAAACAAGTCAGGTGAAAAGACGATTAGAAATCGATGTTTCGACAGCTTACATCTCTCCCATCGTCAGGATATTCATTAAAAGTTATAATCACTAATGAACACTGGGTATAACACAAGTACAAACAAAGATAAAACACTATGAAAATTTCCATTACTGAACAAAATACTGTTTTCAGTAAATTTAATGCCAGGTCAGGAGATGGTGTGAGTATAACAGATTAATTGGGTCAAAGAAACGTAACTACTTGACTTGACGATCAAGCTGTATAGATCTGTACTTCTTAAGTCGATGGATTTCCATTTAAAGGCCGGTTTCCAAGAGGATCTGAACTGAAATCCAGCGTCACGATTAAGCATGCCCCTTTCGGAGAAAATGGCCAAAGCCTCCTGAACTCTCAGCTCTCAGTAATTGTTGCATTTTGCCAAGATGCTCGTCTCCCGAAAGTTGGCTCTATGGTTGTTATCAAAACAATGCTCTGCCAGTCCAAACTTCTCAGGTTGCATTAAAGGAATGCTCCGTTCATGTTCGTTTATCCTGGTAGCGATGGTCCTTCCGGTTTGTCCTATATACGGTGTCCCACATTCACAGGGAATGCGGTACACTCCCGGAACTTGGAAGTCCAGTTTGTCTTTCACTGGTCTCAACAGATGTTTAATCTTAGGAGGTGGCTTGTGGATGGTGCTGATGTATTTGGCGAGAATTCTGCTGATTCTGCCGGATAGATTGCCGGTAAACGGGATGCAGGCTGTAGCGATAGGCTTATCTGACGCTTGCTGTATTACAGGTTTCCCTTTCCTAGCTCTGGTGATCGAGGCTTCAACGTCATATTCGGAGTAGCCGTTTTGACGGAAAGTGAGTCTCAGGTGCTGCAATTCTTGTTTTAAGTGACTGGGATCAGAGATAGACAAAGCTCTGTGGGCCAGTATATTGAGAACTCCCAGTTGTTAAAACTATGAGCGTTCAGATAGAGATCCGGGAGGAGCACGCTTAATCATGATGCTGGATTTCAATTCAGCGCCTCTAAAAAACCGGTCTTAAAATGGAAATCCGTCGACTTAAGAAGCGCAGATCAATACAGCTTGATAATGAAGTTATATAGTTATGTTTCTTTGACACAATTAATTTTCTATACTAACGCCATCTCCTGACCTGGTATTTAATTTACTGAAAACAGTCTTTTGTTCAGTAATGCGAATTTTGATGGTGTTTTGTCTTTGTTTATATTTGTTTTATATCCAGTGTTTCATCTGTGGTTATAACATTTTTGATAACATATAATAAATATCGTGATGATGGAAGAAATGCACGCTCCCAAAACGTCGATTTCTAATCGTCTTTTCACCTGGCTTGCTTCCCCAGAACAACTTGAGCATATTCGTCGCCAGAAAGCTTCAGGTTCTATTTTATATTTCATATATCTTCATTTATTGTTACTCAAAATGCGTTTCTAAGCGGTAAATGAATAAGTGATTGTGAAAACCTTAAAGTTTGTCATTGCTAGCAATGTACTTTGGATATGTAGTGTACCTATATTTATTTTCTAGTTCATTTAGCGGTTATTGCACCTACCACTACAACTGACATGATATTTTCTGGTATGGATAAGATATACTTTGGGGTAAGGTTTATCCAGTGTTCGGATTGGGTTGGACTCGATGGGACAGTGTGTTCCCGACACCCACGGGGAATTGGGTACCTCCGGGCAGGCTACGGCCGCCCGGAGGGGGTAGAGGGTTACCTCTTAAGTCCCAGGTACTAGCCTGCAGAGCTAGTAGAAGGTGTGCTAGATCAACAGGCGGCCCCACCGAGGTCATATCGGTAGTCTTCCCTGCGGGGTTGACACGCGGAAGTGGCGTATCCACTTCCATCCCGTCTTGACTTTGTGCTCAGCGGAGGGGGGGGGCTTTTTAAGAAATCAGGCATTGCCCTATGGAAAGAGCCCCGGAGTATCCATCGCTCCTGGTTTGAAGGAGTTCCGGGTCCTTGGTCCTATGGGTCCAGGACTAATGGGAGTAGAACCTCTGCACATAACTCGATATGGAAGCCAGTATATGTACACTAACCTCAAAATGTTATTGGTGTTTACGCATCTTTCTGTTGTGCTTTCTAGATATGTAAGAGGAAAATGCCTCGCTGCTTTTAGGTTGTTTATTTAAATCAGTATTCATGGTCAAGTATGTCATACTGTCTCTTACATTTTAATAGTATGGAACAGGAAAACATTAAATGAAATTCAAAAAATAATAATAAAGGAGGTGCAAAGGCATAGGAATATAACGTGTAGCTTAGCATTCACTTCTAAATTACGACTGTTTAACATAGGTTCTCCATCTCGTAGCATCCTTTCTCATTATTTTCACTGAAAAATGCATGGTCGAGCCTGTTTTGTTTTATAAAAGGGTTTATTCGCTGGACCTCATCCAAAGTTATGCAGCCTAAAAACAGGTTCCATTCGTAACTTTCAAACGTCATTCTTCCTCATTTCTTTATTTAAAATCATCTCAAATATATTTATAATTTATGTTGTTGCTTTTAAGTTTAATGTCTTTAATCTGGTAGGTCATATTGGACGTAAATAGCTGCTAAAATAGATGAAATTACGTTCTAATGACCAAGGGTTCCTTAGAGAATTCTTCCTCTCAGCATAAGTGAAAAACCTGGAAAAATGTTAAAAGGGTAAGTCACTCTATTTTCTAGTTCGGAAGCCCTTGAATGTGAGGCAGACATGCTGATCTCACAGCACGAGAATAGCCTGTGTATTGTTTTGTTTTTCACACAAACCGTTCCCTAACACTATCAAAATAATAGTCTACACTCCAGTAGAATACGCCTATTTAACTAAAAAATATGTTGATTTTTACTGTAAAGTGGATCAGAAAAAGAAAAGATATAGGAAAAATATTGAAAAAATTAAACTAGAGTGAGTCATTGGACATTTCTTTAAGCTTTATGGCAAAATAGTTCAAAATGAAAACAGTACAAAACCGAAATGTGTAAGAGCAGTGGAGCCCAGTGTTGTATCTTGTTTGTTCATGACATATTTTCACTCCATATCACCTTCTTGTTTTGTGCGTTCTCCCTTCATTCATTCAGATAACCAAGCATTAGAAAGGTTTGTTTTTGAGTCCCACGAAAGCGTAGTATGTAGGCAAACAGTAAATGGAGGCACCTGCGCCCTCTTTTTCTTAAGGTTGTGTGTCACTGTGTAATAATATGCACAAGTGAGTCATCTTTATGATTATGCCACGAATGAATTTTCTTACATTAAGCGCCATTGTTGCTGAGAAATTGTTTACTAACGTCAAAGAGTTGGAGTCATTTTATGTAACTCCAATAGTCATATCGGTGGCCATTCTCATTTGGAACATAACTCGTAATCGTTGGGTTTTAATCCTTAGATCACGCACACATTCGCACGCTCATTCATATTCCAGACTCTGGGGAAGATGAGGAATTATCTTGGTCGGAGAAAAATTCCCACCCCCACATCATCGAACCCGGGAGCCCTAGCAAGGCAGGCAGGTGCTCTACCTACTGAGCTACGGGGCCAGCCTATGTAACCTTGGTATTATAAATAATTGTAGAAAATAATTCATAAAACAAACGGCATCCTTAGCTAACTGGAGTATCTTAGAACGTCTTCATATATTATCTGATGTTACTTTCCTTCCTGCAGTTCATTTGCTGTTAACGGCCAGTGAAGCAATGAACAAAACAGTCACTTACATGGGCTCTCTTTCTGGGAGAGAAATAAACAGGTTTTACGGAAAGTGGTGTACCTGTTTTAAACTCAGCACATCATTTAGTAATGTATAACGTATTTTGAGAAAATAATTGATTACAAAATGGTGACATCTCCCTATGTTGAAATGCCTATATTACGTCACTGCTACAGAAAATACGTTTTCGCTATTATTGGCACTCGTGCCATAACAAGCTGGTTACACACGACATTGAACAAAGCAACAACCTCATTACAATAATAATGAGAGAGTTGCATAAATTGTTACGCAGGCCCCCTACACCCAACAATCATAATATTTTGAGAATGAGTTGACGGAACTTCTCCTGGAACATCTAAAATCTTGCAAGTCATTATACACTAAACTCTTCAAGGGTTGTAGGTGTAATTATGTCGGCAAACAACCAGCTTGGCAAAATGCAATAGTTGCTGGGAGCGGAGAGTTAAGGAGGCTTTGGCCAAATCCTCCGAGAGGAGCACACGTAATCGTGATGCTGGATTTCAGTTCAGCTCCTCTGGGAAACCGGCCTTAAAAATTAAATCCGTCATTTTAGTTAATTGATGGAAATTAATCATTTCTCCACACTAGCCGTATATAGGCTAAGATATTTGATGGATAGAGTCAACATGAAAAATTCAATGCCATGGCCGGGATTTGAACCACGGATCTCCTGGTTTCCGTCCTGTCGCTCTTAACCTTTGAGGTACCATGGCCAACGTGCCCTCCTGACATTAAATTCTCCATTTGACTCGTATATTTCCCCGGTAGACCACTAGGAGCTCTCGCATCCGAGATACGAGTCAACTGGAGAATTTAATGTCAGGAGGGCACGTTGGCCATGGTAGCTCAAAGGTTAAGAGCGACTGGACGGAAACCAGGATATCCGTGGTTCAAATCCCGGCCAATGCATTGAATTTTTCATGTTGACTCTACCCATGAAATCCGTCAACTTAAGAAGCACACATCTATGCAGCTTCATCATCAAGTTAAGTAGTTACGTTTCTTTAACCTAACTAATTTGCTACACTCACGCCATCTCCTGACCTGGCATTTAATTTACTGAAAACAGTCTTTTGTTCTTTGATGCAACTATTGATAGTGTTTTGTCTTTGTTGATATTAGCGTCATAAACAGTTATACATTTTGTGGTTATAACATTTATTAAAATATGCTGATGATGGGAGTGATTACGCTACGGAAACGTCGATTTCTGATCGCCTTTTCACCTCGCTTGCTTCCCGAGAAGATCTTGAACATATGTATTTATTGTTCTTAAGGTGAGCTATCACTTTTTTTTTTAATTTACACCCTCCAACGTTAAATCATATTGGACGATGTATGAAATGGGCGAAACGATGCTCAAACTAGTCCGGGGTACACGAGACTTAGAGTTACCTGACTTTCCCTTATCAGGATAAGGGGAAACTCCGGAGAAACCTTACCCAGGTAGCTCATACATTAATACACTAAATTCTTTAAAGAATGTAGCTATATTTATGCACATGCTGTTCTTAACCTGAGCTATCACGAAAACTGCGCAACAGTGCTAACATAAATTAAGACTTTTAACTTGATATTACGTCTGAATATGTAGCAACTTTTTCATACAAATATGCTTGTTATTGGAGTGAAAATGAAAACGTTTCGTGACAATTTAAATATTCCTGAGTAGAAGGGGGTTGCGCATTTGAGACTCTCCTGATATCCTTCACATTTTCGTAACGTTTTCACAAATGTTTTGCAAATTTGTTGTGCATATTGAATCCCTTTATAAATTATATGTTTTAAAGAAACATATACACATGTTAACGGAAAACTCGGGTGTGTAACAATTACGTGAATTTTTCTGCTCACTACATTCACAATTCTTCTCTTTATTTCCAATAGAGATAAATCTTTATTACAGATTTCGTTGTACGTATGTGGTAAAGAGACAAAATAAATTAATGAACAATTCCTAATTTGGAAAAAACATAAGTACTTTAAAATCGAATACATAACAAAAAGTATTTGAAAAGGTTTACCACATACATACACCAATTATTCGGTACAAGTTGTTGTTAACGAAATCTGCATGACTGAGTAATAAGACCTTTGTCTATCTGTTGCCTTTACCAGTTATGTAAAAGTTATTCATAAAGAAACAACTGCCGAATCTATTCCCGAAACGTCATGTTATATAGTTTATTTGACATGAAAACTTGTTAAACATGTGGCACGTTTATCAAAATTATAAGAAAATCAGAATTTTCAGAAAGTAATTCATAAAAAGGTTAGTTCAGGATGGGGGATTTCTTACAGCAAGTAGAGGAAGTACTGTACTCCAACGGAAATATACATTTTGAGACTCCTTGAACAAAAATAAAGAACATTCCTAGAACAATTTTTCTGTATGGGATCTTGGATAAGTGTTGCAATTGTTAAGACGATGAATGCAAAGTTGAAACTGTTGTGCATTAATAATGAATTTTCTCACAACCCAATTAAGTACTCTGAAACCATTATTTTCTAAAAAAACACTCTACGAAACAATTTAGAAAACAATGGCTTAGGGGATATTTAGAGAAAAAGAGATAGAAATTATAAAGTTTTCCGGAGGGGTGTTAGAAAAAGATTTGAAGATACAGAGATTCAAAAAGTGTTCAGCCAGTTAGGCGAAAAGAGGTCATTGGTATATTATGTTGAGTTAAAAAGTGGCTGGGGAAGGGAGCAGTATATAGATAAAACCATTAATGAAGAAAGGAAGGGGATAGCATGGCTGAGAGCAGGAGTGTGGTGGCTAAAAGGGCAGTGGAATGGGTTTGTGCAAGACAAGTGCCCATTGTGTGGGGGTAAGGAAGATGTGGAACATATACTTTTTGCATGCAGGGAAACAGAGATTTGGAAAAAAGAATACACCTGGAGAAAAATTAAGCGAAATCCTGATATATGTAAAATTATAGATAAAAATCTCAAGAATGTCGGACAGTTCTTAGATAAAGCGAAAAATAAATGGAAGTGGACTGTGAAAAAAGGAAATGAACAATAGTAGTAATGGTAGTAATGTTAGTAGTAATAGAAATGTAAGTAGTGTATTACACGTTTTGTAACTCAATGGGCTGCCCACCAATTAATGGCCTGGGCCAAATACTGACGAGCAGCCCAACAATTGTAATAGCTTAGTACACTAAATAAATAAAAAAGTACTCTGAATTAAGTTTAAAGTATAATTCTATAGAGTGGTTTACATAGAACTCAAACATTTCCTTCTGTAATTATTCCTTTGGATATATTCATTCAATGACCCAATTTTAGTAACAAATTAAGCAGAACGTTCTGGAGTTTTGATTCCTTGTCACTAGATGGGCAGATGTTTATGTTTGATTTCTAATTCCTATTGTTGGCAGCTGTTTTCGACATTTTATTCTAGTCAACGTTGATTTTATGTTGACTAGAATACTGGACTACAAATTCAATTACAGTTACTCAAAGGGCATCCAGAGAGAAATTGGTGCTCACAATCCTCCCAAAAGAAACACAATACTGGGACTGGTAAACAAATTGGAAACAACTGGATCTCTAGTAAGTGAAAAAGGCAAGTATCGTTCATCTAGGCTTTCCACGGTTGTTGTTGACGTAAGAGCACGACTGGAACAGTGACCCCCCAAAAAATCATTAAGACGTTTGTAGCAGGAGACAGGGTACATCCACTCAATTTGTCAGAGAGCTCCGAAAAGTGCAGGCCTAAAGCCATTTAAGGTCATGGTTCTTCGTCAGCTACAGGAACCAGATAACGACCAAATATTGATTATTGCCGTTGGTTTCAGACGATCATTGTGCAAAATCCTGCCATATTGTCCATCACAGGGTCCACAGATGAAGCATGGTTCTATTTATCCTTTTACATGAACTCACAGAACTGACGCCATTGGGTCATCGAAAATCCACGCGTCATCCATGAAGCACCTATGCACTCGGCTAAAATCGGAGTTTGGTACGCAGTATCCGCAGAGAGAATAATGGGGCCAATCAGTTTTAACCAGACTATGAACACTGCAGAGTACCGACTGATTTTCATGGAGTTTGTTGATCAACTGGACGATGTACAGCTGAGTCAAGGATATGTTTAGCAAGATGGCACATATGCCATACATCAAATGAATCAATGGAAGTAATTGCAAGTTTCTTTGACGACCGGATAATTTCCAGGAACCTGTGGCCACCGAGATCTCCTGATTTGACATCGCCAGACTTATTTCTATGGGGTTAGTTAAAATACAGGGATTACGCCACACGTCCCCAAACATTGGACGATCTGAAGCACATCACACAGACAACAGAATCCTCCAACAAGTGGCCAGTAACATAGAATGACGTGTTGAGTTGAGCCTCAAGCAGGATGGAGGACATTTTCAACATTTGCTGTAGAGGTAAATAATATCCCAATATTTCTCTACGTTTTAGATATAATAAGCTGTCGCTAGCACAATTCGTTTTAAAACAATTAATGAAAGAATTATGTCAGTTCTGTACAAATCACTCTGTAGCAGAGCCTAGTGAGTATGTACAAATTTCAATTTTGAACTAATTTACATAGAGTAAAATACTCCGCAATAATAAATATAATAATCTAATTTATCATTAGGATTCACATGTCTGAAACTTTCAAATACGAACCACAGAAATACCGGCAGCTAAATAGAAAATATTGTGACTTTGATTTCTTAACTGTTATTTCCCAACTTCCTCATCATCACTGCCCTAATTTGATCGACTTCGACTTTTTACTATCACTTCGCTTTCTTCGTTACCTAGCGGTGTAATGGAATATGCATAGCTTGGCCACTACCTCCGGACAATTCACTCGCTTCGGACTCGAACACAATACTTCTCTAGTCTCTTCTACAGTAGCAGCACTTACTACATACAGTAATTGTAACAAATGCGCTCAGAGAACAGCACTTTCTGTCGCACCAGAAACCATTCAACTCAATAACACTCATCAAAGAATTATGTTGGCTTAAATAGCCTTAGAATTCCAGAACGTTCTAGAGTCGAGTAAAGGGAAATTTCCAGAAGATCCCGGGTACATATAGATAGCAGTTTTGGTGTTTAAGCTAGGCGAAAGTCTTACGGCCCCTATGTATCTCTATTATCTCAACACCGAACTGCTGGTAACCTTGAAGCATAGCCGCTACTTCACAATATCCACCAAGTAGCACTTCAGGAGGACTAAAAGCAAACAAAGTTAGAAGATGCCAATCAGTTCATAAAATGCAATGTTCTGACGCGAAGTGCCAAGGCAAGGAGGTCATCAACAGTAACGACCATCACCACACATTTAGCTTTGAGTGCCAGAGCATCTTTGTGTCACCAGAGACGGCTCATGTGACACATTGATCCACATTAAGTGTTAATGTAGGAACATCGCACGACTGTTTCCTTAAAAACGTGCCTACCAATCTTAATGGCCAGATGTGGATGGTCAGTCTTCCGTCATTTCACATGTAACTCCGTAGAGAGTGAAGGACTACTGTATGCTTTATTTACAGGGAGTTGCAGAATTCAACCGCCAAAATCTTAGAACTTACAATTTTAGTAGACAAACTTTAGAGTTATATAATGGTTTTTAATCTGAATATAATGCTAAATACAAATTGATAAAGAATTAGTATAAATGTGGTATTGAAATACTTAACTTCTCTTCCATTTTCACAAGGAGAATCATGTGCATGAGACAGACAAGCTGCCGTAATAGTGCAGTTAGTGTCTATGAATCTAGTGGTACTGAGTTCAAAATCTATACAACAGTAACATGTTTTTCACACTAAACAAATGAATGACATACAATCGGAAAATCTTGATGTGGCAGCTGAGTAAAGACGCACATTAAAAGAATGAAGTCTAATACCACACCTGGAAGGAGAGTGAGGATTATTTCTACATGTGGGGCAGTTCATGCATACACCATCAATGGCTCCACATGTAGAAATCGTGCTCACTCTCCATCCAGGTGTGGTATTAGACTTAATTCATTTGATCTGCGTCTTTACTCAGCTGCCACATCAAAATAATTGTACTATACCTCCGGAGTGAACCTAGTTTTAATTTCTCGTGTTGTTTTCAAAGTTAATCTACGTATTCACATGGAGTGTTTGCACAACACAGCATGACCACAATTACCCGCAAGTATTAATGCAGCAAAGTTTTATCAATAGCGTCCTGTCTCGTTATTTTTTTTTTTTTTTTTTTTTTTTGTGATTTTACGTCCTCCAACGTTAAGTCATATCGGACGATGAATGGAATGGGCGAAATGATGCTGAAACGAGCCCAGGGTCCATGGAGCTTAGAGTTACCCGACATTCGTCTTACAGGATAAGGGAAAAACCCGGAAAAAACTTATCCAGGTAACTCACCCTGACCGAGATTCGAACTCGGGACCTCTTGAACGTGAGGCAGACTCGCTACCACCACGCTACCGTCCTGCCTCGGTATGTTTTTTAATCTAGATGCTGCAATTATCCATGAACTCATAGACCCTAGAGAGGCACGCTGGGTGCACAACACTTCCCTACAACTTCTGAAAGTTTGTCGGGTAGATTCTGGAACATCCTATGTTCCAAAATAATTGTTTAGAAACTTAATTTATTAAAATTAAGAATTATTTGAGTCACAAGAGCGTCAGCGAGTTGGAATATGCACTCGAAAAAAAAATTGTGAACGCCGGTTTTAGTTGTGTCAAAAGCTGCGTCTATATCTGCAATTACTATCAGTAGATTGTGTTAGGGTTAGCCATGTCCTTATCTCTCTGATTGAGCTTATACATTATAAAGATTTGGAGTATAATTGGAACCTCCTGTGGCAGTTGTAAACCTTAGCCACATCTACTGGCTTCTTACTTTGTCTGAGGTACTGTCTCCACTTTACTGTTCTAAACTTATACGCTCACATGAGCACTTGAAGTAACTTGTGCATGTAAAGATTTAAATATTTACCATTTGAATATGTATTACTCGACAGGGCGTTGAGGTGTATTGACCTTCAGGCCTCTTCGATTAGAAGAGTGAAATATTAGTAAGTTGACGTACAGTAAGTTACGAAACACAAATAGAGCGATTGGATGCTGCGTGTGTCTCGCGCCTGCCGATGTATGACACATTGCTGTCCAGAAGACATGATTATATCTGAACAGACTATACATATACTGGACTCACCGTGTATGTGCGATAAACTCAGATAAACATCTCTATGTTGCGAATTTTTTCCGATACGCCTTCTCACATTGCCATGTAGTAATAGGGTAATTTGTTTATGGTAATCTATTCCGAAGTAGGGTTAGCAAGCGTCACATTACTTTCCTTGCTCTTCCTCGTCATTTCCTTTGCGATTAATGAAATTATTGCAGATAAAAAACGTAGAAAGCAGAATTACACCACACAAAAGTACATAGCTCAGAACTGGTTCTTTAAGGTTTGTTTACCGTTTTGCTATTAAATTGAGAGACTTTTGATGAACCCAGTTTCCCCGTAACATACTTCTCAATGTAAGTCCCGGGAGCACCTTCGAGAAGCGATCGGATAGTTCTAGATATCCTCTCACACGCTTTCCCTGAACATTTTAGTGTCCACTGACAGTGGAATGGAAATCAACTTAGCTGCAAACCATGAAAGTATGAATAAGAATGAATGAACAGGTGAAGTGTGAGTGAATCTGTGAATCAGTGAATGAGTTACTGTACGCCATGAAGTGCTGTTGTGGCGTATAACGAATACTACTCGCTTGAAATTAGCGAAGTCCATTGTTTGATTCGCAAACTAATGAAAAGAGAATTAATTGAAGGCTGCTTCGGAAATGGTTCGCGCCTCTGTCACGTGCAAAACAAGCTGAGATGGCAGTAAAGACTGACTGTGCCACAATAGTAAAGTGAAGTACCATCGAAAACAAAACAAATGAACTCATCAAGCATAATATCCTGGAAATTTTATGCCGTTAAATTTATATTCATTATGAAAATTTTTATGAGCCAATGAAGTTTTATGAGCCTAATGTTCCTTAGGCACTCTTGGAGAAATATAGGTCATAAAAGCAGGAGTCAAATATTTGAATTAAACAAAGATCATATTGGTTCCCACTATAAAGTGAAATAAAGTGTTATGTATGCACAGAACTCTCAAATTTCAATTTACTTCCTTACAAAATATTAAACCGCTGTATCAGGTAATGAAAATCTAATACTTCACTTTTAATTTGCGATTAAATAAACAAAAAAATTCTGGTGTTAACCTCGTAGTTTGATCTACCTCCACATGGTCTGGATCTAAGATTCGTAATGTGGATGTATAGTGATCTAATGTAAATATAGAATTCAAAGAAAAACTAGAAAAATAATGAAAAATGTATAGGGGTAGGTCGTACAGTATCGGCCGGGTTAAGCTTCTTGACTCTGCTCTGTAGCTGTGGTGGTTAACCGGAATCTTATTATATTATTCTCTTACCTTAACACATGTTTTATAGAAAGTATAATGTAATAACTTTTATTTTTTAAATATATACTTTATTACATAAAAATTAAAAGAGCTAGAATTATAAGGCTTGTAGAAAATATCGGCCACTGCCTTTTGTTACAATATAGATTGTCAGTGCCACATATAGAACAATAGTAGAATACAAAAGAATGGGAACTCATTGTCACTATTTAGCTCACTGGTTTACAGAGATCGCAAATATAACGCTGCTATAGGCCTCAGAATATCTTCCGTGTGCTAAGAGCTACACTAAACACCATCAAGCACTCTGAGCAGACAAACAACTGAACAGAGGAAGAAGATATCCGACTATAGAACACGTGGATGTACAAGCTTGCTACTACTTACTGAAAATTTCTGCCACACGGAGGCGAAAAGGCAAATCACAGTAGTGGCCGGTACTGCATGCCGGCCGATACTGCACGACTCTCACCTACAAGTTACCATTATCGCCAAACGTCAATACGTTCTAGACGTAGAAAGCCACCGATACTATCGTTGCAGTTAATAACAAACAAAAAGGTAGGAAAGAAAACTGAAATTTTACTTAAAGCCCAAAACTTGCCAGGGTTTCATTCTGTGTAATTTTTGTCATGTGGCTAATTTCTGTAGTGGAATTGTCGCCTTCAGACTTAGGATTTTTTACGGGAAATAAATAAATAATCAAATATCCTCAAACGCATTTTTATAAGGAAATATTAGTAACTTCTAAATAGTTTGTCTCTATTGATGCAAAATTGTTGAATGGAAGTTACAAGCTACAAGTCATAACATTGAATTATTATTTGTGCCTAAACATCATGAAAATATAAAAATCTGTGAATATACCGCAAAGCTACAATTAGAGTATAAGATTTAAAAGATTGCCGGTGTCTCTAGCCAACAGAGTTACCACTGCAACATTAAATTGCCAATTTATTCGTATTTTTTCAGTAAACCATAAGTATATCTCAAATTAATTTTGAAATAACAACCCAATAGCGGATTATTAATACCTATAATTATAATTATAATTACAATGGTCTAACCATCATGACAACACTTCGACACGACACTACATTTCCCAACTGACGCATTAGTATTTGGTTAAATTTGAAGCCCAGAACTTTGTACTTAGGATTAGGATTTCACTATGGAGAGGATCCCGTACGTAGGCCACCATGATGCGACCACTGTGCTTATGCCCCCAAGTAGGGCAGCCCCGGGAAGAAGGATGAGGTGAGAGGAGACAGTGGGAGGCCGACCCAAGGAGCCACGACAGTGCAGAGGGCAGTGTCGTAGTTTACTTAGATAGACTTCTCCCGACCTACCACGACAACGGACACGCTCCCCTACAGTGGGACGGCAAGAGCCCAGCATCCGAGCCCCAAAGATCCCAGGCTGGCGGTCCCGAAATGGTCCCAGCAGAGGCGCGAAGACCGGCAGCCGACCTACCGGAGGAGGAAGTAGTTTTCCTCAGATCATATCTTCCCCCCATGCACCACCGAGACTCCCGCCGACACTTCAACCCTGATAGAGACCACCAGATGAGAGATGATGTGAAATGATAATGGAGATCAAATGGAGGGACAGGAAACTCGGGGATATAATTAACCTATCCAGCATTCGCCAAACAACTCAGGAAAATCCCCTAAAAAACCCATGGGTCAGGTAGGTCGGCCACGGGAATCGCACCTGGGCCTCGCGAATGCGGGCTAGAAACGAAATCGCCTGAGCCATCCCGCTCAGTGAACTAAGTACAATGACATTGTAAGTTGTATTTAGGATGTTACACAACTTCCGATCTCTTTTGATCTACAGACGGAAATACGAGTCGTTTAGAAGGTTTGATGTTGTACCAGTATATTGCTCTGGCAGTTAATTGGTTACAGCAACCAAACAGATCCGCAATTCAAGCCCAGATTGTGCCATTGCACTTTTCAGTGCGATTTTACATTTTCAACTCCGTTCTACACACTGCTGGGTAAAACAACAATTAATGATGACTACATTGAAACGTCTACTTCCTACGTTAGATGCTTCAGCATAGCCAATCGGAACACACTGTTTAAACAAAACGATCTGAAAGGTTAACGCAGCGACGATAGCAGACGGGCCATGGGAAATGTTAATTGCATTTTAGTGCGAAAACCTTTCCACAATTTCAACACTATTCCCTAATGGATAGAGCGCAGACTGTAAACATTTCCCAAAATTGTGGCATTATCCAAACATGACCACGTTTGGAGTAAACCTAAAACATCCAACTCCTAGGGGAAACCTAAATGTTCATATTGGAGCTTTTTGCTGCAAAGCTGAACAGCCAGCCAGCTGAGTAACTTTTAGGGGCGTTCGTTCAACTGCAACAGATGTACCATGCTAACACTTTCGTGATCTGAGTATTATATATGTATCATTTTAATATGATTTGTCTGATACAGAAGACCCGTACATCTGTATAATCTAAAACAAATTACAGATTTTCACTTCTTAAATTCAGAAGTGATCTATTATGCCACTTCGACAAGAGACAGAAAGCATGTTCTATTACACTGACATGACATATACTAGCCCCAAATCGTTTAGTTTAATAAACCTACCTTCTGCAAACTATTTCAGCAAAATCTTATTTTTTTCTATCTACTTCACATTAAATCTTTGCAGAAATATTTTCGTCCGGTATTCTGTGGTGGATACAAGGGAAATAGAGATACTCCAAAAAGTGTTCTTCTAATCATAGCACATAGAATATAAAAAGCACACTATTTCCTTAAATTGGTTGATATTTAGATTCAAAAGTAAAACGCAATTTGGGTTCATATATTGCTTAATTAGTGAACAGCTGTATGTTATTTAAGATCATGTCCCATTTGATATCAAACAAGGATTCGACTAGAAAACAGGATCCCACGTATGGTGCCTCCCTGACCTACATTCCTTCCCTTTTCTTATGCAGTTGTGTTTTATCCTGACAGTTCCATCTCTTTTCAAAGCCTTTGACTGCTATTTAAGTAATAAGGGTCGAAAACCTCCTGAAACTACAAAAGAAAAGAGAGAAATTTCAATCAGGTTATTTAAAAAAGGATTATCTTTTCAAGAAATTGGAGAAACAATTGAGCAGTACAGTGAACACTATTATATACATGTTTGATCAGAACAAAACTTAGGAAAATCAGTCAAGAAGCGGTCGTCCTGCAGTTCTATCCGAGATGGAGAAACAACACTTACTTAGAGAAGTCAAGAAAAATCCTAACTAAGTGCTCCAAAACTTGCTATTGCAGTTTCAGCACAAACTATAAGAAACGTGCTTTATGAAGCCGTGTATGGAGGCCGAACAGCCCGTAGAAAACCATACATCAGTAATGTCAACAGAAAGAAGCGAGTTGCTTTTGGAAAATATCATAAATACGATGGGTTTGATTTCTGGAAGAAGGTTTTTATTTACTGACGAGAGTCAATTTGAGCTCTTTAAGTCAAAAGCGAGAATAATAGTGTGGAGAAAAAGTAATTGTGAGCTTGAGGAGAAAAATATAACAGCTTCAGTTAAACATGGGGGCAGTTCAGTACTTGTCTGGGGCTGCATGAGTGTAAATTGTGTGGGAGATTTATATTTTATTAATGGAATTATGAACCATAAGGTTTATATAAGCATCCTAAAAACAGATCTGTCCAGAAGTGTGAATAATATGGGTCTTTCTGGGGATTATATTTTCACTCAGGATAATGATCCAAAACACACAGTTCTAGGTGCAAGGCTGTGGTTGTTGTACAATACTCCACGATGGATACCGACACCACCGCAATCCCCAGACATGAATCCAATAGAGAATTTGTGGAGAATTCCGGACAAAAATATTAAGAATCATCATATATCTAATATAAATTATCTAAAGAACGGTATACTAGACGAATTTCGTAAAATTACAGTGGAAATACTTAATCTTTGGTGAAATCCATTCCAAAGAGAGTGCAAGAGATTATAAAGAGGAATGGAGCGCCTACTAAGTACTAACCGTAACATTCTACACCATATGGTGTCACCCGAACGTCGGAACTCTCGATAGAACCGGCCGGCAGAAGGGCCAGACGGGAAGCATTCAGTCAACGCCTACCCTTTTGTCTCGTGTCACTAACTGAAGGGATGATTAGGAGAGCGGCACGAGCCCTGTACCGTCTCTTTCCCCTCCCACCAGACGTCTGGAAACCTCGGGATAATTGTGCGTACCGCGAAGTTTCCAGAAACGGCGATCTTCCCTATATAAGGCCTGTAGTTGGCGAGTCAGCTCAGTACTTGGCGAGCAGCCGTGAGGAGCGCCGAGTGAGATAACGGACCGGAAGACTGTGAACGTGCATCAGAGGAGTTGTACGTAACTGTGGGCGTGCAGTGGACCTGTGACAGACGAACTGGTGAATTGTAATTGTGTGCATTACGTAATTCTGTGTAATCAGCAAGTGTTCCGACTGGAATTCTGTGGAAATAAAGAACATTTTTTGAGTGGTGGAATTGGACTTTTAATTTCACGAACCCACAAAGTCACAATACTCAGTATGCAGACGAATACTTATTTTACATTCTATATTGCATATCTTTAATTTTTAATGTTTAACTTTGCTTATTTGAATAGATACTGTGTTTCTTTATTGTATTATCTTTTTCACTAATTAATAAATAAGACAGTGTCCCTGCTGTACTTTATTCTGATGATTTTCCACTATCCATACATCCTTAAACATAAACTCATGCATTAGACGAATACTTTTTGGAGTAATTATAGTTATAAAAAACCTGTCATAACTGGGCCTCAAAATTCCACGACAGCACATGCCAGCATATATGCTATATAGAAAGCTTTGGACACTCCTATCGTTTACTGGTTAAACAAAATATAAAAAATTATTTCTGGAAGAAAAAAGCTTTAAGATATATGTAATTTCTTTAATGGTTATATATTCAATAATTAGTATTTCATTAAAATCGTTAAAATCATTTAATTTTTATTCATGAAAAGGGTGGTTTGAGTTGTGTAGTTTTCTCTGAAAATTTTAATATATCTTTGGAAGAAATGAAACTTAAATGTCAGGTTTTACATTTATGGTCCCATTTGTTTTATAATTATACTGTTCACACATAAACATAAATAAAGATATACAGGCTTTTTTTCTAAAAATTCCTTATCATTTCATCAGGCGCCAAAACATACCTTCGGTAAAATATATACTTCTAAATTTTGGATGGAATTTAACACTTGGTCAACTTCCTGTAAATCCGTGATAGAGAAACTAATTTAAAGTTCGAAATTTGAGACTTCGTGAGACTAACAAGTCGCTATTCTATGTCAACAAACTCCTACATGAACACAGATGTACCGTCGCGGGTGTGAGCTTTGCTTAGGTTACACTAGTAGCCGTATTTGACCGAAAGGCACACCGAGTCCTCCTCGGTAACAACTTTAAACGTGCTATCGCTCTAACTTTCCTAGTTGTAGTTTACATAGCACTTCCCGATGTACGTTTTAATATGAAATCAAGCAAAGTAACAAAAGCATGGTAAAAGCTTCCTTTTCCGAAGTAAAAGTCATTACGAAGGATTGAAATCTTCGAAATATATTACGAACACCTTAGCATTAACTATAGCTAAGTTGCCTAACAAACAAGTCAAATAATAAAACATTGCAGCCCAATTGTTACGGTTAGAAAGTTAAGGATCCATAAGTAGTTTAAGAAAGACTTTTAAAGACCTAAAATATTTAAAAAATGAGCTAATCATTGGAAAAAAGGACGTAAACATGTTGTACTAGACTTACTTTTTGGCCATGTTAGTGGCCTGGATTTCTTTCACAAACTGTGAAACTGCAGTAAAACCAACCTACCCACTCGAGGTCATTGTCAATTTTATTGGTCAAAATTAAAGAGATATTTAGAGAGGATTTACTGGGTTCCCTGCTGATGCTAATGACTTAAGTCTCTAGAAATATAGGGAAAGAGGATATTCGGTTTGGAGTCCTCAAGCAAGCTAATCTGATTAGTGGGAATATAAACTTCAGCACTTTATTTAAATAAAATGTCCTGTGGTAAGCATGCCTTCAGTCTTGGTGCAGCATGTAGGCGGCGTCCCAGTTGAAAGAATAAAGCACCTAATACATGAGGAACGTGAGCAAAGAATCTTTTTGGCGTTGTAGAGATATATTCATCAATGCTGACTATCCCCAATTCTCTGTGTAGCTGAGTAAACCGTATCTACAACGGGGCATTCGCAGACAAGAATTAGAATTAGAATTTAAGCTAGACTCTATTGAACAGGGAAAAAGATACTGAAAAGAAGTTAAAGTTGGAAAACAGCGCTTAAATGGAACAGAATTACTACAAAAAGAATTCAAAGGTAACCAAAAATTCAAAAACCTACAAATAAAAGTTCCAAAAAAAGTACTTTTAAATAAAAAATAGCTAAAAAGACAAAAGAAAACAAATATAATCCTACATTTGCAGACCTACAATGACCCATGATAATAATTAACAGATATTATGTTAGGCCTAATCTGGCACATTTAGCCAGAATTTGCTGTACCAGGGAGGTACCATAATGAAATTAATTAATGTTCTATTCTTTGGTTCAGAATTACATTTAAAGCTCTTTTGATTTGTATTTCAATTAAAAAGGATCCCTACCTGGAACAAAAGACATCCTTTATGTTATTTAAAACAATTTTAGTGCTTACATTCACTGCGCCTATTTTTGTCAAATATGAACCATTTATGCTATGAAACATTTAGACATAATATTGCATATGGATTTAAATTTTCAAATGTTAGTCACTGTTACTTCAAAACAATCCCTCAGCCACACGCTTTTTAGTTTTAACTAACCTTCACGAAAATGTGTAAATGTACCGAAAGTTTTTCTTGGTAAACGAGGGGCAAATACAACACTAATGTCCGATTTCACCAACAAATGTTAAAACTTAACACGAGTTTAGCAAAAATTAAAGCAAACGTTGTATTTCACCAACAAGTGTTAGCGTAACACTCGTGTTAAATCTCATGTTAAACTAACACGCCGAATTTCTGATGTTAAGTCCTTAACAATTGTAAATAGTCAAGATGGCGAGCATGAACTCAGCTGTTGATGTCGATTTGCTATATTTAAGATCGTCTAAATAGCATTCATAATAGAGTACGGCCTATGAGGAGAAATGATTTTGAGGAACTATCCGAAGAAAATTGTTTTACGGAGGTATAGACTGTCGAAACATGTTGCTATGAAAGTTACTGCGGAAGTACAAGAGAGGTTAGAACATGCATCGAAAGGAATATGCCGATCTCGCCTTTGCTTCAAGTATCAATAACCTTGCGAGTTTATAATTCACTGAATTATGTGGATAATACGTTGTCCATCTGTCGTCTTGAAACGTTCAAGTCACTTGTCCTTCTTCGCTCCTCGTTTTAAATTTACATAATAATAAGTTAGAATATACATCGAAAGGAATATGCCGATCTCGCCTTTGCTTCAAGTATCAATAACCTTGCGATTTTATAATTCACTGAATTATGTGGATAATACGTTGTCCATCTGCCGTCTTGAAACGTTCAAATCACTTGCCCTTCTTCGCACCTCGTTTTAAATTTACGTAATAATGAGTTAGAATATACATCGAAAGGAATATGCCGATCTCGCCTTTGCTTCAAGTATTAATAACTTTGCGATTTTATAATTCACTGAATTATGTGGATAATACATTGTTCACCTCCCGTCTTGAAACGTTTAAGGCACTTGTCCTTGTCCTTGTCCTCGCATCTCGTTTTAAATTTACGTAATACTGACAAGTTGTTTGGTGCTTGTAGTAGTGACACATGCATTTGAATTAAATTCGTTTCCATTATTTTCCACGCGACATCTTTCTCTTTTACATTCACTGCATCCGTCCTCTTATTTTACACGATATCCTTACACTTCGTCACCATTTCAATTAACAATTCTTTCTCCGTCGATGAGAAATTTGTCTTGCGGCTTTATTTATGATTTTGTTCATCCGCCATTTGTGCAGACGAAAATGAAAGCAAAAGCGCATCGGAGTACGTTCAGAAAATCATCCATAGCCTTCTATAGCAGTGATATTTACAAGTTTCTTGGCGTTAACACAGGTTTGTTAACATTTTCAGAAAACAGGTTGGTGAAATGCAAGAAATTTAACATTAGTGTTAGCGCTGTGACCTTTGTTACGTTACATTTGTTAACGTCGATTTTTACATCTGTTGGTGAAATCGGGCATAAGATTTACTAAGAATAATTTGTGGAAAGGTGTGCAGGCAAAGCCATGTGAGTGCAGCCCATCCAGTTCTTATGTATAAAATATCAGCTCTACACGCGTAGCTGTTCATATGTTCTCTCCTGCAAAGGGACTATGTAAGCATTTACTGTAATGAATAATTCCTTTCCTGTCCAATGAAAACTAATTAAGCATCCACCCCTTCTATAAGAAATTCTGTAATCGCTTTCAAGCGCATTGTGATAACGCGTATTTTAGTTAATTGATGGAAATTAATCATTTCTCCACACTAGCCGTATATAGGCTAAGATATTTGATGGATAGAGTCAACATGAAAAATTCAATGCCATGGCCAAGATTTGAACCACGGATCTCCTGGTTTCCGTCCAGTCGCTCTTAACCTTTGAGCTACCATGCCCAACGTGCCGTCCTGACATTAAATTATCCAGTTGACTCGTATATTTCCCCAGTAGACCACTAGGGGCTCTCGCATCCGAGGTACACCGTTTGTGGCGACTTACTATTGTAAGTACTTAATACATTAAGGAGTAAATAAGAGGTCATATTACAGTATGCACATAATCTTGCACTTAACCAAAGTACTGTGACCTTGTGGGTTCGTGAAATTAAAAGTCCAATTGCACCACTCAAAAATGTTCTTTATTTTTACCGAATTACAGTCGGAACACTTGTCGATTACACAGAATTACGTAATGCACACAATTACAATTCACCAGTTCGTCTGTCACAGGTCCACTGCACGCAGTTACGTACACTCCTCCGATGCACGTACACAGTCCGTTCGCTCACTGGGCGCTCCTCACCGCTGCTCGACAAGAACTGCACTGAACCCTTCTCCGGCCCGGCACGTCGCTTATATAAGACCAACTAGAAGGTTCCGGGTTAGATGAAATATCCTGGATGTTCGAGAACTCAGGGGGAGGGGAAAGAGACGGCACAGTTGCCTGCGATCCCTTCAGTTGGCGCTACAAGATAAATGGGTGGGCGTTGCCGAGTGCTTCTCGGCCCTCACTCAGCTGTCAGTTGGCCGTGCCTGGGTGACAGTATGTTTAGTTAAAGGCTTTCTCCTTGTGCAGTAAGCTTGTCAAACAATTTTGAAGAACAATGGAAGTATTGGGATTTCATTACGGAGGGAATTCGGTACGTAGGCCACCATGCTGAGTCAATTGTGCTTATGCCTCCAAGGACAGCATCCCCGGAAGAAGGTTGAGGTGAGAGGAGACAGAGGGCGGCCAACCTAAAGAGCCACAACAGTACAGAGGGCAGAGCCCCTACAGTTTACTTAGATAGAGACATCCCCCGACAGACCAGGACAACGGAAACGCTCCCTTACTGCGGGACGGCAACGAACTCATCAGCCGAGCCCTAAAGGTCCCAGGCAGGCTATCCGAGCTCCAAAGGTCCCTGGCTGGCGGCCCCGAAATGGTCCCAGCAGAGGAGCGGAGGCCGGCAACTGACCTACCGCAGGAGGAAGTAGTTTACCTCAGAGCATATCATTCCGCCATGCACCGCCGAGATTCCCGCCGACACTTCTACCCTGAAAGAGACCACCAGATGAGAGATGATATGAAATGATATTGGAGATGAAATGAAGGAACTAGAAAATCGGGGGATATAATTAACCTGGTCGCCTGGCGACCTCGGAAAACCCCGAAAAACCCAATGAAATGTGAAATGAAATGTGTAGTGTTTAACGCCCGCTTTTCCTACATACGGCACCGCAGGCGGTGACACTGATGATACATGAGATGAAGATGGAGCACCGGTGGAATGAGATGGCGGGGGAAACCGGATGTCCCGGAGAAAACCCACCCCAGCGCCGTGTTGTCCACCCCAAATCTCACTTTGCGGTCGCCTGGGATTGAACCCGGGCCGCCTTGGTGAGAGCCAAGCGGTCTAACCACTGAGCCACGGCGCGGCCGAAAAAGCCAATGGATTAGGTAAATCGTCCACGGGAATCGAACCCGGGCCACAGACGAAACTCCTGAACCATCGCGCTGGGTAATGAAAGTATGCACTCGAGTTAAATTCTGTGACTTCTGAAAACCGCTTAGAACCGCTTAGAACCGGACTGAAACCTCTAAACCTTTATTCACAGAAACGGTTGTACATTTGGAACGGTGTTGGCCCTGACAAGAGCTCACTGCACTTTTTACATTGTTGAAAGTAATGCTGTAGGTCTGCTTGTGTAAGAATGATCATCAGATTGGTCGATTTTGCTTTCACTCTTTCTGTATTGAAAGGAATCAAATGGTTGCTTTCCATACAGACTTTATTTTGAAGAACATAAAAGTCGCAGGAAGCCCAAACCCGTGACTATAGTGGATGATTCACTCTACGAATTTTAAAACTGCTTCACAGAAAGTAGTTTTTTGGAGCTGTGTTGACTTGATCAGGATCTTCCACAGTCCTTTTCTGTCCAACCCGCATCAAGAAACGATCTCTCCTAACAATAGCACTAACTTTTGCAACTTGTTCATCAGTTCTTGATATTCAAGGAGCGCCCCGATCATGTTCATGTTCAATCACTTCTGTTATTTTTTTCAATTGTCTGAACCACTCAAAATGTTCAGTGTAGAACAAACACTGATTAGCGTAAAATTTGCATAACAAATTTAAAGTTTTGTGGCTCATTTTCCAAATATGACGAGCAATATCACAGCCAAAATCTCTCGGAGAGGACTCAAGATACCCGAGATTATTAGAACGACTGCTACAGCGAGATGTCAGTATAGGTTTAGAATGATTGGAAGGAGAAACAAATTCTTGGAGACTCGTTGTTAGGGACAAATATCACTCTGGTTGATTTACAGCCACACATCGATGTCTTTTGTGGCTATCTGCGAATGCCGTACAGATTTACACCACAGAGAATTTTTAGCTACGAAAATCAAACCACACAAAAGTGCATATGTTTTAAATATCTACCTCCAAAAACCGTTAGAATTTAGTCACAATATAACAGCAATATTTGAGATACGAGTAAGAGACTTAAAAAGTGACAACATAGAAATAGGAACGTAAGTAAGTGGAGAATCACGAAAGTAGTACTTAGGTTGACAAAGAGTAGCATTTTTAAACTCTATATCTTGTGTTTTCATCGTACGGAAGTATTGTACTTTGATCGATTGTAATCGATTATTCGCAACCCGTCGTCAAGGACGATTGCTGCGAGAGAATTTTCCGAATCCATATTTCAGCAATTCATGCAATTTACATTTCTCAATTTTATTACGAAGACTGTAAAGTTATAAGAAGATAGCAGACATACCTAATACATCTGTAATTACAATTTCTAGTGCTGAGATTCCGAAATTGGCTCAACTCAAAATAAGTAGGCCTTCTATGATTCAGTTAGCTATGGGTTTAAACCTTGCTCAGTTAGAAACGACATCACTATGCCACTAGATATATTGGTATGTAAAACAACCGCATAAAAATCCGGCACACCGGCGGCATGAAATCCTGACAAATGACGTCATTAGCAATTTCTTTATATACTAGGTAAAGGTTTTCAGAGGTTCTTGCTCTTGAAATAATTATTTTATGAGTACATCTTCATCAGTTTTTATTTTATCAAAATATATGTGGAAAGTTTTAGCATTAGTATAATAAATAGTATTTGTGACATTATATTAAATGTGCGATTTAAATTATCTGTGAATATCGTATGAAGTCATCTTTCCTTCTTTAAATTTATATAAATAGTGAAACAAATGCATAAAAATAAAATCACAGCTCTCGTTCAAGTATCTATGTCCGCAACTGTACGATGTTTTTGTGATTCACAAATACAATATTAATTAAAATAAAGGTAGCCAACCCTTATGAGTAACTCGTGGAATATGAGGGCTAAATAGTTTAAGCATAGTTTTATCTCGTCTTTATCCGGTCTTCAGACGACCCTTCCTCTCAAAGGTTCTCCGAAGATTCACAAGTACCACGTGCCTTATCATTGGAATAGGATCATCAGGCTAAACGCTTCACTACACCTATAGGGTAAAATTTGTCTTTCACAAGTTCTATAAACAGAGGT